>JAIUCT010000008.1:6788097-6799293 GCA_021307375.1 Tetraneura akinire
AATAATAATAATAATAATAATAATAATAATAATAATAATAATAATAATAAAAATAAGAATAAGAATAAGAATAAGAATAAGAATAAGAATAATAATAATAATGTAATCTCTATGCTACATTTCGAGGAATCTGCTAAAGACCCCTGCAATTTTCTTTGTTTAGTCGTGAAGTAAGTGCAATCAAAAATCTTCACATTTTGCCACATAATAATAACATAATATTACAACCACTTACATATATTATTATTTTTAATAATTTACATTAATCGTTGCAATGTTGCATAAATTTTTTAAAATTACTCCTTTATGATATAATTTGTTTTTATATACATATTATTATATTATATTATAATATTATATATGATATCCTGGACACAATTTATTTTATAAATCTGTAATTTAATAGATAGTAGTTTATTACTTTCAAATGGGTTGTTCCTAATATTAGTTCTGGTCGTTTAGAAAGTTTTCGACATTAAAATACTATACTATAATTCCAAAGGGTAAAAGTGTTTAATTTGTTTTACATCCATTTTATACTTGAACTTGAATAGTTAAAGTTGAGGAAATTCATAATACATATACTCGTACCTTCTAAAAAAATAGATATAATAGTTTAGGGGAAAAAGTTATTAAATTATGATAATGTTTTATTATATTAGATAGAAAATTAATAATAAAGTGTTTTCAAAATATGTAATTTTTCCAAGAATTTCAGAATATGCTCATCAAGAACAGTTTACTTAAAAACATAAATATAAATTATAAGATTAATTATAGTTAAAAAAAAAAATTATTTAATATTATATTTGTATTTATACCAGTTATATCTACTTAAAATTATTGTTTTAGTTATAATTTTAGGGCAGTTCATTAAGTCACAACCATGCATTGTTTAAAAGTTTTAATTTTAAATATCAAATTTTTTCTAAATTTATTTTATATTAATTAAAAAAAAATATAATATAATATAGTTTGCATAAATCGTTTTTTCGCCGTTTATATGCAAATAAATCAATACCATTTAGTCACTAATTATCGTACGAGGTATTTTCATTGTTACTTTTGGTCAATTCCTTGGTAAATTATTATATCGGCTTACCTGTGAACACACAAAAATATAATATTAATATTATCTAGTTTTTCATATTCTGGGTATTTTTAAGGGTTAATTTTTTTAGTGTTATAATATTGTCTAAGAATATTTTCTTAAAATTCGATTTAAATCACAGTTGCGTTGTTATAGAAACATAATAATATAAAATATGACGTATAAAAGGGAAAAGAAAAATGGTAAAGATGGATTCGGACATTCGGTCAATGTTGATGTGTGTATGTAGTGTTTTCATACGACGCGTTTTAACCGGATAATTTTCCCTTTCGTTCGTTCTTATTTTCTCGTCCTTCATCGTTTTGCCACCGTTATCGTCACGCCCGAAATCATAATCCCGTCCGATGTAAAAACTTGTTAATAATCGCGAGGCGGCGGAAAAAGCGAAAGTAGAATGCCGCCCAGGCGTCAGATGTATATCCCATATTATAAACATTATTATTATTATTATCATTATCATTATCATTATTATTATTATTATTATTATTATTATTTATTCCACCCTAGTCGCCTCTGCAACACTTGGCAAGAAAATAATGTATTAAAATATAAATATATTATATATATATATAATATTATACGACGGCAACCGCGGCGGCGTAGATTGCGTTTTAATATTATCGCGATCGTCATAAGAGAGAAAATGAGAGAGAGAGAAAGAGAGAAAGAGAGAGAGAGAGAGAGAGAGAGAGAGAATCATGTCCTCGGGGGCCATCTTCGTATAATATTTTAACTCTCCTCTATTTTTTCGTACTTTTTCTCTAAGTTTTTACCTTTTGTTTTACACCGTTATCTTCACGGTATATTCGGTATCCGTAAGACCCGGTTTCTGTAAACTCCCGGTGCCGATATAATGCTCGCGATTGCGATAAAACGCGATTCGTGTTTTTTTCTAATTTTACGACCGCGGTAAGCGGTATTCGATTTTAATTTTATCCATTCTTATCGGACTCCTGTAAGTTTGTTCTACGATAGAAATTATTATTTCTACAACATAACATGCCCACAAAACCGTCGTTGAAGCGCCCACGAGTGTCGCAATTATTGTGTGCAAACGTGACTAGTTGCTAATTTACATATTATGTTTGTAAACGGGATACGACATTACACGAATGTATGTAGTCGTTTTAATTGGACGTGTGCGGACGGTCCGATTTAGAGTATAACACCAAAATACCAAATAGTTCGTTAACAAATGTTCCGTTTTGAGTACCTGAATGTGTAAAAATAGGTATATTACACTAATCTGACGAGTGTTAATCCGAGAGCGATTATTGAATATTCAAGTGTAAAATAATTTTTTAAAAATAATAAATTGATAAAAATATATTCGTATGATAATGATATCAGGAGTGACATTTCGTTTGAATTTTAAATTAATTATTATAATATGCTTTCCAAATGTAATCTTTATACACCAAAAGAAAAAAAAACACTTAAATAATTAAAAAAGTTTAACATTATTTTTTATACGTAAAATAAATAATACGTAATAAAAAAAAAAAAATGGTAACGACCGTTATTTATTATGATACTTAAAATGTATAAAAATTTTATGCTGATGCATATAATAATGTTTTGAACTTGGGTATATAATTTTATGTTAAATTATTAATGCGGAAATATCTAATAATTTTTGATGATATTTTCATAAATTTTAGTTTTAATATTTCAGGCGACTTTACATTTTTTTAAGGCACTACGATTTTTAAGGAGAAAATTAGTCGTTATATTATATTATTACAATATTACGCACTTAACGTTTTACACTATTCAATTAGTTATCTTCTTCTCTTCTTCTCTCTTTTTTTTTTTGTTTTCTTCGTTTTAGACGTTTTTTATATACCAACGTAATATTATTATAATGGTTAGGTCCGTGTCACGAATTTATACCTTCCATTAAAGAATAATATATTAATATTTAATAATAATATGTGGTTCGAGTTAACAATAATTTCAATTTAAAAAATATATATATATATATAATATTTATATCCGGAACATAAATCAATACTAAATAAAAAATACGTTTAATATTATGTAAACTATATCCTGCGACACACGCGAAGCTTTTAAAGTTTTCTTTTTTTTTTTTTTTTATTTAATTTCAACGCGTACGTACACGAGGTTGAAAAATATTACTATCTCGTTTTGGCGATACTTAGCATACACCAAAGACGAATGCAAATACGTACCTATACGTACTGCAGACACAGACTGGGATAATATAATATATCTATGTATACGAATATATATTTAGTATTTACATACATTATACGGTGCGGCGAAACGACGACGGCTATACGCGAAATCCGATTTAAAGCCGAGGACGGTGAAAGAAGTTTTAAAAGGCAAAACTCTTTCCTTTTACCGACTATATACCCCGACCAGGCGGTAAAATTTATCGAACAAGAGAACGTATGTACATCTATACGCGTGTGTGTGTGTGTGTGTACGTTTTATACGCATAAGGTAGGATTCATATACCGGTCCGAAAGAGACTCGAGTTCCAATTATTATCATGCATACGGGGGGGGGGGGCCGAAAGGGGGTTTTCCCTTTTTTTTGGGTCTCCTGCAACGCGTCTGCCTTTTGTACGCGTACAAAAGCGGCAAAAAAAAAAAAAAAAAAAAAAAATCACTCTGTCCGGACAAACGCGTACATTTTATTCTATACGTGTGTGTAATATAATAATACAATATCGCGTATATACAAGAGATAGTCTTCGGGTTATATTTTATACTCGGACCGTATTTATACTCGTATATGTATAAAACTTAAAGGGGAATCATTTGCGTGGCGATATTTCACGATTGTCGCGAAACCGAGTCGAACGCGGTCGTCGGGCACGCGGGTTTTAAATTATTCACAACGAATGGCGCGTAAAAGTGTCGCGAATTACGAATCCGGTGCCAATAACACCAGTAATATACCGAGACCGATCGTATATACGTTACAGGCGTATTCAAACGATCCCTTGACGTTATAATATCGTCCCCGTAGACCCTTTTTACCGTGTCTTTACCGCGAATACTTGCAGCTTAAAATTCAATTACGTAAACGCGCGCAATAATTTGATTTTAAAACATTGTCCGTTAAACGACCAACCGTATTGCCATAATTATATTGTATACGGTAATATATAATAAATGCATGCTAATATTATAATATAATACCAATATCGCGGTTAACGTCCTAAGATTTTTATAACGTCATTTTCTTTTCTTCTAAATTTACAATTTACTACAAAAATAAGTATATTTTATAATTTCATATTATATTGTTTTTGACGGAAGAAATTTGCAACCGAAGATAAATATAATATTATTATTTATTATAATATATATATATATTATGTTTTAAATAAATATAAATTATTCCGAACGTTTTTTCCTTTTCCTTTTATTTTATTTTTTTTTTTTTTTATTGTCTGCCAATTTATCAATTGTAAATTGTTTTATTCGCGAAAAATATTTTTAAACGTTTTTAGAGAGAATTTTTTTTTTTTTTTTTTTTTTTTTGTAGCTGCAGGTTAAATTTAACTTGAATAGTTCTAGTACGAATAATTAATGCAAAGAAGTATAAACTATTATTGTAATTATATTATTTGAAAGTCAAAATAATATATTTTCTGAAATTGCTTGGGAACGTTTTGGTCGATTGAAGACATAAATAATAATATTATATACAAATAATTATGATATTTTATTATTTTTAATAATTTATGATTCTTTTTCATATTGTATAAAACTATATTGTTTCAAACGTATACATTATCAGAAACATAAAATATTTATGATGGCCATTGTTAAATATTTTAAAAACTCATTTTTGCAATAAAACTAAACCTAACCTCAAAATAATTGTATTTTAAAAGAACGCCCATTAAAATTCGTTAATGTGACCATCGTCATTGACATTACACCATAAAATGAATTTGTTTTAAAGATAAAATAGTTTAGAAGTGTACTTAATTATTATTTTTATAAAATGTATATAAGCTTACAATATTACTACGATAACGAGTATATGTTACTTTAAAATGACTTATTATTTGAGGACATTTGAAAATAATACATTATCACGACTAAAGTCATTTAAGTCAAATTAGATTATAATATATTAAATTTCTCTTTTTCTGACATAATACTCGTATGCTAAAAATGGTTTTAATACAAAACATGAATAATCTGTATTTATATTGTGCACTCATAATGCGATAATGTAAGGAATTTTTTTTAATATTTCATTATAATAAAAAGAACGTGTTAAAAATCGAATAATTTTACATTAAAAAAAAAAAATCTTTAGATGCGTTATGTAGAATATTATTAAAATAATTAAAAACATAGAATAATATTATAATTATTGTCAATTATTTGACTAGATGTTATTTACGATGATTAGCTGTTTTGATTATTAACAATAATATTATTGTTATAATTGTACAAAAATTTTAAGAGTGGATTAGATTCAGCACGGTATTGTAGTTTCTTTTCTATATTAAATTGTATTTTTCGTTTGTTTTACGACACAATGCAGCTATACACATAACCATCATTCGTCCCGTTGGGTTCCGGATACGATTTAATACAAGAATTAACGACGGCACAGAGAATGAGTTAGTTGTGCGCGCTTACATTCGTAATTTGTGTATGTTTGTGTAATGCGTATTATATTATTTACAGTAAACACCATAATATACAGGATGGTTCGTATACATTACAGTAAAATGATCCATATTGTTCGTTGTTAATTCTTGTTGTAAATTAATTATAAAAAAAGTTTTAGTTTTTTTTTTTTTTGTTTCTATCTAAGTAAATAATTATTGTTTGTATTTATTTAAAATGTTTTCAATAATATTATAAATTATATTATTTTTTTAAATTTTAATATTTTTTTTATAATTTTTGTTCGTCAGTGTAAAATATCGGAAAAACATGAAAAATCATAAAAAAATTCCGCATAATTTATCAAAAGGTTTTTAAAATAATGCTCATTATGTAGGTATTGTGTTGTCGATTATACAAAATATTTACATAAACGTTATAATCTTAGTTTTCGAATGGAATAATAATAATAACAAATAATTAAAATACGAACAGAATTTTTGGAACAGATAAATATTATAATATAATATCATAATATATACCGCGTGGAATAAAAAAAAAATTGCATAATAACAATAATAATAATTAATATTTAACGATGAAATTCACATTATTAAATTTTAACACAATATTACGGTTCATATTTTAATGAATACGACTTAAAAGCGTATTTCATCGCAAAGCCGAGCGTTTAATTTCACATAAGCGTTTAAACTGCGGAGAGCATCACACGGGAATGAAATGTGATATTTTGTTTTTCGACGATAAAACGGTTGGCCGAACGCAAAATTATTTATCATCGTATTTTATGATAACACGGGCACACACACACTCGTATTACGTTGCCGCCGGTTACCGTATATTATAATATAATATAACATAATATATACACTATACATTTTATAAACATCTCCCGCTGTTTTCTGGGGACAAAATAATATTTCCTTCGTGCGTACGCACCGAAAACTGTCGCCGCCGCACAGCGCACGTCGGTTAGGTTTTTTTCCCCGGCCGTTTAAATCCTTTGCCCGCCGTCCACCTGCCGTATACCGCAACTATATACGCGTATAAATATTATAATATTATAAATCATCCCGCCAGATACGAACCGTATAAAATACGCGCGCGTGGTATAAGTTTTGTGTTCGTTGGCGATATTTCATTACGCGATAATAATAATAATTTTTGAGCTCGACTCGAACCTGCAGCAGGTCTCTACGAAGCTAGGAGATAGAATATCTATAATTATATAAAATTATCGAGTTTAATAATTTAAAAACACAAAAATAACATTGTCATCGTCGTAAAATACGATACGATATCACTGTGATTTTCCAAGACTTTTATCCTTTCTTTTAACCGCGTTATCACAATATGATCGTATGCGAAAAATCGTTACAAATCTCTCATTGTCGTTTAACATTCACGTTTGCGCAACGATAACGTCCGTGTCGTCGTAATAATAATATTATTATAATATTATGGACGACGCGTTTTCGATACGGGCGGACTGTTTATGATAATACGAGAAAAACAGAAATGAAGAAGACGCGACGAGTGCGATTCGGTCTCTATCGTTTCGCAGTACATACATATAATATGGTATAGCTGCTTCGGGCGTGACCGCGTCGTATACGTATGTGCTATACGGATAAATACGTATACCATGGTATACTAATATTATATTTTTTTTTTTTTTTTTTTTTACTCCTCGTACGTGTGTGTGTTCTTTTATGAATAAAACATGGCGAGTAACGCGCGACTTCGGCGAATAGACACGTCAAACGGTAAATGACCGTGCGTGCGCCCTCTTCCTCCGCCCCAGAAACAAATGTGTTTTATTGCTTTACATAAGTATAAGAAAATAGTAAGAACGGAGGAGGGAAGAAAAATATAGTCGGAGGAAAAAAAAAACCATATACAGGCGAGGAGAGGACGAATGATTTGTGTCTGCGGGGGGGGGGGGCCGGCGGAAGGAGAATCGCACGATCAAAAAACGGCGATAAAAACAACCGAGACTCTCGCGTCGACAAGTGTACGAGTATAGTGTGTATACGCAGTTTCACGGATCACACGGTATTGCCAATAAAGTTTTTCGCCAATAACACGGTTCCACCCCTACCCTACCCTCGTTCTTGGGCCGTAGGATTTATAATACAAACTGCGTACATTATTATAGTGCGTACATTGTATAAATAACACTATACATATATAAGTATAGGTATAATAAAATATATACGCCAAACTATATCATCAGTATCGAGCCTAAGTATCGTTTGATTTATTAACCCGTATTATAACACAATAATAATATAATGTAACACGACGGGTGTTCACGATAACCATATCGAGACGCGATATATATAAAGAACACGTGTTTTTCAAACGAATTAATATTTTGTAGATTTTGTTTTATAATATATCTGTACGTATATTTTCGTTCGTATAATAGGATTATCGAGGAACACAACAAATCTTTAATCGTGCAAATTAATAATATATTATACATAATAGAATAATATGATATCACAAAAACACGGTGTTCGTTTATCAAACGAAACAATTTTACGATTTGTATATATATATAGAAGAGAAAGAAAAATATAACATGACACTTTCTGATCGATCGATATATACGCGTGCGTTCGTTTGTAAAGTAAAATCGTGGCCTACATTCTGTGAACACTTGTATTATTCCTTTGAACATCAGTGTGGTTTTCGAGCACATCTTCTTATACTTCAGTGGGCAATTATGTCGAGTTCAGTGACTTCAACGACGTACATGTCAACTCGTATTAATTTTGCTGTTTGTGATTTTTGAAATTATTGCAAGCCAAATAATAATATAATAATAATGTTTTTTGTTTGTTGTGAAATCACATAAACATTGCGTGTAAGTATTATTGGCTTTGTGTTTCGTTTTTTATTTTTTTTTTTTTTATTTCCTGACTAAACGATTGACTAAACAATAATAATATTATGTACGTTTTATACAAAATATAAACACGTTTAAAGCGCGATGATCTCGTTTTGAATTTCAAGTGAACAATTTGATTTCATCAAGACACTGCTTGCTACACATGTTTACACGTGCAAATAATTATTCAAGATTGCCTGACAATCTTATTGTTTTTTTTTGTTTTTTTTTTTTTTACATAACTATGCCTCGTTATCGTAGTCCGTAAACTAATGTCAGTCGGGGAAGAGGAAAACACGGAAGACTATTAGAATGTGCACGAAGTTTAAAGGTTTAATAGTTTTTGTATGTAAATTTACACGTACTAGATGTTATAGTGTCTCCACATAAAATATAATGTTTTACAGTATAAACGTTACGGATGTAACATAATTATACTTTTGGGTTACATTGTGCATTTTGCTTTTTTAACTGATATAGTTTATTTCCAGGTTGTTGTAATCCCCCGTTTAATTCTATTTCCACTTAAGGAATATGACGTATACTCGTATATTTATTTTCGTACTTTTTTTATTATTATGATCACGAACGGGAGATGAAATAAATTTAAATTTTATATTTAACTATTCTATTAAATACTTTTATAATATTATCTATAATATTATATTAATGACAATTATACACAGAGTTAGTCACAGTCGTTATTAATATACAGTAAGAGTATGAACTTAACAGTTTATAATATATTGTACAACTATGTACATTTCACGTTTTTCTAGATAATCTATATAACAATATAATAATAATACATTAAAATCGTAACAATTTACTGGAATTCGTAAAATATGTAAAGTGTGTCCCTATTATGTTTCTCGCGATAAAGTATAACACGTATATATTATACATCAGTATATAAAATTGTAGTCTGCGCATAATATTAACGTCTTGAAATTCTATCGGATAAATTAAAACTACAAACTGATATGATATTATAGTTTACACTAATAAGTCAACAGCAATTTATGTCCGAGGAAAATAACAGTATGAAATCATATTATGCCATAAGATAAACTATCGTACATTATACGGGTAATATATACATATATATATATATATATATATATATAATATAACTATAACATATATGAGCCATATCAAATATAAAATTATGATACGCTTGGCATACGTTTTTGACTCAAGGCCAGAAGTGAAACAATCCAACGGTGTGTAACAAATAAATGTAGATGATTTTATTATTATTATTTTTTTTTTTTTGCGACTTTATACAATGAAGATATTTTGTTTTGACCGTCTGGACAACATTATATACATTTATTGTGTTATTCAAAGTCATACGAGAATTGACACATCGTAAAATGTTTTCAAAAAAATTAACGATTTATTTCATATACAATAGTTTCTATAATACACATTTCGACATCATTCACACTAACTATCCTTACGTTATTATTACTCCTCTTTATCTGTATTTCTATTTTTATATCATTGTTTATTTTCAAAATAAAAATATATCTCTTAGAAAAATAATTATTAATGAAATAATAACGTTACTACGTACGATATTATTATTATTTTTATTAATAATAAAACGTTTTATTTAAACACACAATCCAGTTTCGTGTAATTGATATTGTTTACATTAGTTAAAAATCATACCTCTATTCCATTTGCATTCAAAAATAGCTCATTCAATTTAGTGTGTGTCAACTACGTTAAGACTTATCCTTCCATGAATAATTCGTAGAAAATAATATTATTAAATGATTTTAACTTAAGGAATTAAACGAATAATTTTATTAAATTATTATTATTATTATTTTTTTTTAAATAAATAACATTTGCAGTCTGTACATTAAAAAAAAAAAATTACAATAAGCCAATAGGTGAACAATTGTTATTTGACTTGGAGATAAGGAAAAGTCTATCCTTTTGAAAATAATTATTAAAATATAAACAATGCATTCTGAAGAGTCGTGAGCAGCAATATAAAATACTTATATATTATTTTTTTCTCGGTTGCAACGTCGGAGCAAAAAAGAAAAAAGTGTAATGATGTATCAAAACACTCGATTAATGATACTCATTAACCATTATAAAGACCGGCCAATAATATGGCTTGTGACTACAATGTTATTATATCGGTCGCTGATGTTTCTATAAACAGCTCTATATACCGGAAACACAACTCCGTAGCCGACAAAATCGTAATTAAAAATGAATTAAACTTTTAATAAGTTTTCTGCGTACAAAAGTAATTAATTAATCTCGTATAAATTAATTTTAAATCCGAAACGCGAAAATTGTTTTATTAGTACTATTAAAAATTCACCGGTTTTCGTCGTTATTGATACGAAATTTGATACGAACGAAGGATAAAATTAAAAACGACACGGCGTTTGGTATAGGCAATTTCGCTACGCGCGCGTAGAGGAGGACTAAAAATTGCGTCTTCGATTATAGCACGTGGATAATAATATTTTTAAAACGGCTCGCTCTCGTATAATATCTATCGGCTATTTCATTATATTATTCAGTTA
>JAIUCT010000008.1:6799303-6813742 GCA_021307375.1 Tetraneura akinire
ACGAAAATTATTTATGCCCCGACTTATTGTTATTGCGGCATTAGAATTCTGGGCTAGACCGTATATAATATGGCGTAAATAAATAAAAACGCTCGCACGATGATAACGATTTTATTATCAATTTCAATAACCCGTCCAAACGTTTTTCGTCCTCGTCCGCGATCGATCGCCCCAAAACAAATCGTATATAGCGCACTCGTGTTTTTATAACCCGACGCGATAAATACGGTCGCGTTGTTTTCCATCAACACACGCGCGCGACTGTCACGATAATAATAAAAATAACAAAGTTTACTTCGTTCGTGCGACGTTCTCGATGACTGGAAAACATCAACGATATATAGCGTTGTCAATAATTCTCGTAAAACAATCTTCGCGTGTACGGCCAACACCAGTAATGTAATTGATTTCCTCTCTTAGACGTTTTACAAATAGCCGCCGAGATATTAATTGCGCCGTATTCGATTCGTGGGAGAGATCGAGGGAAAATTACTATTTATTAATAATTGCCGACTGCTGTCACACGATAAATGATTATAAATCCCCTCATTCCGTGTATTCGTTACACGTGCTAAATATTGTTGAATAATATTGAAAATTAATGTAAAAATCGAAATTCGCTGGGTTTTTTTTCAAATTCTGTACTGGTCATAATACCTTCTAAAGTCAATCATACACCATTGAAAATTCGACATTACGCATATATTTTGTGTGATAATATTGTTATCAAAACGAAACATTATTGAACTTGACAATATTATAACATATGAATAATAACAGATTTGTGTTACTCTCGATATTAATAATATTATAATATTATGATTAAAACTCAATTTTTTCAAATAGGTAATCGTTATAATAATATTATTATAACATGCGATAGTTTTTAATTTTTTAAAAAATTATCATTATTGTTGATAAGAATAATAATTATAGTACGTAACATATTATTATAATTCTGACTTATATAATACACAATACAATTAATAAATCGTTGTTAGTATGACGGATATTGTTATTTAAATGTAATAAATAATTTAAATTATATATTTTATATTTAATCGATTAATTATTGAATGATGTATTCATTATTATATCGTCGTAATAGTTAATAAATTAAATTAATAAAATAATTTAATACTAATCGATTTTATGATTTAAATGATAATATGATTACATTTTGAAAACCGTTCCGCGCTCTTGCTAAATGATTACAAAGCAAATCGACATTTTCCTATACTGCCTTGTCTTTAGACACGTAATATAATTTGGAGACCATGTCAAATACAATAAGAAACGAGTTTCCTTGATGTACTACAAGTCTTATAATATGACGTCACTCTGTCGTGATTATAGTTTCTAAAAGCGTTTATATGATAATATAAATTGCACTGTGGGCTATTCGTGTAAAATTATATTACATA
Source organism: Tetraneura akinire (assembly GCA_021307375.1). Classification (NCBI taxonomy): domain Eukaryota; kingdom Metazoa; phylum Arthropoda; class Insecta; order Hemiptera; family Aphididae; genus Tetraneura; species Tetraneura akinire. Next base: position 6,800,728 of record JAIUCT010000008.1, read on the forward strand.
TTTTACTTTCTCGCGATACATAATGTAATATTTAAAAAGGGAAAGGATACAGGTATGGAAGTGTAAAGAGAATATTATAGTGTTGAATTTTGATTAAAATTTTATTGCAATGATAAATTCGGTAATACGATTTTGAGCGAAGTTCATAAGATAATATACTCACATGTATTGATTAAAATTTTTATATTTATCTGCAATCTCTACATTCAATATAATATATATATCCATGAAACCCCTAAATCAATCATCTAAATCTGATAGTACTTCGTTTAGAATCGTTTTTCGAATGTAATTATTTATATGATTGCATTCAAATTTTAATCAAAATTCAACACTATCTTTTTGTTCTTAAAATTTTTGAAAAATTCGAAAAATAACCTAAATAAAGTAGCAACTACGTCCACTTTCCAACCAAAAATATACTTATTCGTGAAAATCGGAACATTATTTCGGGTCGAAAAATTGTCTCGGAACATAAAAAAAAAAAAAAAAGAAAAAAAACGACATACATCATCGTAAAACCAATAGATTTTTTTTTGCTTCTGTCGAAATCTAAAATTCTTATAATAGTTAAACATAATAAGTTTAGAATTTTTACAGAAACATTCATACAGATTGCGTTTTATTATTATTTCATTCCAATAAGATGTCATTCGGCGCGATCGATCAAGAATACGAGTCTTAAAATCGTATTGATTTTATTCTTTTTCGCGTATTTTATGAATTATTTATTATAAAATACATTATGACGTGATCTAATGACGACTGTACCGATACAACTAATATAATATAATTTAATGCCAATATGCGTAGCTTTAGAAATTTTATTTTACAATAATTATTGTGAATTTATCACGAAAAGTTATCGTAACGATTTAAATGTTGGCTGTATATTATAATATAATATATTATATTATATGTAATATAGTGACTGCCATCACGGTGGCGTGGAGGTTTAAATTCATTGCGCTGCTGACACACCCTCGCAGTTGCGTGACCCTTGTAATATGATATTATTATAATTATTATTATTATTATTTATTTTTTTTTAAAAGACCCCAACAAAATCTCCCCCCGGACGGGTTATTAAAACAAATCATACGCCCTCCGGTTTGAGAATCATAATTTTCGGGCATGATATTGATCGGCCGCCGATGCCGTTACTCTCGTTAAATCGTCACTTCACGATACATCCACAAAGTATTTTCTTTTACCGTTTTAACGCGTTATAATAATATTACAATTTATATTGTTATCGACAGTAGGAAAATTTTCAAAAAACCAATCGATTTTTCGGAAAACAATTCGCGTATCTAATATAATTTTGTTCCAATTATGTAATAAAATATTATTGGATATTCGTTGTCATAATAAAAAATTTATATATATTATTCATTACGTTGATAACATCGGGAAATATTTGAATCGGATCGCAGAATTCGGGGTCGAATACTGTATGGAAACACGGAATTCCGCAAAATCTCGTCCGTATAGCTGTGACACGATGACGATGCGGTACACACGCCATTCGAATGACAAATTAGCGTGTAATGATAGTTTTCGAATGGAACTTGCGAATAGGAATTTACGGCATTCATCAGTAAGTTATATCGATGATAGGGAAATATTTGTATACGTTTAGACGCAAAATCCGTATTTTATAAACGACATCAAAACGACATAAAACATAATATCAATATGTTGGATTTGTATAAATAACCGAATTTTTCGCGTCGCATAATTTTTATCGCGATAATATTATCATTTTAATATTATAGTTTATATATTCACTTGCTGTTATACATAGATTAAAAAAATGTTAAATCGTTATAATAATTTTCAACACGCGATTGCATATCGAATAGTTTCCACGTCGTAATACCCGACAAACGATTTCGAATGAATTATTTTTATTGTTATGCACGACGCGTTATGTATAATATACAACATGTATAATATTATTATTTGAAAATCTCCCCTTAAATAATCCTATAGTAATATCGAAGATTGGCTTTTATTTTATTCTTCTCGCATTATATTCTTCATATATATAATCGAAAAAATTTTTTCTATTTTTATTTTCTATCCAAGTACGTTAAGATCATTGAAATTATAAACACGACGTATATTGACAATGTATTTCATATAACTCAGGCGTTATTTTTGTACCAAAAATATTACCGTTCTCGCATAAACTGTTATGCGACATAGTAAAAGTTTATGGAATTCCGCGATAGAAGCAGTGAAGAGTCTCTAGAGTACTGTAAAAAAATAACGGGAAATGAAAATGTAATGTTAGAAGCCATTCCTGTTACAAGATTTTAACCGTTTCCCTAAGCACATTTACGTGTACTGCCATATCGCTGTGTAGGATTCGACTGTTGGTCGTTCCTGAAAATAAAAAGATTATCTCAAAGTGACACTCGGTTATTTTCAAAGTCGAGAAATCATCTTTATGGTGCGTTTGACATAACTAAACGAACGCATTGTGTTGTAGCTTGTATAGATGATAATCAAATCGGTCGCTGTTATCGTTTCGTTGGATATATTCAAAAATGAAGTAACGCGCGCACCGGAAACTAGCCTTGTCTCTTCTCGGTACGATATGGTACATTATGTCGCGAAAAATGTGCAGACGTATATTCTTCGAAGAAAAATTGCCATCGACGGAAGAGAGAAAACTTGACACGAAATAAAATTTGACGATGAACGTCGTTCTTTTACGTTAGATAGGCCAAATCGCACGTCGAAAACGATTCGTCCGAAATATATTTTCCTCCTCTGAACGCGACGTTTTCACGATGGGGGACACGTCTGAAATTAATAAATCCTATTCGAAATTCATATTCAACTGACGTGAGTGCGCTGTAAATAATATGTGTTATTATTACTGTGCGTGGGCGTGGATCGGGTTTTATCGATATATTATTACGGATAAAATATATTATAATCATTCGTACACCCAACGTTTAAATTTATTTCAAACAGTTATGAGAAAAAATGGAAAAAAATGGCCAGAAAACCCCTATTTGAAAAATAAAACGTATCATGCACACTTTCGGGGCGTATTCGATCCGTATATTATTATACATTATTATTATTTTTTTTTTTATCTCGCAGGTATTTGTTCTATTACGCATTATAAAAGATACACACTGTAATATATTATGGTTAAAATAGTGAACGAACCAAAATTAAATTATATAAAATTATTATTATTATTATTATTATTATTATTATTATTATTATTATTTTTATTGTTGTTATTATTATTATACATAATGGAAAACATATTAGATCGAATTTCGTAGAATACAACCGAGTCCGTCGACGAATGGATGAATTGAGACATAAATAATATTTTAAATTATAATAATTATAATTATTGTACTTGTGCAAAATAATTATTGTACATTAACGTTACGCTGGGAATGAAATACGATGAAAACAGGTGTTTATGCAGATAATTTCACATTGTTATTTCATTAACAACCAAGATAATAGTTACGACTGCGTGTTGAATAATTATTATTATTATTTTAATACGCATATTATACCTGTTGATGGTTAATTGAAAAATCCAATAATTTTTGTTTCGTTTAAATATGTATTATACATAATTATCATACTGTAGCCCTGTAGGTATTTTTCCATGTTTATTTAAGTATTTACATGATTATTATAAAAAAAAAAATAAGGTTTTCACGGAATGACAATTACGTCTTTTAAACTAAGTAAGTATATTATATGAGTTTTCTTTGAAATTCACTCCGTTATGCGTTATTAAAATTTTCAACAGACACAACAGTAATGTAATACAAAAATAAAGTATATTATTTATTCATTTTTATTATAATAGATTCAAATAACAATAATTCGAATTTGGTTGTGAACATAAAAGAAAACGATGGCAATGGATATTTTGAAGAACGGTGTGAATCGAATTCAGAGGCAATAAAAGCCTAATAAATTATCATCAGAATTTGTATTATGGAAGAACGAACAGAAAAATTGCAAAATGTGATCAAATATTTTTTTTAAAGCGATTATAAGACGATTTTTAAAGACTAAATAATAGTTTTTATTTTTATTTACATGGATTTATAAATTATAATATTTATGTTATATCCGTCATTTTATTTTATGTTTGTATCAACGACTATCTCGAAAATTATTGGGCAATGAGGACACCGGTGGACATTTTATTTTATTTTTAATACAACATTGAATGGTCACGGATGGTAAAACGTGTTTGCAGTTTACAACGACCATAATATTATCTTAATATTTACATATTATTTGTTTTTATCGAACCCCATATTTCAAATAAAACGTCATACTTAAGCATGAATGGTATATACGTGTTATTTATTTTTCTCTATTTCTTCATTTTTTTTTTTTTTTTATATATCAAACTACATAATTTTTAAGAAGCCCGTTCGATTAATTAAAATAAAATATTAATACCATTTTCCCGTTGGTAATTATTTAGAAGAAGAAAATCAATTTAAAATCATATGCTAATTATATAATATATGTATTGAAAACATTATATGGACTATTATTGGACTCTATAAAAAGAAAATTTTCCTTCGTCCATTGTTCTGTAATAAAAACACGTCTAGGGCTGGAATAAATAATAGTTCGTTTTACTGAATTTTAGATGGTAAAATACAATGTACTAGGTAGTTTATTTGGAATGATTCATGGTTTATTCTTTGGTAAGGAGGAAATAACTGCAAGAAACGGACGACTTGCAAACAAAATATTTATTATCTTAGGTTTTTTTTTTATGTACATACTGCAAATGGACATTATGCTAATTTAAATATTATTCTCTATTATGTTCTCATCTAATACATTATTATTAGAATAATTTTTCATTTTTAGGAGGATTAAATAAGTCATTCAACCGTGAAATTTTAATATTATATTTCTTGATATTAAATAATTATTATTATTCGAAATTGTATTTCTTAATAGGTAATTTATTAATTAAAAATGTTTTTTTAAAAAAAAAAAAAAATTATCTATCCAAACTTAGTGAGAATAAGTAATTTTTTAAATCGCATGCTAAATGTCTTTCAAACTGTCTTTTTTTCCCCTGTGAGAAATGTGATTACGTTAATGTATTGTGAAGTTTTTTTTCTTGAAATATGTTAAAACTTTTCTACAACATCATCCGCATTTGTCATATTTTAGTTGATAGTTTTTCAAAAAAAAGAACGAACACTAATAGTTTTAATTTAAACGTGTATATAATACAATGTCAGATATATAAAAACATTTTCTGTTAAGCGATTATAATATAATATATAATTTAATAAGATTAAAATCTTCTAGTTAATATTTAAATTTTTAAGTAAAATAATAATTATTGAAAATAATTTTATTACACCTTCTTTACTAGTATTATGGTATGTAGTTGTACATCTTCGGACAAAAATATATAATATATAACAGGAAATTTGAAAGCTGTACTTAAGCTTATTACCGAGGTTTCTGATCGCGTGCAAACGGGACTACTACCATGTTATTTGCTTGACATATATATCCGTCAAAGTGAAATATGCTTTGCCTGCGTGCTAGCGTTAATTTTAATTCTTATGGCCGTATCACACGACAGCAATAATTTCTTTCGACAGTTGGTAAATCAATTTTAATGTCACACCATCAAAAATCGACGTTTTATTTCAGAAAACTATATTATATTATATTAAAATTGTAATTGAAATTAATAAATTTTGGAGTATAATTTTGATTTAATTATAGTACCTACCTAGATAATAATGGTTTATCAATACATACCATGTATTGTAATGAATAGACAAATGTATATTATTTCTGTTAATATTTATAATAATTAATATTTTTATTCCACTCACGGATATTTTAAAATATTATATAGTAAATACGGTACAATGAAATATACAAAGTTAAATAAAAATTATCATATTTATGGTAATGTTAGGTTTGAAATATAATCTATTTAAATATTATAAAATATATCAATATAATTATTTTAAAAGTTACATAATGTTATTCTAACAAATAGTTTGATGATAATTTTCTTAACACGTTAACCGCCATGAGACCGCCGGCGGTCATATTTATATGTATTATTTGTCCGCCGTGATGTTATTGTTGTGCATTCTGAATATGTTCGAATTGATATTTATAGAAGTTTTTACCGGAAAATTACCAAATTGACATCATTATTTTTAATTTTATTTCATCTATAAGAATATTGTGTTTATTATATATGATCGCCGGTGACCATGTGGCGATGTGTTTATAATATTATTACCGGTATGCCATTTGACTCCCGGCGGTCTAACATACAGGTATTAATCGATTATTATAATTCTCCAGTTTTTCTAACTTATTGATTCTTATATTTTATTCCTAAAATGAACTCTCCTAGACAACAAAAAAAAGTCAAATTAAATGACAATTATATTAGTGAATTACTTGACGATGATGATACATTTAGTTCACTGAGTGAAGTTGACGATACAGACGAAGATGAAACATATCAACCAAATATTACTTCAGATTCTGACGATTCAAATTGTAAGTAAAATATAATATTTTTACTATTTTATTTTGCAAGAAGTTATATTCTTATTTATTATTGAATAATGAAAAAAAAACAATAATATATTAAACAATAATGGTTATCATAATTATACCATTTAATTTTAATAAAATATAATTAAAGTAAATTAGCATTTATTTAATTTAAAAAAATTATATAAAATTGTAGATTCAAATGACAATGAAAATTTTCAATATATAAATAATACCGAAACACAAAATTCTCATCCTTCTGGTTGGTTCGAAGTAACAGGTCAATACCAAAAGAAATTTATATTTAATAAAATTCCTGGATTAAAAGTGGATATTCCTGAAAACGCGTCAATTTGGTATTATTTAAATTTGTTTATCAGTGACGATATAATTGAACTTATTGTAATTGAAACCAATAGAAATGCAGACCAGTATTTGTCTAAAATAAGATTATCCAAATCAAGTAGATTTTCTAAGTGGACACCAACAAATTTTTATGAAATAAAAAAATTTATTGGTTTACTTATGTGGTTTGGTTTAGTTCAAATGCCAAGTATAGAAAGTTATTGGAGTTTAAAATCTAGATATTCAAATAAGGTTGCAAGTATTACGATGTCTAGAAATAGATTCGAGTTACTTTTAAGATTTTGGCACTTTTCTGATAACAATAAAGCACCTCAAGATGATAGAATTTATAAAATTCGTAATTTGATTGAGCTCATTGTTAAAAATTATCATGCGACTATGGAACCCAGTGAATATATGGCAATTGATGAGTCAATGGTTCCTTTTCGTGGACGTTTAATATTTAAGCAATTTATTCCTGGTAAGGCGCATAAATATGGTGTTAAATTATTTAAAATTTGTGAAGCGAATGGGTATACACATGATATAGAAGTGTATGCTGGTAAAAGTCAAGTAGATGGTAAAGGCTTAGCTTCCAAAGTTGTTATGCAATTAAGTAGACCTTATCTAAATAATGGTCGTACTTTAATAACAGATAATTTTTATACGTCTTTACCATTGGCAAATGAACTATTAAAAAACGATACTCATTTAGTAGGCACATTGAGATCAAATCGCGTTAAACTACCTGAAGTAATGAATACAAAATTAAAGAGTGGTCAAATTATTGGTAGAGAAAATTCAGATGGAATTGTCATCGCTAAATGGTATGACAAAAGAGATGTGTCAATGTTGTCAACAAAACATACTATTGATATGGTTGATACCGGTAAAAAAAATAAAAAAAATGAACCAATTTTCAAACCACAAATAATTATGGATTATAATGCTGGTAAAGCAGGAATAGACTTGTCAGATCAGTATTCCAGTTATAACTCTCCTATAAGAAAATCAATTCGATGGTACCACAAAGTGGCAACAGAGATTTTACTTGGGACATCAGTAGTAAATGCATTTATTGTCTATAAATTAAATAAACCTGAACACAAAAATATATCTATTACAAAATTTCGAGAAATGTTAGTTGATGAACTTCTTGATCTAGATCAACTAACAAATACATCAGAATATCAAATTTCTACATCTAATCGTCGACAAAGTATTAAACACAAACTTGAAGAATCAACAGAAAGAGACAAATGGAACAGAAAAATAAGAAAACGATGCCATCATTGCTATTCAATAAAAACTAAATCTCATGGTTCCAAAAGTGCTAGTACAGACACAAAAAAAGTTAGTACTTTTTGCTCTACGTGTAAAGTTTACACATGTATGGACTGCTTCAATAAAAAACATATAAATTAATTATGCATTATGAGTTAGACTTTTTTATCATTATCATTATTCTTATTTTTTTTTTTTTTTTTGTATTGTCATTAACATTTATACTATAAAATAAATTTTGATTTAAAAATGTAATTTTATTATAAAGAGAATATATGAATCATTTTTTGCAAACCATATTATGTTTGTGTATTAATATTTTAATGTAAAATAACATAAATCATAACAATGTATATATCAATCGAATCATCAACTTCTGTACTACGCCATAATGTTATTTTTAGTTTCATTTATGTAGCGCCGTAAATATTATGGCCATTTAAAAAAATATATGATTACGGTCACCGGTGGTCATATGGCGTGGTACGTATGATGACATATGGTCGCCGGTGGTCATGAAAAACCAAAATTTTAATTGAATAGTATGACCACCGGCGGTCTCATGGCGGTTAACGTGTTAATTCTAATATTTTCTAAAAGTTTTAGAATATTTATTATTATTATATTATAATAATAATATGGATGTTCATTTTATACTTATTAAAATATTTCTACTTGCTCACCTACTTTATATAGTCCATATATTATTATTTTTTAAATAAAATATTTTACCAGAAACAAATTTAAAAAAAAAAAATAGTACAAATGTAGTAAGTACTAAGTACAATTAAATAATTTTAAATCTTTCTAATGTACTCGTATTAAAATGTACCATATCGTTTAAATTAAAAAATAACATAAAATATTTATGAAGTGAACATTATGTATTCATAAGTGAATAGGTATAAGTATACTAATTTTTATTTAGTTTTATGTTTAAAAAAAAGCATCTTACATTTCATTTTAATATATTTATCTTTAAAAAGTGAAATTATAATAAAAAATATATTTATGAATTGTGTTATAAAATATATTGTTATTGTCACATTTTACCAAACATAACGTAATAATATTATGAATATTTTATTCATAAAATCTAATGCATAAATTAAATAAATAAAAAAATAAATAAATTAAATCAACTCGTCTTATAATAATATATTTTTTTTTTGATGTTATTAATGAATTTTAAAGTTATATAATTAAAATTATAAATTATTTGTTTAAAACATACATATTATAAAGTGAATAATTTTTTTTTCTTTTATTAATTTGCATTTTGTCGCAATTTATAAAATTATAATTATTCCATAAACGTTCAATAAATTATATAATATTATTAATTCTTCTTACGGTTTTTTACGTTCTGTCCACGGATATAAAAATTTCATTTTTTAAATAAACAGTGTGAACAATCGCAAAATCTTTAAAAAAATAAAGCCAATAATACATGAAAATTGAATATACATAAATAATGATTATTATTATTTACTTATTTATTTTTTTTTTTTTGTGTGGGGTGCGAATCATAACAATAAATTATTAATCATTAATCGATAAAACAAAACTAGACGGGGGGAAAAGCAAATTGTTTCGTTGGATTTTGGATATTATCGTACAATATATATTTATTAATGTCTGCGATGACGTAGTTTTGAAAAACGCAACTTTTGTCAAAACAAAGTTTTATTAGAACGACGGTTTCTACAATACCTCTAAATAATGTTGTGATGCACTTAAATATTATTATGAGTATACCCCTCCGGGAACTCTAATGATTTAGGAATGAAATAGTCTATAACCACTAACGATTTTTTTTTCTCTTAAAAGCAAAAACAAAGAAGAAACAATTTCCTACGTTGCCCATGGTAACGGACCAAACATTTTGACTTTCAGAATACGCAGATCAAATAAATTCTTTGGGTTCGCACTAATATTAATATATACATCCGAATGCTCTTGCATTTATTTTCAAAAGAAAAAAAATCATACCCTCACATATTATTATTACATTCGCATTACGAATAACGTGCGTCATATGAATTGCATTGTTCTTGGTTATAAATTTTATACGCGATATTCCAACCACGAATTATTAATTTCATTATTAAAATAACTCTTCATAAAAATACAAATAAATAATATAATGTACGTATTATATTATTATTATAATTTGATTTAAACAAAAGTAGTAATTATACCGTTTGTGCAGTCTTACTTATAGAAAAATTATAAAAAAAAAAAAAATTTCTCCAGCCAAACCGGGTGTATTTTATTTAAATTGTAATTAATTTACAATACTTAATTATTACATTTTATTCGCATATTATATTCGCCAAAGAACTATTTATCGAGCAACGAATGATTAAATAATAACATTTTTTTTTTTTTTAATTATTATAATATTTATAATAATAAAAAAATTATGGTCTTAATACCTATCATAGAATATAATATACCTATTTAATAAGTTAAATTTTTAAGAATAATTTGATTTCTATTGCTTTAAAATGTTATTTTACACTTTATTGTTAGAAAATTGTTTTTTTTTTTTTACACTATAAATGTCAATAATATCTTACGAATATATTTTATTTTGATCAAATACAAATATAAATGTTAAAATACAATGCAATATACGTGCATATAATAATAATATGTAAGTAAAGTGAAATTGTGTCCGAAAAAGAGGAATAACAGTTGACCTCAATCTCTCGCCATGCGTTTCGCTGCCAAACCGGATTTTAGATAACCACCCTTTGCCCGAGTTTATCTTGATAGGGAAACCTGTCCGTTAAGTATTCTCGTCACGTGCGCTTTACGTCACGGGAAAAAAGAGAAAGAACGGAAAAATATCTCCCCAATATCCTGTCCTACGGTAATTTCCCGTTTTTCCGCGTTCGTGAACCCTAGAAATTAACCACTTTCTTTTTCGGTTAAATCCCGTTACTGCGTGTTTGCACCAGCCATTCCATCCGAATATCCGTCACCTAAAAACCAATATAAGGGATTTTTTAGCTGAGAAAGCATGCTATCCCATTAATGCCGCTAATCTCGTTAAAAGATCCCAGCCGAATATGATAAAATCTATATGTATTATACGTTTGCAAGAAAAAAAAAATAATTATAATTCGTCTGAAGACCCTTTTTTTACGATTTCAGTGAATTCATAAAAAAAGAGTTTTATATTCTCATATTATTTTTTCTTTCAAATTGACATGCGATTTCTGCGTATTCGACTGTATTGTCAATGAACTTTACAATTTAATAATATTATAAAATTGTACTCTCACGGAATATAGGTAATTATTTCATGAATACAAATGTAGAAATCAATAATATGAAAAAAGATAGTTTTTTAACGATTCCTAACCTGTTGAGATATTATTAAATATTAATTATGCCATCACGCAATGATCGATATAAATAATTTCCGATTTAGTAATCGTCACAACTCACAACGTACTAACGCTAAAAATAATATAGGTATCGATGTGTATTAAGATCATATTTTTATTATTATATGTACCTATACAGATTATTTTTCTCATTATTATTATGAATAAAATCATATCATAAAAGTTATAGAATAAAGTTAATAGAATAAACAATTAATATTTTATAAAAAATAATGAAATAATCATCGTGTAAAACAATATACGAATGTAATCATATTGATAAAACGATATTTGAAAAAATTACGCATACAAAGAGGAATATAATATTACACTCAGACTCAATATGGATAGTTTAAATCAGTATAGTTATTACTCATAATGCATAATACATATTCATGTTATTTCCTAGTACTATTGTAAATTAATTCGAGTTTACGTTAGGTTATTATAATTTAACTATACGCTAATTATATTACTTGCCATACTCATATTGAGTGCATGCACTCACTTGAATAGTAATACTCGTATATAGTCAGAAGAAAAAGAGTGAAGGAGAGTATAGGTAGAAGTCTTAAATAATATTAACAATTTATATTTTAATATAAAATTATTACAATATTTTATAGTACAATATTATTATCCATAACATTTTAAAAGAACTGTATTTTTAATATGCAAATAGGTACATTTAATTTATTCCAATTTATATAAATTTAAACAAATTATTGATTTATGAAATAATTATTTAAAAAAAATTATTATGAAATTAATTGTAATGTTTCGTTATTAAATATATTTATTAGATATTTTATTTTTTTCAATACAATAAAATCGAATTATTAATAATATTATTACGTTATCAAATTTATTTGATACATCGCATATGTAAAGTAAATAAATATTATTGATTTTTGCATCTAGTTGGTATTTTATCGTGGTCTTTATTTTATTTAATGACATCATTAATTTGTACGGCTGAATTAGCATAATATATTATGAGTATATGGTACAATCGCTCAACAATAACACAGAATTGACCATAGTTACCTAAACATTTAAAACGCGATATAAAAATATTGTGTAATAGATCATTGTAGTTCAGACGTAGTTCAGAATAATAACAAAACCTTTCACCCGGACCGGGTAAATTAATTAGCCCTAAAACTCATTATACAACCGGGAGGAATTGTGAGAAACGAACTGAAAATTGTCACTAAGGATTCGGAGGGTTAATAGGTTCTTTAAATTTCATTTTCTCCCTTTTAATTTTTCGTATTATTAAAAAAAAAAAAATTATTCACCATATAAAATTACAACCTTATTCCTTTATATGATGTTTTATTATTATTATTATTATTATTATTATTATTATTATTATTATTATTATTATTATTATTATTATTATTATTATTATTATT
>JAIUCT010000008.1:6813752-6830932 GCA_021307375.1 Tetraneura akinire
TTATTATTATTATTATTATTATTATTATTATTATTATTATTATTATTTTCTTCTTTATTTTTAAATTATATATATACATTTTTTTTTTTTTTTTATACTGTTTCAAAAACAAAAACATGGCCATTTATTATTGGACATAGATGGGAGGAGAGGCAACGAAATGTATTATTTCTCCATTAAACCTCCAGGCAACAATTAGCAATGGAAATTATTCTCCTCCCAACCGTTACTACGTCAGTTCATTCCTTCGGATAGAACGGATAAAAGGTCTCGCCTGCTAGAACGCAATCAATCAGCCGCTTTTTGGGAAACGGAAGGGAGACCGTTTTTTTGTGATTACCGAATCGTAGCTGCTCATTTGTGAATGAAATGAAACCCATTTTAAACCCGTATTTTCGCCAAAATGTTGACTTTTTGCAATTTTCCAGTTATTGATTTTATATCAAAATACATACAGAGCTGAATGTTGAATAAATAGATGTATTGAAAACCTACATTTATACTAAAATATTATTATTATAAACGTAACAATACAAAATTTTATATAATAATTATTATTATTATACATTTATGTTTAATATAATGTGATTTTTGTAAGTAATAATATAAATTAACTGCAGGTAGTTTTAAAAAAAATCTAAATTAACTTCAAAATAAAACTGCTGAAAACATATATTTATCTTTATAGATAATTAAAACATAAAAGTTAAACCTTGATAACAAACAGAATATTTATAAATTTTGTGTAATATTCATATTTTAGACCAACAGTATACTTTATTTATATTTTTACGTTTGATTTAATAATTTATAATACTTAATTGAGATTCGTGTGTTTATTATTAAAATAAAAGTAATCGCAGTGTAATAATTTTTGTTCGATAAAATAATTTGGAGAATAACATACGTGTTATATTTATTTTAATAATTTGAAACATGTTTAACAACAATAGGTATACTTAGTAGTTATGACTTTATCTATATACTTATTATATGATTAATTTTCTATGAGTGAAATTTTAAAATTAAAAAATGTTTACAATGAACATTCAAATGGTAACTTTTTGATTACAGCCAAATATTTAAAAACTAATTATAAAGGTAATTATTGTTTTTTTAAATATACTAATTTTTTATCAATATAATGATTAAATATTCCAATACTATATATGAAGTTAAAAATGAATTCAGTACCTAGTTAGAACATTATTGTTTACGACCTTTATGAAATGTTAAACATATAAGTCCTAAATGAATTTTATATTAAATTGCTTTTATGAAATTTATTGTAGAAATTATTTATTTCTATCAACATAATGTTATTTTCAACAGTATGATTTAATATGATATGACTATAGGTATCCAGCTAATAAGCTTAAATTGGAAACTCAACAAAATCATTTTCCAAACAAAAAGTTTTTGATTATTTGAAATTCTATAGGTCAAAATTATGCTAAATTTTCTTCGAAATTTTGGATAATTAACCGTATTGAATAGAATTTCTACATAATTTTCACCGAAGACGAATTTAATAATAATCTGACCATTACAATTTTAATATAATTTCACAGTGTACAGTGTTTGATATTGATTTCAGTGTGCGGGACAACAAACAATCAAATCGATTAGTGGATCGCATTATCTCGTAAACTATGAAATATTACATTAAGTTATACTATTATAATATTATGCGTTTAACATTGTTGTGTAAATTCCATGGATACAATTGTAATTTAAATAGAATTTCGGGTACCATTATACAATAATTAATTATTAATTACACTTATCATTAATATAAATATAATATCAATAATAAGCGATAAAATAGAACACTAGAAGATAGTTAAATTATTCGTTTGTTTATTAATATAAAGAAAAAAAATGAAATTAGAAATTTTAGAGTAAATTATTATTATAAATCATCATTCTATATAGTTTTATTGTTCATAAAATGAAAAACACTTTTAATTTGTACGATATGATTTATTCCGTTTTTTGGACAAATAATCCTGTGTAGAAATAATATTTTATTTTTACAGTCCACAATAAAAATCAGAAGTTAATGCGTAGAATATAATGTGTTAACAAAAAAGAAAAAAGTGATAATTATTACGCCGAATATTATTAATTTTTATAATCGTAGTTTTATGTCAGATTAATATAAAATACATGAATCTGTAAAATTATTGTTTGATATTATAAATAATTTTTATAGGTTTATTATAAATCAATATTCCAAAAGTAAAATATTATTGTATAATATTATAATATATTATGTTATTTAGCTATTGGAAAAACAACTCGAACAGAAAATACATTTTGAGCTATATTTAATTAAGTGAAACGCGTGCATGTAGTAAATTGTTGTAGTTATCAATTACTTCGGTACAGGCGAATTAATAAATAATAGTTAAACGATAAAATAAACATATTATATTATAAAATAGAGTAACTGATGGCCGAAATAAATTTGTATTTTTTTCAATTTTATCCGCGATTCGAAGAAACTCAGATTTAACGTTCCGGTAGGATATTGTTTTTAAACCACAATATTGGACAGTCCCCGCTTAACAAAAACAGTTTCACAATAAATCTTTTGATCCCATGATAGCATAATTCGGTGGTGGTCATATCCCGGATCACTATTAGCCCACAACACGTGAGATAACTATAGAATTTATCAAAATTAAAAATTAAAAGAACAAAGTTATAAAATTTGAATGAAATTTTTCGAAATAGATTCTTTTTTTTCCTTTTAATTTTTTGGCTGAAACATCAAGAAAATCCGCAACTTCTTAAATTTAATGCGTTTGACAGCATAAGCCATCATCAATAACATCATGCAGTCTTAACATCAGTGGTTTTATAAAAATCACTCATTTGTCAGTCATTTAACGTATAATCTGCTGCTCACTGCGATAGTATAAAAAGTAGTTCGTTTTCGAATTTATTAGATATTCACTTTGGCAATATTCACTTATATGGATAGCGTTATCGAAACGTTGGTATAAACCGCGAGTAGCGTATAGAACTGAAAAATTCCAATTATAGCCAGACACGTCCAATTTTATTTTTCAATTTAAAAAAATATATGAAAATAATATTATGCCTTCCCACCAACCAAGCGGCTTTAAACCTAAACATAACGCTGCGTATTATATGGGTGCATTATATTATACATTATCCATAATAATAATAATAATAATAATAATAATAATATAATATAACGCAGTCCATATTATTATTTTAATATTAAGAAAAAATATTCCCAACAATAGTTTTATATTTTCTAAGATGTGATTTAAAACTAACGCACAATATTTATACTGTGCGTAAATAATATGACGTAGGCGTATATTGATTTTAGATTCTGAGCGAAGTAAAGAATGTATTGGTTTTACAATGATATGTGTCTTTTTTCTTTCTTTTTTTTTTTTTTTTTTATGTCTGAAGACAATTTTTCTACTCGAAAAAATGCTTCGATTTTCACGAATAGTATATGTTACCGATTGGAAAGTGGATGTAGTTGGTACTTTATTTAGGTCATTCTTCAAATTTCTCAAAATTGACCCTATGCAATCAAAAATAATAATTCTAATAATAATAATAATTATCGATAATTCAAATTAAACACTATGATTTGCACACCTATATCCCTGCGGCAGGAGTGTCAGCTCTTTTGCAATACAAAATATTCATTTCAGCTAAAAAATTAATAAAAGACTACGGATTTTAAATAAAACAAAAATGACCTTTTTCTTTGAATAGTTATTAATTTATTAATATTGTATATTGTGTTAAATATTATAATATTACTTATCAGTTAGGGTTTCCATTTGTCCCGTTATCGCTAAGACACTTAACGGTTTTCAATACACAGTCCCGATACTTTGTAAATCCCGGTCGAGACACGAAAAAATACTTGTTTCTTAAAATTAATCCCATTTAATAATGTACTGTATACGGTTAAAACAATATATTTAATAGGTAATTAGAAACATAATAATATTATTTTGTTCATATAATCGATGTACATAAATAATACATGAAGTACGCTTTAAATTATAATCAATATTTTTATTCTAATTTACATGGATAATTTCAAGAATCACGCCGTTGGTATAAGTATAATATTAAAATAATATTTTTTACATTTATTATTAATTATTACCTATCTTTCTTTTGAGTTACAAGTACAACCAGCGTGAAGTTTTTTTCATTTAATCATTTATTATTAAATATTACGTTTATTCTACATAATTTTTTATTATTAACATAATATTAAAAACGAAGTACTATTCGAAAATATAAATAAAAGTACATTAAAAAAGTAATAACGTTAGATATAATATTATCTATACCCACACTTTTTATTCTTACTTTTTACTATGGCTCCAAAAATATTATGTGATTTCACTGAAAAACTTTAAAATGAATTTTCTTTCATAAAAATTTTCTTAAAAAAAACTAATATTGTGATGTCCAGTGTACAATTTTTATCCTTATTTCGTAGGGCGGTGAGACTTACAATTTAAAATGTACCGGATTATGAATTGAAGAAATAGCAATCCAATACCATAGTTCACACATTGTAATGAATTGTAAACGAACACGTGGATTTAAAATTAATTTTTTGTTCGCAATTTACTGGAAAGCATCACATAATTTTTTTTAAATCCACACATATAGCTTACACATTATTTACGATTGCTATTTTAAATACATTTTATTTCTTATTTTTATTTATATTCGAACACGATCTCAGTGGCGATTGTTTTAAATGCACGCTATCATTTATGCGAAACATTTTTCGTTTCACTGCAATGCGATGTTTTTATATGTTGGTATTCTTCGCCGCAGAATCTGTCAGTAGAATTTATTTTATTAAGAAATTACTATTTGTAGGTGGTCCGACAAATTATCGACGAAACAGTCGACTGTCGATTGAAAAAATATTTAAAAATTCACAAGAAATAAAAATATACTCGTATAATATTATCATCTGTTTATCAAAACTACATAATTTTACGTATGTACGTACTCGTTTACACATCCGACAATTAATTTTCCAACTAAGAATTTGTTCTCTATACAAGTATTATAATTATTATTATTTTTTTTTTTTAATAATTAAATTTAAAATCTATAAAAATATAATTTACTTAGGTATTATAATATTATATTATTATGATAGGTAGACAAAACACTATAAATGTTTACGAATTCAAAACTTAATATATGTGAACTTTTACGCATTTTTGAAAATTTCATAAATTTAATTTTTATTCACCCAGAATATTATATTCCTAAAATGTTTCGTAATTTATTATTTAAGTGATAAGTTTAAAGTCACTTTTCAATTCTTAACGTTACTAGACATCAGTCGTTATTGTGTTTTAATGTAACTGTATATCTGATAAATTTTAAAATGACATAATTAAAATTAAACTAAATATAATAGGCTTTTACTTTTAATGTATTTGACATGACCTTATTCTCCGTTGACGTAATACAAAACTCTGCTAACGAATAATATTACTTTTAAGTATATTTATACACATAATATATTTATGTTCCTAATTCGCACAATATGCCATATAACTGTTAAAACATATGAAATTAAACCCTATTACCAATATGAAATATTAAAATTAAACTTATATATTATAATATAAAATATAAATAAATATCACGTTAATTTAAATTAAATAAATAATGCATTATGTAATCTCATTCACAAATAAAATGTTTCGAAAATAACGTATATGTATACCATACTAGCGGAAAATATATATTTTTATAAAATATAGGCACACTGTTTTTAATTTATTCAATTATTCGTTTTATATAATTATTATGTTTTATTATTATTATTATTATTATTATTATTATTATTATTATTATTTTTATTATTATTATTATTATTATTATTATTATTATTAATATCTTGTTCGACAATATTTTCATGGATCTATACTGACTATGTTAAATGTGTGTTTTACAATCGTTATTTGCTGATAATATTTTACTTCTGCGATTTTATAATACGTTTCTATAACGTATTTCGTATTGTTTTTCTTTCTATTCCCGTATAAAATATCGTTTATACAACAAAAACTCATTACGACGTACTATTGTTTTGTTTGCGTACCGACTCTGCGGAGGATCGTTGACAAACCGCACGGACAATCAATGAAAATCAATGAAACGTATAGATTTACACCGATACAGAAGTGGCAGTGTTATATTGTTATCCAAGACCGATTTGTCTCTCAAATGGCCATGTTACGTTATAAATTATCGCGATGTAGGTACATATCGTATTTTGTATTATATTGAGAGTCTTAACGCACGCCAATAATCACTCAATTTTCTGTTAGTTGATTGATTATATTTATTGTTTTTACTCGGACAAAGGATGAAAAAATAAAGTACAAAATCGGTTTTTGAAGAAAAAAAAAACTATAACACGAATCTTCATCAACAATAAAATCTTAACGGAGATTAAGGGAATTGAGGGGAAGGACTATGGACGCTCAAACAACCATGATATCTAAGCCACTAATTAAATTCATTTTAGCTTGTTGTATGTGTTTTTTTTTTTTATGAATTAGTTGTAAATTTATATAACGTAATAATTAAGAACAACGGATTTTGTTAATATTTTTATTTTCTTTATACATTAATGAACTAAAAAATATTTAAAATAATGAATAATCATAAAATGCTAGATTATACGTGCTGTGTGTACAATCAAGGATAAAAATGTATTATCCTATTATAAATCGTTATTTTATTAAATCAATATTCAATAACGTTAATTGTATTCTTTTAAATTGTTATGTATTACAAAATTAATAATAATAATTATAAATTTATAATACAAATTGTTCTCTTATACTTCGTATAAATACGATTTTTCGCTAACGTTACTGTAAACAGTAACAGTGTGTTGTATTTCTTAACTATCTAAAACGATTATAATTAAAATAATTATTATAGTTTTGACGCGTGATGCGCAAATCTGTCAAAACTGTCCTATCCATAACCCGCGGAATTATAATGTTGTGTACGCACAAAAAGTGGCGTATAATAATATATGGTAATATTCAAACACAATATTATAATTATTATTATTATTATTATTATAATTATAATTATTATTATTATTATTTATTATTATTAATTTATTATACACGGAAGTTTGATTGGAATAGTAAACAAACGTTGATACGAAATGACAAAATGTATTTACATTTCACGTAGTGTCATTTTAGCCGCCCAAGTACCTTGGGTATACCGTTTATGTTTATATTGGGTCACCGCTCAGATCAACACCACTTAATAATATATTCTATTTATGTTATTATAATGTGTACAGTGTGTAACTACACGATTGACGTAACCGTACGATATGTATATAATATATACATTATTATAATATTACGTGTGAATAATAATTTTGAAAAATACATTAAATATATTTTAATATTTATGATGTTTTAACTTTCGGCGTTTTAATTTTTTTTTTTAAATCAATAAATCCGAAATCGTTCTCTCGGTAATCCGTAGGTATTTGTTTTGTTATGTTATCGTAATAATACGTGTATATTGTTATTAAATCGAGTGACTGTGACAGGTAACAGTCAGGTTGTCAGGAAACATCACCTGAAATAACAATATCGTGGAAATGACATCGCGTGAAAAGTCGTATAAAACCCGCGGTCCAAGAACCGTTTTGTATCATTTTATATACGTTTCGTTCATATAACGGTTCGCAGTTGACAGACACGAAAATGGCCATAAAACTATCAGCCGTTGCACTAGTAATGGTACGTATTATGGTAATAATTTCGTAATATAATATTATAATATTGTTGTTTTTCTGTTAACAGACAATATAACGAACGAGATGTATAATTATTATTATTATTATTTTGTTCAATATTGCTGTTATAATATTTTATTATTATTATTATTATTATCGAGTAAACTTACATTTTGTTTTGTTAGTTTAAACGTTCTCGACCAATAGTTTCACTTTATACTACACCGTTCCCGTTGGGATGGTCGATAATAAATAATAATATAATATTATAATATTTGTACCAAAACATCACCACGTACTGTCTAAGTACTTGTGTGAAATGTAAAAAGGAACAGGAAATTATTAAAACTGATAAAAAAGAAAAAAACCATTTGATTTATTTTTCAGTTGGTGGCGCCCGCGTCATTTGCCCTCGTGAACCCAGAATCGTACGCATTATACCCGGATCCCGATTATTCGTCAGATTCTTTTGCGCCCCCGAGCTATTATCCGATAGATTCGGGTGTCTACAGTCAATACAAGCGTGCTCTACAACAGCTGTTCAAACAAATGCTGGAAACTTATCTCGACGCCCAGTCCGCATACGACGCGAAATATTTCAACCAAAGGGGTGTACTAAACTTGCAGGACTTGTACAAAAAACGTGCGGAATTTATAAACGAACAACAGGAACTGAACTCGTTGTACAATCAATTCAGTAATTTAGCCAATAATTATGTAAACTATTTAAATGGCGAAATATTGTACACGCCCACGCTTGAAACACAGGTTTTATAATAACCGCATGGACATTTCGTCGCAATTGACGGACGTTTAAATTATTTTTTTTAAATTTAAAACTCGCAACACACAATGAACTAGGTATTAAAAATATGTTAACAAAAATATATTACATCAAAGATTATATTAAAAATAACTCTTATGTAACAATCGAAATTTGTAATAATAATTATTTGGCATGAAAAATATACGTATATCATATTGTATTTTTATTTATTTTTTTTTTCCGTATAAAATTGGATAAATAAACAATTATTATTATTAAATGATATTTTTTTTTTAAAAAAAAAAAAAAAAAAAAACGTGTATTTATCGACCTATCGATAAAAATGTGTACTTTTCTGCCTGTAAATGTTTATTTATATTTACATTTAATTGCAATTTGTAGATAAATAAAAAGGCAGACGTCAAACAAAAACGAAAATATTAAATTAAACATATTTTATAATATTACGTCTTTAGCAGTTTTATTCAACTATATTTTTGAATAGTTTGTATACGTTGAAATTACAAAAAAAAAAAAAAAAAAATGTTCAGGGTAAATTTAAACACCTACGTACGGTGTTGAATTTTAAATGCAAATTTGAATGCAATGATAAATCATTACATTTGGAAATACGATTTTGAACGAAGTTCATCAGATAATATAATTATGTATTCATTAAAATTTTTACATTTATCAGTCTCTACGTTCAATATATGCATACCAATGCAAACTCTAAATTAGTCATGCATACAAGTCAACAAAGACCACCATCATTGTAAAACCTAACCTATCTAAAATTAGATTTTTTCGCTAAGATCAAAAATTATTATGTTTTATATAATGCGAGTACCTGCGGAAAGTGCATGTTACAGAATGAGATGATATCTATCTAACCATCTACAAAAAAATATTTTATAATACGCCAAACGATAATTTAAAACGAAATTATTACGTTCTTTATATGTTTATTTAGACTTGTATGAGTGATTTAAAACACTTAAATAATAAATAAAACCATTTTTATCGGTGAACGAAAAATATAAAACTATACAAAATTCCGTAATGTGTATATTATTATAATCATTATTCTAAAATGTTTATATTAATTTAAACACATATTTCAAATTTGCAATATATTACTCGTATTGAAAATTTAATTAAAATTTATTAATTTTTAAAATTACATATTTTCATAAATTAATATTAATTAAACGAATATTATAATGACTAAAATTTTTAACTGAAAATATTATTAATAACAATAAAAAACATGATATAACATACCTTACCCCAAAAATTATTAAGTAATATATTTTTGTACCTGTATAAAACAATTTGGAAATAAATTATTACATATTGCATTATTAAAAAACAGCATTAGGGCACCAAATTTAATATTAAATTAAAATTGTATGGAATACCATAATTTATAATAACAGGAAACAGAAACATATTAGAATTTTACTTTCAATTTGTGTATAAAGTAATCGTAATAAACGATGCTAAACGGGTCAATTTATTTTTAATATTTTATAATAAAAAACATTTAAGAAAATATTATTTATACGGATGCAATAATATTATCATTCATAATATTGATTGCATAATATGCAATAAATAATGTACATTGCAAATTTATGAAAATATGGTTTTTATCGTTTTCTACAAAATGATAATTTCATTTATAGAAAATATAAATATGAACTAATATTATCCAATGTCACTGATGATAATAAAATAATAAATATAAATCGTTTGGTTTCAAATAATAGAATCCATAAAGGATTATTGTTAATCAAAAATCAATTTTTATTTCGTTTTTACGTGTAAATATTGCAAGTCATAATTATTATTTTAATGCTACAAAATAATGAAACTTAAAATAAATATGACTTTTATGGAAATAACTAATAATTTTGTTGACGTTTAAAAATCAAATGCAATTATTTTTCTTATAATATTATTTAATATTAGGACATTATAATGTTTTATAATGTATTATAAAATATAAGTTAAAAACGGAACAAAAATACATCTACCCATTCAATTGCATTAAAAAAGCTCTCAAATAAAATAATATTAATGCTGTTATTATTACTGCACGTCTACACTCTCTAAAAAGGTCAATTAATACCAATTCAATTATTCCAATAGTGTTATGTCATATATAATTATATATAATATATATTATAGGTAAATGAAATACTTATCTCATAGGATTATTAATTTGTAAATTTTATTAAAATGTATATATTACATATTAATTCGAATAATTTTTTTATAATTTAAATTATAAAATATTTAAAATAAAGAGTAATATGTAAAATAATTAAGTATAAAATGTGTAGTTTTAAAGTGAAAAGTGAAAATACAATGATCAATTGTATTCAAAAATTATATTAAATATTCATTTGCATGAGATAAATTATTGTTTTGATGTTATAATATTATGCCATTATGGTGCTGTTATTAATTGTAAACTTTACTTTTTTTTTTACAAATATTAAACTATATAGTATAAAGTACACAATAATATCTATTGCCGTTATGTTTAACAATAATTTTCAAATGACGTACAATGCACGTTAAATTTTAAATCTTTATTATTTAAATATTAATAACAAATATTTATACCAACTGACATTACGTCATCGTTAATACAATATTAATCCATAAATGATTTTGAAAACTTCAAAATGGCGTACCCACTTTATAAATATTGTAATTATTTATTATTTATCTTATTTCAATTCATTATATCATCTAAGACATTGAATATTTTTGTTTAAGAATTTAAATATGTAATTTAAATTTGAATTCCGAATTTCCGACGCCTTTTAAATTTCTTCTTATACAAGTTATTATTATAATTTATAATTATTTAATATCTAATGCAAACACTGAAATATTATATCTGTCATAATATTTAAGTTGTTTAGTATATACGTGATGTTTTTTTGATTTGCCAAAAACCAATTTCACTTGTGTCAACAATTTTAAGAGTTTAAAAACATATAAAAAATTCGTATATATAATACTCCAAATCTACACTAAACATCACTTTTATCATTTCCTTTATTATTAAAATCAATCGTGGAACTGTAGAAGTGCAATAAAAGATGGCTTTCAAAGGATTAATTGTTTTTCTCTGTTTGGTGGTATGTAATCGTTTATTAATTTTATACATACCTAGCACAATAAGCATAAAGTATAACTTTCTTTTTCTTTTTTTTTAAAATTTTAATTTTATACAAAATTTAATATATTTAGGTAACTTCATATAAGCACTTTATAATTAAATGAAAAACAAACATATTTTAAACAACTATTCTTTAATTTGATTATAATTGAAAAAACCTATAAAAACTTTCAAAACACATTACAATAATAATTAGGTACAGATTAAAAAAATTTAAATGGTTGCTTTTCAAACAAATTTACATAATAAATACTATATAAAATTTATTTAGTTTTAAATCAATACCTATTATACCTACATTAAAACTATAAAGAATAAAAATTACGATTTTTATAATATATTCCTAAATTATTCATAAATAATTTTGATACCTTTTGAATTGACTTTTTGACTATATATCTTAACGATATTCCATATACCCCCTAATAATTATAATTGATGTATCTTCAAAAATATATCCCTCAATATCAATATCATACTCATAATATTTTATTTTTAGTATGCCTATCACGATACCTATACAAAATATTTTATAGATTATAAAATTTATTTTTTATTTTTACAAGCAACATAAAATTAAATAACAAGTATTTACAATTTAATTATTCCATAGAGTAAATATTATACTTTAAACTATTATAATTTTAAATTATTTATTATATCTTACAGGAATATATATATATATATTTAAATAATATATAAAATAAAATAATTTAATTGGTATGATTTTAAAATTATCATGATCGTGATAATTTTATTACTTATAGATCCGTTAAAGTTTTTTTTATATAATATAAGAAAATAAATATTATAATTTGTTATATCCCCATTGTGACACGGACATAGACATTATTTTGATATAATCCTTACCCATATTGATTTCTATTAAAACCATCATCTATTATTCTTCACTCTAAACATATTTTTAAAATGTCAAAAGAATCGTTACACTATCAAATGAAAGTAGAGTTACATTTTAAAGGTAAAATATTTAGAAGAGGAATATTATCAATGAGGGATATTTTGAAATGTGGGATATTTTATTGGTGTATCATAATAATAACATGTGAAACATTAAATTTGTTTAGTTTCAGGCGATGGCCATGACACGTCAAATTTACCCTCCTGTAGAAGAATCATTTGACTATAAGGATTATTACCAAAATCTCAAAAGTGCATTGTCCTTAATGAAACAGACTCAATTTAACTTGGAGGGCGAAATTCAGAAATTTAAGGATTTAGCAGATCTAGAGAACTATGTAAACGTTCCAAATTTAGATTGGTTAAAGGCTATGAATCAACTTAATACTTACAAAAATCAATTCGATATAAGTTTACAATACTTCCAAGCAAGTTATAATAATTTCAAAAATTCAGTCCTCTATAGATATCAAGTATTACCAGCTATGTCGCCACCAATTTATTACCCAAATGATAGTGATTATATTATGTCAGCATTTTATAAACCCGATAATTTGTATAAAATAATGAACGAAGATGATTATTAATTTTCATAATATTATTACATAATTAAATAAACATTGTAATTTTTTTTTTCACTAATGTTAATTATTTTTCATCTTTAAACCAAATTAATTTATATTAAAATAAATAAAAAATATACCATTGATTACAGTCTGAAATAAATTATATTTTATATTATATTATATTTTTTCAAATTAGTTTCAAATTTAATATTTATATCGTATAATATATTATTTAATAGTATAAATATATAAAAAAAAAGTTAAAATATTAACGAACGTTGTTTTCACTTTACATTAAAATATATAATTTGGTGTTAGTTTCGAAAAACAATAAACTTGCATAGTTATACTTTATAAATAAAATATAATATTATAATGCTATCGAATGGGTATGGGCTATCGATTGGTGTAGAAAATTATAATAGTTAAATCGTTTGTGAACCAAACTCAAATGTTTTTCGTTCATGGTCTGTATTAGGTATAATATTTTATAATCGAGATGAAATTTATATATTATATAATAAGACGAAATTTCATTGAATTACGCGTAGTGTTTTCGAGTTTTAAAAACCCGATTGCCTTATAGAAAGTATATGAACGAATTTAAATTTGAATGAAAATTTTTTTATTAAAATATACGGTTGGATAATGTGGCAACCGAGTTGATAATCTCGTTCAACGCTATTATTATTATTATTATTATTATTATTATTATTATTATTATTATTATTATTATTATTATTATTATTATTCTACAGAACAACTCATTTTAATACGGCTCTGGCAGTCAATTGACTTCTATTGACTGGGTCTTCCTTCCTCTCCTCCATGCCACGGCCAAGTCCCCTACTAAGATGTTTGCGTTTACGATCTAACTTTCTGCTCGTCGCTGCGGTATTTACATTTAATTATACGAAACCCTGGACTACAATATCTATATTCGTATATAATAATATATTATTTTATATAATCAGTGGTACATGTGTACATGACCGAGGTCGTGGTCATTATACCGGACGCAAATTTTATACCAGGCTAAAATAAATAGCGTATTAACGTAATATATACGTATATATAAAATGGTAATGGTATATTATTCTTTTAAACGGTAAAACGACATACATAATAATTTAACGTATATTATAGAGTGATTTGCATTTTAAATATAAATAAATTCCATGTAATTATATTATAATTTAATATATTTGTATATCTATTGTAACTCTTTCGTGATTTTCTATTGCGAAAAGACACGACGAACGTCTGTTATTCAGAAGTTCGCCACCTTGGGCAAGAACACCAATTAGTGCCAGAGCACCATGGGATTTTATACATACACACACACACACAAAAAAAAAAAATAGTAATTTAGTATGGGAAATAATCAAAGGTAAAAAAAAAAAAAATTAAAAAAATTAAATAAAATTTAATAAGAGAAAAATAATAAATGTTTTTATTAATACTATTTAAATTAAAATATGTAAAAATTATAATAAATTATTTGCAATAATAAGAATTAAATCAATCAAAATTTTATCAATATTATTGATGAAAAAATGTAATTATTTATAAGCATAAATGAAATTACTGTGAATTAATACATACAATAATATTATAGTGTTTAAGCAATAAAAATCTATTGCTGTCAATATGACACGTGAAATATTTATTAAATCCAACATAAAAAAGCGATTATCCTTTTATATTAATCCATTTACATTATTTTACAGTAATCTCTCACAATGCTATAACAGCGGTGTTAATAAAAACGAATCAGTAGTGTAATTTTTAATTTTTTTTTATCGCCGACATTAAATAATTAGTTTTTATATTTTTATGGAGATGATAATTGATTTTGTATAATATAGGTTATGCAATTTTTACATTTATACTGCGCGATAAAAACTTTTGTTTATTATTGCAGTAGTTGATTAAAATGATAAAAGTTTTTTTTTTTTTTTTAATCTATACAAATACTTGTCTTATGAATGTAAACCGATAATATTCAAAAGTTTTCAAGGTAATGACTAAATTAAAGAACTTTCTTCAAAATTCAAATTAAACGCTTAACGCAAAAACTGATTTATAAATATTTCAAATTTTATATCCGTTATAAGTTATAACTGTAATTAATATAATAGTAAATAATCAATAATGGTCGTATTTTGTGTTTAAATTTGAAAAGTAATCATTTCTGTGTAATTTTATTCGTTTAAAAATAAATTAAATTTAAAATGACTAACTAACCGCATTCAATTTATTATAAATAAATTCACGATAATTTTCGTTTTTAAATGTAATAATTATAATATTATAATAGGCGTATAATATAAATTTAATTTACGTTTAAATTTTGTTAAAAATTTAATCTTCAAATCTTTACGACGACATATAGCATATACATTATTTTTTTCGGTTTGGGGTTATGTCTATATTCTCTATTAAATAATATACCGAATATGATAATAATAGATTAATATACATATTATATATATGATGTTGTACGTCCCTTTTTTAGGTTAAGTATTATACAGTGAAAAATACGAGTATATACAAAAAGGATGATAACAGAATAATGTTATTAATAAAAAAGAAAACATTTTAATATTCTGGTTGAATATTATAATATTTTTAACTCGATTTCGTTTCGAAATGATTGACTGCATTTTTGACGATCACGTGAGGCGTTATAGAAACAGTTGTCATAATATAGGGGATGGAAATGACAACGGAGACGCCAAAAGTTGTCGAGAGATAGATACATATTATCATCGGTCATATATGTTAATATTCTTCAATTTCCGGACTAGTTATACAAACTGAATTATTAATGAATCCGTGGACATAACATAATATTATAACATGTGCTGGTGTCGTTGGATTTTTAAAATATATTTACAATGATACAAGAGTTTTTGTTTTCGATTATTTTGTTTTTGAACATTAATATATTTGGATGTGTAGAAAATTGATATAATCATATGATAATCATGTATATTTTAATTTAAAAAAAAGTCTATAATTTATAATCGTAATATTTAAATATTCTAAATATTGTATGTAAAAATTAATTAAAGTCTCTTAAGGTATTAATTAATAAAAACCCAAGTCCACAAAGCCTCAACACAAGTCTTTTGAGGCCTTAAGTATAATTATATATTATTTTTTCCACAATTATAGAGCAGTAAAATTTTCAATTTAATTATAATAAATTATTATATCGATATGATGTTATGTGTGTACAATTTAATTTCGGTTTAACCACGAAAACTGATTAAAACAAGCAAAATATTTTTCGTATAATATTGTTATAATGCGATAGATTTTAATTTCGTATTCTGTATTTCTATTCTGTTAATCGTCTCAATAACATTGGCGTACGATAATTCAGTAAATAATATAATAAATAATTAATATCGTCAAACGTTTTAGTTTTAATATCGTCACTATATTATGCTATGACGCTAACCTACCTAACCTATGTTATCAGTTTATCACCGTAATCAACAAAGAACGTGCCGCCACGTATTAATTTATCACGCCGTATAATGGCATTTCGATTTTTATTACGACAAACGTATATTTATAAAATGTTTTATAATGACATTAATTTGTATGTTATCTAGAATATTGTACGTGATATTATAAAATGAAGAGAGACAAATCGCCATCATACATTCAAAAGACCTATTACCTCGTAAACCTAAGGCATGATTATTATAATAATATCGATTATTATTTTCATCGTATTCCGTTCACGTCTGCGTGTTGGTGCAAAAGAAATAAATGTAACTAATATTATACGCGTGTGTGTTATTATAATAAGCCGTATTAGTTTCGGAATAATACGATGTAATAATAATAATAATAATAATAATAATAATAATAATAATAATAATA
>JAIUCT010000008.1:6830942-6851346 GCA_021307375.1 Tetraneura akinire
TAATAATAATAATAATAATAATAATAATAATAATAATAATAATAATATTTTTTATAAAATATCGTAGTTATGATAGGAACGACAATTATTTTCAGTTATTGTATTATTATACATTTTGTCCGTTTTTATTATTTAAAGTGTTCGTCATGATTTATATTTTCGAATATTGCGTTTTATTACGTTATATTGGCTATTACGTATTATGGACTGAAGGGATTGTAAGCGTTGTAATGATGGCTCACGTGTATAGGATATATTTTATGTAAACAACGAATTTAATGCCCCGCAGGGAATATGGCGTATAGGTACGTGTAACGTGTTAGTGCATTTTATCACATTTTTTTTTTCAGTCCAATTCGCAATGAGTTCAAACATCGATGTCCAAGTATATTTAAATCGAAATGCGGATTTATTATTTATAATACGCATTACGATAATATTATAAAAATACACGTATGAGTTTATCATACGGATGTATTTGCTATTCTAAGTACGAGTACCTCCAACATGAAAACTATTGATTTTTAAAATTAAAATATTATTTTAAATCGTTGTTTGTACGCTGATTAAATTTTTTAGATTTAGTGTATAAACTATTTACAGCTTATATGGTACAAGAAAATTTAATTACACCAAATAAATAAATCTCAAAAAATAAATATAAATAAATGTTATCATTTAAATGCAATGTTATTTAATTTTCTAATTTTTTTTTCAACTTTTCACTTTGTCTAAATATTAAATTTCATATTTCCACAAAGAAATGGAAATAAGCCGTGATGATTTATTGCAAATTTGAAGGAAAAAACCGAAAATTTATATTAGAAGTTACTGCAGAGCATTGTGTGAATGTAACAATGAGTTACGTATATATTAAGGCTTAATATATTCGTTATTGGAACCGAATTTAAAAGAACATTTTTTTTTTTTTTTAGCGTATCCAGCTTCCAGCACAATCTAATTCATAAATTATAGAACTCTAATAAAAACTTGAACCCTTTTTTACCATATGGCTGATAATAACTTTTGAATTTGGTTGTGTTATATTGATCCGTGAAAGTAATAATTTTCTAACAAAACGGAATCAAAATGTTTCATTTTCTCTACGTGGATATACTATTAAAACGAGTATTTTCTATGAATTCGTGAAATTATAACGATAAATTAGCCAATATAAAGACAATTAATTGAAAATCTGTACCTATATTTTATTTAAAAGTAATATTATAATCTATATATTTATATTAATATTTATAATAATTTAAAAATGCAATATGAATTGTAGTATTTCATTCTTTTAATTTAATTTATTAATAATAAACAGGAGAAATAAAAATAAAGCCTTACAAAAACCAAAATAAAAACTGTGTAAGATAAAATCATATTAATTATGCGGAGGACAGCTAAGCAGTTGTACGGTAAAACCAATGTACAACTGGGTCAATGAAATGAAGATCCAACTGATGATAATTATAACAGTAACGAAAAAAAAAAAAAAAGAAAAAAAAAGAGAATATCAAATACAAATTTCATTCGATGTAATGTAATTAAAGATAGTCCGGCACGATAATTTGGGTATAACTGCCATACAAACAAGAAACGACCATGTTCACCGCCCACGCCACAATTGTCGTACGAGAGGAAAAACTAATAGAATCAATAATATGCGTAACCCCGTGATACAGATATAGTTAATTTAATTATTTAGTTTGCGAATTTTTGATTCTCGTTTTGTATAAAACCAAAACGAATATTTTAAATGACGTTATCGCCCCCGCGGAATTCTAATAATATTATTGACGTAAGATTCGAGACCGTTCGATATGAAAACGAATAAATAACAATACGACCATACAACATAACAGGTGTCGACGATGACGTCCAGGTACTAATGACAGTAGTTGTTTATAATAAAACAATATTATTATGAAGATTTGTCAAGAGAAAATAAAATTATTATATTTTTCTTGGTAGGTATTTAAAGTATTGATATATTGAGCACTGACGCATTATAAACATAAAAACGACCGATTGGTCGAAAATCTTTGATTGGATGGTCAGAATAATTACTACAATTTTTTAGTTTTTAAAATATTAAATGTTAATTATGGAAATCAATAGAAAATTTTTATTTTCAATCGACTCATTAAAATGTAATTATGTATACATAGATAATATATCAAATATGATTTATTAATCTATGTAATATTATATTAAAATTAAACCAGAAAGTTTTTGTGCCTTATCTCAACTAAGCAATATTATAAATGAATTATGTAAACAACAATTTTGATGAAAAAATAAATTATGGAAATTATAAAATACACTATTTTTTTTATCTACAATTTACAACTATAATATTATAACAATTATTTATTCTCGGATTGTAATTAATTTTTATTAAATTGTCTTTGTATATTTTAATAACATTTTAGGTTATTAGGTAGGTATATTGTAAATGTAATATATTATAATATATACAATATCACTGTCTTTTGTGATACGTATGATATTGTAATTTATTGAAATTAGTCAATTTTATGAAAATAAATGTTAATCATTCCATTCCGTTATATTTATTATACGCACAACAGTGTTGACACCAAGCATTATAGTCATTTATTTATTATTATGTATATAATGTGCCTAGTATTTTGTTTGTAAAACTTGTGGATTATGACACAAAGTTCTGATTCGATACCCATACTGATCACAAGACGTGCTCGAGTCAACGAATCTCTTAAATCACTCCGATACCGAATTCTCAGAGAATGTGCGTGTAATAATAATATTTTACCATCGCACATTTCGACAGAGTACGTTTATTTATATTTATTGAATGAAAAAATCCGTTCATCTTGAAATTTGAGCATACCAAACCCAAACTTCCATGTTCAAAACAAAAATCTATTAGCTCCGAACCAAATATTATTACATGTAAGATGCAACTATAATATTATTATAGGCGGTATAAGTTATTGATGAAAACCAGGGAATAGAAAAAACTTTGACAACACGAAGAACGAAGTATGTATATTAGTTTATTATACTGTAAAGCGTATTATAATTTATAGGTCGCTCAACGATAGTTCCGGGGACGAAGCGAACTATATGACGGCTATTCGCCTCCGATAAATTCAATTCGCCATATTAAACAAACAGATATCAAACGCAATATAATATTTAATATGATATATGTACTGATTTTGTCGCCCAGATTTCGAACGAGTACCTGTAATAATAATAATAATTATTATAATTATGTACAGGTTGATCAGAGAAAACCGCGTCACAAAACAACGGCTATGATATACGATTATTATTATTATGCAACTCCTGCCATTTTTGAACTATGAATTTCTCTGATCGCCCTGCAAATTATTACGTACAATAATAATTAATCATGCTACCTTGTGTCAATTATTCGCTCTCGCGATAAGCTGACAAGTCATAAGTCATCGCACCGATAACGTGGCGTGAAGTACACCCAACCCCGGTTACAGGGTCGGTTGGTAGTTTGGTAATAACTAATAATAACTATAATAATTATATTAAACGCGCACGAATTTCTTGTATACGAATATTTTACGTAATTCCGTTCCAATGTATACGGACAGAACTATATAAATCATGAATTAAATATCGATAGAGTATTTTTATATACGTATATTTTATAGTTATCGATTTTCCATTTTTTCCCCGTACAACATTATTCAAAAAACATTAACCACGAACGTTCTTAAAGAAAAATAATGTATACGAATATGAAATCACCATTCCGAATTCCAATAGATTTTATGAATTTCATATAATATTATTTTGTTTGTATGGTTAAATAATATTAAGAAAAATCTGATACTGCTGTGGAAAAGAATATAGTGTTGATTTCTAATTTAAAATGTGAATGCAATAATAAATCATCGCATTCGAAAATACGATTCTGAGTGAAGTTCAATCAAATAATATTATTATACCTGTCTATTGATTAAAATTTTTACATTTTTATTAAAAATTTAAAACGCATTGATACTGATTTTAATTTAGATTTCAACGTAAGAGTTCAAAAATTTAATCACATATTATATTATTAAATAAATAATATATTAATATAATGAAAACCCAATACGATTTTCAAGTCTTTAAGTTCAATATAAATGCCCATAGTATATGATATGAGTCCTCTCAACGATCATATCTGACAGAACTTCGCTTATAATCGTTTTTTATCTAATTTAATATAATATGTTAATTAGATTTTACGAAAATCATTAATTAATAACATTTTGCGTATTATTAAATACTGTTGATTTAAAAATTTGTAAAAAATATCAAGTTTTTAATATGTCACTAAATTATGTAAAATAAATTATTTGGATCTAATTTTTAATATCATAATGTAATTAATTAGATGAAAATTTCATTATTTAAAATCAAATAAAATGATTTAACTTTATCTAAATGAAAAACACGTCTTGTTCTGAATTTACCGTAAAACACGTTGATTAAATTTTACTAATAAAGAATTAATAAAATCCTGGCTGTTCAAAAAAATAGAGTGTGAAGAAAGGATTGATATAAAGACATTTCAAATAAAAGTGGTTCTAAATTGCAAATCGTTTACATCCTTGTATTCTATTCAGACAAAATAGTCTCCAGAGTTTTAAACAAAAAATAAAAAGGGGAAAAAATAGTCAAAGAAAAAGATAATATCAGATTTAAGTTTTAATATGATTGCGATTTCTTTCTTTCTCAATTTAAAGTTTAATGCCAATTTATTCTATTGTTTATAATTTGTGTCTTACGTATAGTTTACCAGATAAACATCGATATTAAGCTAATGTTTATGCATCATAAAAAAAGAAAGAAAACGAAATATATAATCGTCGAATTTGATGAAACTATTTATTGTGTAAAACGAGTACGAGTATAAAATACAAAAAAAAAAATAAATAAATAACAATGAACGAAAAAAGTAAATTTAATTCTAAAAACATTGTTAACTGAATTTTATTATGTTACTAAATCCAACTATATAAATTATTATTTTATTATTTATTTTTAAAACATTTTTTTTTATTATTATTTAAAAAAAAGTAAATATACAAAAAGTACACAAAATATTTTTAGTATGCCTAAACTTTAAACAAAGTATGTTTTCAAAGAAAAATAGTATTAGCTTGTAATTATATTCCATAAAGATAATTGAAACTTTCATTTTGGTAAATATTTGAACTACCGGCATAATAATGTTAAGCCCATTACATTTTTAAAAAGCTAAAACAACATTTAACTCGAGTCGATTCTTTAACTTAAAAAAAAAAAATATATATATGATTATTTGATAAACCAAATTATTACAAAACAAAATTATAGATAGTCTATCCAAAACACTAACAATATACTAACCTATGTTATGAGTTTATGACTTTTTTTTTCGTGAATAGATCAAAATTCAACATTCGATTAGTTGTATCGAAATTTTCGTCCGTAAAATTTAGATCGCAACTCTCAAGAAAAATAATTATAGTGATAATATAAATAATTTTTTCTATCGCGAAATTATTCTTAACGAATTCTACCTTTTGCTTTTTACCAAAACCGATCGTTTTACGTTAAGTTTTATCGTTTCAAAATACATAATATTTGATATATTTGTAATATTTTATCCTTTGGCGGGTATAATACGTCGAGTGACCAAAACACCACTCACCTATTCCAGCGACAACGGAGATAATAATGGCCGACAATACTGCAGTATACCACGTTACTTGCCGGTCCGCCATCGAGGACGGAAGGGTCGATGGTTCGAGTGCGTCTCACGGCGATAAAACTCGACGGATAATATTTTGTTCGCGGTCGTGAAACGTCCTTTATTGGGGGGGTTTTTAGACCCGACCGTGAGGTGTGCTCGTTTTCGTTACTGTTTCGGGTTTTCGCGCGAAATTTTCATTTTATGCTGAAACTTTTATTCCGAAACTTACAAAGTAAATATTTTGTAAAATATTATTTCACACACACACGACAAAAAAATAAGTTTTATTTTTGGACAGAGAAACACGCGAGCGGGAAAATACAAGGTTAATTAAACACGCGATTATAAATAACAAAAAAAAACCCCTTACTCGGAAGGTCCGGGCAGAAAGGCAGCGCACTTGGAACTCGCACACGTTTTTAGGGATGGCGGCTAACGGGATCGACGACAGCAGCAGCAGCAGCAGCAGCAGTAGCGATGGCAGCGACAACCGCCATCTGACGGTCGACACTTTACGTTCGTGTTTATATACGTTTATATTATTATTATTATCATTATCACTATACACTACGCGTTATCATAATAATATTATGTA
The DNA here is from genome assembly GCA_021307375.1 of Tetraneura akinire. Classification (NCBI taxonomy): domain Eukaryota; kingdom Metazoa; phylum Arthropoda; class Insecta; order Hemiptera; family Aphididae; genus Tetraneura; species Tetraneura akinire. The sequence continues at coordinate 6,837,290 of JAIUCT010000008.1, forward strand.
CCTCTTTTTACATTTTTTTTTTTTATCCAATTTATTAATTTTTTAATTTTTAATTTTTATCATTATTGTACTTATCGCGTAAGATTCCCTGAAAAAACAATATACTCTATATGGTCTATAGTTAAACACGTAGAATATTATAATATAGAAAAAATATTTTTTATTAATCGACGTAATTACTTATTTAATTATTCGCGAAAAAAAAAATAAAATAGATTTCAATATTTTTATTCGTTATTTAAAAATCTACGGTAAAATAAATTTTCGCATCGCATCGCTTTTTAAATTTCACGTATATTATAATAATATTTTGTTTGTTTTTCATTTTATCGTCACCATCCACGTTTTATTATAATATGACGTATATTTCTATTTTATTATAAATCTGACGTCTGCCTCAGTCTTCTATACCACGACACACGTTTCTTGACGTTTTATTACGCATTGATACACCGCGAATTAATTCCGGTAAACAAATTTGAATTTGAAAATACATAATAATATTATATTTTGATACCCACGCTGTATACAATTTAGTCGATCTCGAATAGACTACTTATTTACATTATATTATATTTTAAATAATAAACCGCACTATAATAACCTTTCGAATGAAATTTTAGTATTTAATTTTAATCATTCAATTCAATATTTCATTATATAAAATTGCAATCTTTACGTTTTCGCGTAATTAAAATTTTATAATGAAAATTCGTATCGTATTATTACTGCTACCTCCTACCTATATGCTGACATATTCATTGCGTAATAAATACATTATATTTTAATTAAACTGATTTTGCTTTATCAAAACATCAAAACATTTTATTAGATATTTAATTATTTATTCATTAACTGCAATCAAAACGTTTAGAAAATATTTGACATGAATATTAATGACAATAATATTTATAATCAGTAATCACGAGTATAAATTATTATTTTAAAATTATTAAAATATAGTGAAATTCACATGAAATATTTATCTCGAATGATTTATATTTGTTAAAAGTCTTAATTGTATAAGAACTAAAATAATTCCTGTGACCAAAATCTATATTGAAATTATTCTACAATGTCAATGTTTTGCTGACGAGATAATACTTTGATGATACTGACTTTTAAATCGAACAGGTTTAAAGCTTCATGTTATAATTAAATATTTTAATTGCTATGTTTTATAAATTAAATTATTATTTCGTATTTTTTAATATTAACTTGAATATATCTATTAATTTATTTATAATTTATTTCCTTATTTTGAAATTATATTTTACATACTTTTTTAAATTTTTAATTAGTTATAAATCCAAGAAAATATACTAAATTATCTATATTATATGAACAACATAATCAATTTATTTTAATTTATTAAATATAAAATAATTAAATTGTTTCCGACTAATAACTATACTCGTACCTATATTATACTTTATTACACGAGTCCTAAGTTTTAGTTATAAATTTATAAATTTACAATAATTTTTATAAGTTATAAAATAATATCTGCTATTCATACATAATATTATTATATTAAATATTTACATACGAGTACATTTTATTATTATTATTATTATTTTTTTTTTTTATCTTTAAAATATGATCGCATAAATGTGCGTAACAATTAACAGTTATTACTTTACAAATTACAATGTTTTCTATACACTTAGATTTTGAAATTTTACAATTTAAAATTAATTTATGGGGTCACATGATTATAATTTTCATAAAAGATAGGTTATTTTTGTATTGTGAGCAATATTATTATTTTTTCGACGTCATATAACATATCGAATAATATCGAAAAGTCAATTAAACTGTAATACTTCCTAAAAACATATTTCTGCTTGTAAATAAATAAATTATATTGAAGATACAAATATTATAAACATACATCCTTTTACATAACACGAATACAAATAATATAATATAACTTAATATAATACTTTATATACCTACTTAATATAACTTATCTTTAATTTTAATTTTTTTAAATTTTTGATAATACAATACGGGCATATGCCCAATTTATAAATTGTACGTTTAAATTTTTAATACAGTTGATTAAACAAAAATTAATTATCGAGTAACTTAAAAATATAATAAGATTTACGTGACTAATCATTTAAAAAAAAAAAAAAAAATAGTTTTTTTATAGTTATTAATTTATTATCAATATGCTTTTAAATAGAGGTTGAGTATTCATTATTCATGTTTTAAATTTGAACATTATCAGCCGTCCAAATTCATTTAATTACATAAACGTAATAATACGGTACGTTTTACATTTATTATGTATTATTTATTATTTTATAAACATTATATGAAACTTAATCGCCTATTATAAAACCGTTAGTGTATAATATATTTTATTATGTTTTTACTATATAGCGTATACTGCCCTCTCATTGTTTATCCCTTCGCATTGTTATTATACGCGAACAATTTAAAAAATTAAATCTTTTTAATCAAATTTCCACATAAAACAACTGAAATTTTATTTATAATCCATCATTGCATATTTTATATTGTACGTTTTTAATCATAATACGCAGTTCAAATAATATTTTGTATTTAATAATAATAAGAATTATTATTATTATTATTATAATTTATATGTCAAAATCAAAGAGTTCACAAAACGATTAAACTAGATAAATGTAGTATGTGATAATAATATTATTGTATAATTTGTTTCGTGTGTAATTATTGTAATACCAATTGGTCTTATTAGGTATATTTATTATTATCACGAAGAACTATTTTATAATAGTAAATATATATGATATTATAAATAAAATTGTTCTTCATTCGAATAGACAAAAATAATTATATCTTATATAATAATAATTATTTAATTTTAAAATAATATTTGTATATTATATATTTTAAATTTTTAAATTATTATAATGAACATAATATGAATAATTATAATAATATTTATTATGAAGGATTAAACGTTAAATTTATTTATTTTTATATAATCGATGGATACGTTAAGAGTGATAAGTACAGTAATCAAATATTCCGTTTCAAGTAACTTACAAAAATAAATTATAATCAATTTATTATTCAATATTACAATACAACGTGCGCGCATAGTTTTAATTGAAATACAAATTGAACGTTTCAACATAATATCACATTGTGTTTGACCATTCACTCTTATTCTTTCATCCTTAATGAAAACTATTTCTTTTGTCAGGACGACTATAGAACTGACATCGAGGGGTCTTCACATGGCCTTCATGATGTGTCAAGTGATCCACTCCAAAGTCCTACGGGACATCCGTAAACCTACACGTACGAATTTATTTCTATATATTAAACATTGCATTATAGATATATATTTTATATTATGTCCGTTTTTTATTCTTTCTCGATTTTTCAGTCAGCACGTTACACTGTATAACATACCAATAAAATATTATTATTATACAATCTCTGAACTTAAAACCATTTTGTTAACGACATCACGTTAAATCTTCTTATTATAAAAAATTATAAATATCGTATAAATTGTATTCTTAATTGAAAATTATCAAACGTTTATAAACGTATATATTATTTTAAAATTATAATTGTATTATTATAATTATTATTAACATAATAATTACTCGTTTGATCTATTGACTATTATAATAATATTATATATTATGAAATTCTTGATAAGTATTAATTCGACACATACTTGTTTTTATTACCGCTTTATCATAATATTTGGGCTTAGATTAATATGAGTTTATAATGCATACGAATTATCAAGTGTTATATCAAAATGTTAATTATTAATAATTGTAAATATTAAATTTTAATAATATAACAATATAATGACATTTTTTCACTAACAAAAATATATGACGCATACATAGGTATTCAATATTTACAAAAATCTTCTGAATAATAATATAATATTAACGCTATGGACATATATAATATTATAATAATTTGCAAATAAATCAATAATATAATAATATATTATTTAAAATCTAATTCAATATTTACAAGTTAATTTATATTTAATTATTTTTTAAGTAATACGTTATAGGTTTAATATAAATTTGTACTTGTATTTTCTAAATTAAAGAAATTATAAATACACTTTTTAATTTTTATATAATATATATTGGCAATATTATGTATTAACGTGTGGATGTGGAAATGTCATATAAAACCAAATCGTTATATTATAGACACCCGGTAAATATATTTAATTATTAATTTAAGTATAATAAGTATCAGAAAATAAATTTATTGAAATTTCACAACACAAAAATATCCAATAATTTTCTATAAATAATTAATAATTTGATTAATTTGGTTACATATAATTTAAGAAAAATTGTTATGGATTTAATGACAAATTTCACGAAATTTTTTAATACCCATATATTATTGTCACTAACATCGACCAGAAAGAAAGAAAAATCGTAGTTTTTAAAAAACACATTATGCGAGTACACATTTTCGAATATGTGATGTTAATACTCTAATTGTTTAATGTATTTTAATGTTACGAGAAATGAGTAAATTAATAAAAGATATATAGTTAAATTCCATTGATACGACCAATTGTATATTAAAAAACAATCTTATAATATTATTATTTTGTTAATTATAACTGATCATAGTATTACTAGTATTAACGAGTTTAATAGATATGCGATATAAAACATCAATTATTATAGTTGCTAGCGAATGAATGTTAACCAGTGTCCCGCATCAGAATAATTAATTTAGATATCATTTATATAAAACAATACGTTTATAATACAGTGTTAATAAAATATACACATAAGTTTTATTTTAAATTTTTATTAATCCCTCATTTAAATTAATATAATACGACATTGATTTTTCGGAAAATATAATAATATTAAACGAATTTTATGTAAATAAATTAAATTGCGATATTATGTCATTAAATTTAGCCTATTTATCGAATACAAATTTATTTTATATACATTTTTTAATTTTACTTATTATTATTTTAATTTACCTACGAATATATTATAATATATTACGTGTAATTATTATTAAATTAAAAACAATAAAATCAATAGTTTATTACTCTATAGCAATCGACTTAAAAAATTCATTAATTTTTAATATTCCATGCATTTATTACGAATGCTAAATATTCCAATACGTATTTAAAAAATTTCAAACGGTATGTTTTTTTCGTTAAAAGGGTTCAATTTTAGTACATATTTTTAAATTTTACACACGTAATATTGTAGAAATGTTATATAGACGTTTGCAACTTCCAGCGTATTCCAATTGATTTAGTGAACACACGATATTATACGGAATCTAGAAAAAGCGTATTTTAAATTCATCGTGAAGTCTCCACGCGAGAACATTTGACTTGCCAACATTTTCAATATTCTTTTTCCTCCTATAAACTCCTATTGCGAATTGACCAAACTTAAATTGAACGAATGTATAAAATTTAAAAAAAAAAATACGAGTAAATAATAAATTTTTAAATATCTAATATATAAGTAACAAAACAACGTATAAACAGGTACGCCTGGGCGTCGTGATTTTATCACAATAATTTAGCATTTATATTGGGAAATTTCGAAGGTATATAATAATATTATACGTGCATTTTACCGGACTAAATAAATAAATAAAAAAAAAAAAATACATTAAGCCCGTGAAAAATGTTTCGTTTTAAATCCATTCGTTGGCTCAGCGTGTTTTTTTGTCACAATCAAACGCGATAAAATGCGCGCGTACCTATACACGCACTCCGCCGTTCGCGTTTCTCTTTCGCCCCGCTGCAAATAAGATAAATGCGTTGAATATTGCAACTAGATGTATATATTATATATATATTTCTTTCGTTTTTTTTTTCCACACTTTTTACTCGATTTGCGCGTTAAGGGTTACGAAAATATAACAAGAAAATTGTTCCCCCGAGGAAGTAAAAAATAAAAAAAAAAAAAATACACACATATATAACATGGTATATTGCTCGTATTAAACGCATACGGGTAAAATACGATGATATAATAAGAAGGAAAATACAATAATTGTTTTTGCGTCCGGTTCTCGCGTGTGTCTCAATGTTATTGTTCTCTCGAGAAGTATAATAATTCAATAATATAATAATAAAATTAAACCGGGAAGCTTTTTTATTTTATTTTATTTTATTTTTTTTACATATATATACGTATGTTATTTTATCTTTCTCGTTTTGTTGTTCTTTTGACAGCCCGTCATCAACCCTTCGTACACCACACACACACGCGATCAAATAATATTACTGTCATGGTATATCGTAACCTCGTCGTTTCATAATAATTATTATTACAATAAACGTAAGCATTACAGCGGGACGTTTTCACCGTCCATCCCTCACGAACAAACGAATATTAATAATTTTATTTATTTATTATTATTATTATAATAATAATTTTTAAACATATTCTGATCGCGTCAAAAAATCAAAACGAAACTACGCGTACCATAAATATAATAATTATAACTCGCGACTATCGTACGTGTAATGTATAGGGTATAGTGTGGTGTAGTCGGCGTGACATTCGCGAAATCTACCGAGGTGTTAAATACCGTAACCAGGCATCGACAGCGGATGGGTGACCGCCGCTACGAAATACAGCCTACTGCATCGACTATTACCATCCATCCCCCTACCAGGTATAGTAGAAACCTAAGGGTACCAAATAGGCGTCCGAATTACACCTTTGGGTCTCTTCCGGACATTCTGCGTCATACGATGATAATAATAATAATATAAGAATATTATAAGAAAGGTTCGAGTTCACCTTTCGGATTCGGAAAGAAATTATTATAGCTTTAATATGATTCCGGTACCAAGATTTTTAAAGGGTTTCAGTTCTAGAACCAGTTCTTTTCGGTACGGTTCCAGTCTCTGGCTTTCATACGTCTTAGGATGATAATAATTTAACTGCCTATATATTTTCAATACCATTCCGATAAATTTTACGAAATTTGTTGAAATCTGTATATTTTGATTAAATAATATCAATGTAGATTAATTCTGCAAAATTCACTTAATACGTATACGTAGTATACGACGAATATTATAGCCATAAAGGGTAAAAACGAATTAAAATAAAGTTTATTTTTTTTAAAGACATAATTTGTTCTGTATAAAATATTTCACTTCTCCATATAATAATATACAAATTAATATTGTATTATAACTGAACCTTACATGTCTAGAAGATTTTAAAAGAGCAATGAATTTAACCGATCTGTCTACTTTAAGTATAATATATTTATAGTACATACGAATATTTTACGAGTATGGAGGAAATCTACAAAATAATGGAAATTTTATTAAAAAGTAAATTTGATGATTCTCGCAAGTGTAAATTCAAACTGCGTAAAATAAGAGTTGTTATGAAATGCACTACTGCGTCGTAATAACGCAACACACAGAAAAGTGTAAATTTATTACTAAAATCTTATTGAATATTACAATATATTTTTTCATTCGCCTTTCATAATATTTAATATACTGATACACATTTTGTTAAATTTAAAACGATGTGAGATACGCAGTGTTATATTGCACATATAAATCATTTTTAACGTAGAAAAAAATAATTTGAGGATTTACAGTTTATTTAAATTTTTGGTATTATTACTAGGTATATCTATACGCTTTAAATCGTTATATTGGCGATTTTAAATCATTTTTAACACGCATTTGGTCGAATCGATTTGAATTTATTAAAATATAATTATACATTTTTTTCCCATATAATTATAATTACTTACAAATTAACGTCTAAACCGTTTCAAACGTGATGTATAATTAATCGATCGGTATTAATTATAGTTACTTTTTATTATAGACCGGGTTCGAAAACGTTTCATCGGATACGTTTGAATTCGTAATATCGAAAGCGAATGGCATATAATAATAATAATAATAATAATAATATAAGGTACAATAGTGATCGATCGGAAGTGATTCGATCCAATTATAATACACGCGTCGGTAACCAAATTCCACTGTCATTCGCCCACCCGAAATTTCCACATAAATACGTCCCACCTTGGATTAACTGTCTATTTAATCTTTTCGGTCACCGCGATGAAGACACGTGGCAATGGAAGTCGTAATAAATAAATAATTAAAATAATATTTTAAGACTATAATTATATAGTAAATACAGGTAACTCAAATTTGATAAAAAAATATCGTTTGGATAATCAATTCATTTTAAATTCTACAATATCTGTGCGTACGTTAATTCACTTATTATTTCACGTCAGACACATAATTTCAATCAATAATTACATTTAATTTATTCATATTTCATTAGTATTACCGATTTTTAACTGAATACCAATTTATTTGTCACGTCTCTCATGTCATTCTTGAAAGAAATTAAGTATACAAATATCTTATAACAAATATGAATAAATAAAATCTGTCGATTCGTAAATAATTAATGTGGATATTTATACAGTTGTAATATAAAATTTCGAAATATGAAGTACAATAATTTTGCTGTTTAATAATTAATGGCATACAATCGTATAAATAACGTGACTTCTTTTAGTTTTAGTTAAGTTCATTCACCACTATATGTTTTATATAATATCATACCAATAATATTAATTTGGTCGATAATATAATGTTTTTTTTTTAAAAATATTATCCAATAAAAAAAATGTACAATAAGTAAACTCTATTTGTTTTACATACCTTGAGTATATTCTTCAAATAATTCTCTCAAACGATCTTTCCGACTTTTTATTTGATTTATTTCGATGTTAATTTTCTCACCTCGCGTGTAGCTTAGAATACTCGTAATTTGGCCTTTTATTATTCCGCGACGACTTATGAGGGATCTCGCTTCCGACATGATAAAATATTTGTTATTTACGATTATTATGTACGCTTTATTCAACACGAATCTTATTACCCACGACCTATCTTGTCGGCCCTACACAATACACTATAATTTCGAAGATTCTTCTAAGGTAACGCAATTCGACAGTAAATTGTACTAACACTACTTATTGTATTAACCAAAGAGAAAGCTTGTCTAAAGGAATTGGAATTAAATTAAGGAAATAGAAGTATAGTGAATAAATTTCTGACCTGTACTGATGTTCAATTGATCCAAACTTCTTTACCGGACAAAAATATGATCAGTAGTAGTTCAATAATAAACAAATTTTTAAACTACAATACGATACGGCGATATTGATAATAATTAGCAATCACTCTTTATGTAAACAACGATAATAATACATGTACTCTATGTATAACGCGCGACACTCCGTTGCTATGCAACGTTGACTCGATGTTGACGCGACGTCTTATCAATCCCGGTGTATACTAATTGCTAACGGCGTACGTGCTGTTGCAACGGTAAAAAAAATGGCGAAAATTATCGAAGATTGGTCAATCAACGAGCAACGGCTAGTACCAATTCTCAAATTTTTACGATGTAATGACACACACGGCTTATTAACGGATATAAACTTATAATATCCACTGATATACGAACGAATTTTAAATTTATTTCGATTAAAATATGACCGATTATAATTAACTACGAAGAAATAGATATATAATAGAAAAACGAGCCGCAACGATATACGAGTATAACTTATACTAATTAATTGCTAGCCGCGTACACTATTTGTTATTGAAATTAAACTTTTTTACGAACGATATGCTTTAATCGACCTTAGGCACACTTAACTCTTCGACGCTATGAGTTTCGAAGTGCGCGATACTACACGCACTATTACGATTTTTCGAAAAAACAAATTACACTACATAGGCCTAATAACGTTACGTACTCATCCGGCCCGAAGGACCATGGAACGACGCGTAATGTTTTACGGGTTGCGATGTAACCCGAAGGCAAAAAGAAAGCACTGGTTTAATTTTCAATATTACGATATTATATTTTATTAATTACAAATTTTTAACGATATACGAGTAGGGCGGTTCGATACGACTGGTAGCGAGTAGCGACTGACTCGTCACTAGTGGACTGTATTTCTTCCGACAGCTGTTATTGATAATAACTCTATGTATCCTAACTCCTAAGATCGTGATACCAGTGATATCGAACACCTTGATTTTAATAATGTATATTAATTTCACAAAATGTAAAATAAAAAAATACATCAAAGTGGTATAGAATTCATTTTAAAAATAACCTTATATGTCGTCTCGAATAACAGTTCCAGTATTATAAGTTTATATTATTTAAAATATAAATAAAAGTTATTTTTATGGTTATTTTTTATTATAATTTAATATTGTATGTATGAATAATTGAATAAAAATATCTTCGTTTTTATAATATGACGTGTTATTATTATATAATTTGTTAAATCCTAATATGTTTGTTTGCTAATATTTGTATGACTTAAAAGTAAAGTGTAGTTTTTATTTAATAAATTTATTTAATTTATTACACAAAATTTACATTTTTCTTGACAATTTGACATTAATAATGGTGTATTTTTCAAAAATTATAATTTGGACATAAAATAAACGTTTGGTCTAAGTATCTATTATTTATTAAACTATAGTAGACGTTCATGATCCTTTTGCGTTAGCTGTCGTTCGTTAGCTCATCACCATCGATTTTACCATTAGCAACTACTGAATTACACCAGTTATAAATGATAGTAGTGCGTAAACTATAGCCTATACTGATTAAGAAAGTTCATTTGATGAATGATATAGATGAAACAATATAGCACGGCGTTTGAAAATACGTACATAATATTATAATAATATTATACAAATTTAATTGATTATTATATTTATTATTGATAAAATAATGTTAGCTATTTATTAATTTTGCAAAATTGAGTAATTATACTATAGGTCATTCTAAAAAGTATAGAAAAATAAAAAGTTAAAATTCTTATGTTATGTAAAATCAATAACATTTTTTATACGTAAAGATAAAAATTTAAATAAGCCAGATCTTAAAGCGTTTATCAATTACTGATTATAATAATTTACATAAAGCTATACGAGTATAATAATCGAATGAATGCATAAAACCGCATTATAAATATAAACGTTTTGATAAAGTTGTGGGCAAAAGACATTATTTTTCAGTTTGGATGAAAGTAAATCAAACGTTATCTCATCTGACAAAAAAAGGAAATTGACCTTAATATCTGACAGAAAATAAACTCGCTCATTTCTTCATTTCAGTGACAGTTTTTACATCAGTTAATATTCCCTACAGATTTTTAGAGTGGAGCAATTTAGGTCGAGTTCGAAAACAAACAAATGTATTCATATTGATATATTTTTATTATAATAACAATCATTATGAGATTTATATTTTCAGCAAAACGTATTAAATTTGTAAAAATTTTACATATAAACATATCCGAACTACATTTTTTTTTTTTTTTTTTTTTAATTCTAGTACCGTTAAATCAATAAGCATAAAATAATAATAATTCGTCTTTTTTTACGGTAGCCTCTCTCATTACCACCTGCTGCTTCGTTTCGTATTTCATCTCGTCGAAAATATTGTTGCAATAACGCGCGGCAATATTACTCGAATAAAGCCCGAAAACCGCATGCGAGAATCTCGAACGTTTTCGCAGTCATTAATTATTATCAACTTGTGGCCAACAATTCTATTCAGAGCTGTTTTATTTGGAAAAACTCGCCGTATCTACGTCACGAGCAACCGGGAGAATTAATTAGCTTTTGCCCGTTTCCAAAATGGCAGTCACGTGTATTAATAATCCGATGGCGGGGAAGGCGGTCAGATTTTGGGCGACGGAATCGATCAGAAAGAAGTGCGCTTGACTAGAGACGTCGGTATATGTATAGTACTTTAATAGTCGTGTGTGACCAACGGAAATTGAACCGTCCGAATCCTCGACCACGGTACCGGTGAATACCAACTTTAAGATACGCAATTTAATATAATATTCACATTTATTTTTGGGATTCGATTTATCGAATCTAAATATTTAAACGATACCCCCGAAAGCGAAAAAGTTCTACGAATCCATACACAATACGATATAATATTTTATATCTTTCGTGAAAATAAAAGTATAATATTCCTTGATTATGCATGTATATTTTAATATAATGTTCCATTGTCGCATATAAAATTATAATGACAATTAAAAACAATTTTGTTTTATAATCCGTATATTGATAAAACTTTTTTTTATTATGCGAAATTCCACTACTGCATAACGGAAAAATAAATAAATTTTACAAACGTATCATTGTTGTAATATTGTACGTTTAGGTATTAGGATTAGGAGGTATAAATCAATAATGTGTTTTCATGATTTTAACATAATATTATTATTCTGTATAACATAACGATTAATCACGTCATTATATGGTTAATGAATATTTTTTTTAACGATATTTAAACTTTTCAGAGCATATTGAATTTTAAACAATCGAGTATTGAGTAAAAACTAAAAAAGTAAATTTATCGCAATGTCAATTTCTTAGTAAATTAATTACGGTTTGTTTTTAGAATAACATTATTATTTCATAGTAAAACAGATGCAGCAGCAGATCGATGCATTTTAAATTTTTTTAATTTCATGCAGTAAACAATATACAGTCATTAAGATTTTAGGTATAACTTACTCGAATGGCGTATATTAATATTATTATGTCACACGAACCGTAATGGTAAAATATTTTTTCGAATTGAAATAAGGCAGGCTCGAAGCGCTTTTAAAAAATATGTTTGGTAAAATAAGAATTTTGAACGTCCAAAAGTTAAATTACTTTTCGAACAGTAGCTAAACAATAAAACTTTTTTCCACTATCCAGTTTTACAAAAAAAAAAAAAAACTCTTTATTGTATAAAATTTCCACAACATCATACAACAAAATACATAATTAGATTTACTTTATTTGTTTTTTTTTTTTTTTATATATATACAAGTATATCAAATATTTTTATTACAAGGTAAAAAAACAATTCATTTTTTATACCACAGGTTTTTATATTATTATTATTTTAATTTTCTAATATATTTATCATTATATTTTAATTATTAGGTACTTTTAAGTTATTTAATTAATTATTCTAATGACCTGTTTATGAAAAATCATTAGTTTCGTTCATTTTAACTACATTTTTTCGTTCAATATAATGTATATTATTGTACCTAACATACGTATAAGATTAGTTAAAAATAAAATTCATACGACTTTTATATTATATACATTTATTTTTATGCTCAACATATTTTATATAAGTCTAATTTTATATTTTCATCTTAATGTGCATAAAATATTATATTTATTATAAAACATAAATTATAATATTATTATACAAGTAAAATAATCTTACTCTTAATGTTATATTATAATTATATATTATTACATTCGGGCAAATTAATTAATTTTCTAGACACTATATATAGTATTAACGTTAATTAAATAATTTAAATATTTATGATTTATACGAAATGTGTGTATTAATACTCTTAATATAATACACTTCACATTATTCTCTCAATTATGAATAATTTTGAATTTATCCTTTTTTTCAATTTAAATTTTTTTACTCTATAATATTATTTTTAAATTTTTATAATTTTTACGTTACTTAAAATGATATAATTATCATATATTGATATAAATTTTAACTACCAATTATTCTTAGTTATATACAGAAAGCGGGTATAAAACCTATAATGGACTACGAATATCCGTTACTCGTATTTTGGAAAATTATTTAAATTATTTATTTAGTATACGCAAGAAAAAAAAGGTTTAGTATAATAATTATTATATTTTGAATAATGTATAAGCTATTATATAAATATTTTGAGTGAATATATTAAAGGTTAATAGCAATTAGAGTGTAAATGATATACGTAATAAACTAAAAAAATACTTTATAATTTTATATAATATAATTTGACATGTTTTATAAAATACCAGATAGGTACACATTAAGTGTTTTAATCTTTAAAATTTTATTTAGCACGAAATGAATAATAATAATAATAATAATAATAATAATAATAATAATAATAATAATAATAATAATAAT
>JAIUCT010000008.1:6851356-6941198 GCA_021307375.1 Tetraneura akinire
ATAATAATAATAATAATAATAATAATAATAATAATAATAATAATAATTTATTGAATTAACAAGAACGTGTGATAAACGCTAATATTATTGCTGTCGTGCAGATTGAATTGTTTTATAATAAATCGAAGGGGCGAAACTGTAATTTTTTTTTTTCATAACTGACATAAAACAATAAATTTTATTGTCAAAATCAAATTCTATGTTTATTATTATAATACAGCTTTGTGTGTGTATAATCGTAATATACATTTTATATACTATAATTTAATATGACTATCCATTGTAAACTGTTCAAAGTTCGATTAAATAGGTACAATAATATTGTACATACAAGAACAGTGAAGGACCCAGCATCAAAATTATTTAGCTCTATTGAATTGTTAGGTTAGGTATGTACACTGTTATAATTTCGATGAATACGCAGAATTTCGAATGTTACAAACCAAACTAGAATTCTGTTTCTATGAATGTTATAATAGATCACGTTTAATTATTGTTCTATTGATATGGCTAATGTGTATATATACGTTATAATATACACTGTATATAATACGCGCGATGTTCAAACGTACAGTAATTAACGGGGAAACAATGAATTAAAACGATTTTGGTAGGCACTCGATGAAAAACAATTATACCAAAAACTATTTACTATTATAGCCCATAACATAATTACTTTATAGTTATTACAGCGTATTATATAGAAATACATTTTCTTTTAAATTTAATTTATTATGGTAACAAATTCAGGATTGATATATACTCGTACATTATTTGTAATAAAAATAAAATAAGATTATAATTTATATTTTATCATTTTATCTAATATAAATATGATGGTTATGGTTTAATATGTCATTATTATCAGTCATATTTTTTTTTTAAATTGACCGCTGGCCACACTTGAGTGATAATGATAGAATGATTCTCATAATAATTTCGTTTAGCGACGTTTCAATCATTTTTTTTCCCAATATCTCTCTTACGCAGGGCCTGCCCGAGGTTTTGCACCTTATATAATGAAATATTTTCAATAGCACGAGATCTTCAACCATTTTCGCGGGGCCTATGACAAATGTCCCTGTTGATCTATCCTATGGTCGCCCCTGGTCGAGCTACACATATATTACGTAATACATATATTACGTATACTATACATTATTATATGCATTATTTGACATCTTTACATCATTTTAATTTTTAATATCTATAAAAGTCTTTCGGTTTTTCTTTTAAACCGTTCATAAATAATTTCTAACGTTGCAAAAATTGTCAAAAGTAATTTCTAAACATCAAAATATCATTGTGAATTATTATAACATAACGCACACGAAACAACGCAATTTTTGGAAAATCACCTTTGGAACATAGACTCAGCTTTCAGCATATTACACCAATACACAATAATATAAAATACAATCGATATATTGATATACGAGTATATATATATATTATAAAATATACCTCAATACGGTGAAAATATTATAATATCGAAACAAATAACACGAAAACCGTTTGAGAAACATAGGTATATATTTATTATACGATGACGAGGCGTAAAAATAACGCGTTTTATGAAAAAAAAAATTTGAAATTCGAAACAACATATAAAACGTCTTAACAATATCTGTATGCGGAAATAAACGTGTCGGGTCGCCCGCCAGAATACGAAACAAAATATCACGATTTTCACAATATCATATATTACGGATTTACGGGTGTATTTATTTATTATTCGGCGACGAGTTTGTATAATAATATAAGAAAGTCCGAACCGAACGCGACGAACGAAATTATTACGATTGTGCGTCACTCGGCGGGGTATATACGACCATATGAATGTTTTATAAACACTATCGTAGTAACGAAACTCGTGACGTCGTATCGAAGAAACCCGTACGTATATACAAACCGGGAGATAAGAAAAAAATAATAATGATAATAATAGCAGCTCGTGTATACCTAAATATTGTATCAGCCGAATACGGTAATATATTATCTCGCACGGGTATATAATATATTAATAATATTAAAAAAAAAAAAAAATATATATTGTATATTATACCGAAATGAGAAACGACTGACCTGAACGGTAGAGGAGAAAAAAAAAACAGAACAGTGTCCGCGAACTGGCCGGCCCAAGTGCGAGCGTTTCCCGACGGGATCCCTTTTCCGTCACGTATATATATATAGCCATAAGCTCCGCGTGACACACGACACAGATTTTTAACATCGCGCGCGCGTATTTTTCGTTTTCCTGGTAAAAATTTATTTTTTTATTTTTTTTTTTTACGTTCCGACAATTGTCAGAAAGGGACGTTTGCTATCCGTCCTCGTCCCTACGGTATAGATCATCGGAACGATATCCCTCGAGTACGCGTATATATATATACGTATTAAAAACTGATGCTTACTTTGGAAACGACGAAAAAAAAAATAATAATAACAAAAACGACAATATAGGTTAGGTTTATTAAAAGTATAATATACGTATATTCAAATAAAATAATCGTTATAACCGCACGTATATACAATCGAAATATAATAATGTTGCGGTATTTCTTCTTTTTTTCTTCTTTTTATTAATTTTAACACCGAGTGTATATTATATAGTGTTGAAAAATTCCTATCGTGTCGTTATGAGGGATCCGAGAAACGAAACATGTATTATAATAATATTAAATTCTTAACATTTTCATTCCCCCCCCCCCCCCACCGAGAGTATATTATTATAAATATTAAACATATTAATTTAAAACACAATACTGAAATATTTAAAAAATATATATAATATATTATTATATTATGTCACGCGAAATAATAAAATCGAAACGAACGCGAGTCATTTTCAAAATTATTATTATTTTTATTATTATTAAACAGTTCGTAATTATTACCGTGGCTCTACATCGTCTGATCCTATACATATTCCGACGCGGTTCGAACCAGAACGTCGGAGTTAACAGAAAAGTTCGAAATTATTATCGAAATTATTATCTATTTTTCGATCGGTTCTCTCCGAGTACGGGGACTTAGTACGTGTTTAATACATTTTTGGACCTTTATAATAATTATTTACTATATTATACACTTTATTTTTGACGATGTAATTTTCTCCTAATTTGCGCGAGAGACCAAGTCGATATATCGAACGCGGCGCCTTTTTTTTATTTTTTATTTTTTTTTTATACGGGATTAAAAACAGTAAACGCGAGAGAGAAAGAACGAGAGTCGAGGAGGAGGCAGGCAGGAAAAAAGAAAAACAATGCGTGCGTTGAATTCGAAATCGTATGGTTTGACGTAGTTGCACACACCGTCACTTCGCATACAGAGCGATCGAAATGTCATTTATAGAAGAAAAAAAAATCGTCGGAAACAAACCGAGGACGGCGCACGTCGTTTTCGATACGAAGTAACGCGCGACTGTCCGATCACTACGTATAACAATCCGCCGGGAGTAAATTATTTTCCATTACAAATAATTTTCTTGCGTTTTTATTCTCGGTAAATCGGTTTCGTAATATAATGGCTCTCCTGGGTGAAAACTCCTTTGGCGTTTTTTTTTTTTTATTTTTACTCTTTGTATTATTCAGTTATCATTTTTTTTTCTCTCGTACGACGAATCGGTTCAAAACTCGGTGCGTTTAATATAATAATTATTAATAATAATTGTACCTAATAATAATACGTCAGCTGTTGTTGCGATATTAAATTATTATTATTATTATATTTTATCCAGCGAAACACGCAAACACAACAAACGATCGCGAGAAATAAACCGCCATCGATACAAAAAAAATAAAGGACACACAAACATTTAAACGGAATAATTTAAATTTATCGTCAATTTCGAAGAAATTTCAACATCAAAAACACTAAGTATATTATATCAATACTATTTATTATTATTATATTTATTTTTTAT
This sequence comes from Tetraneura akinire, assembly GCA_021307375.1. Classification (NCBI taxonomy): domain Eukaryota; kingdom Metazoa; phylum Arthropoda; class Insecta; order Hemiptera; family Aphididae; genus Tetraneura; species Tetraneura akinire. The sequence continues at coordinate 6,855,282 of JAIUCT010000008.1, forward strand.
TTTTATATTTATTTTTATTATTTGTTATTTTTATTTTTATTATTATTATTATTATTATTATTATTATTATTATTATTATTATTATTATTATTATTATTATTAATATTATTATTATTATTATTATTATTATTATTATTATTATTATTATTATTATTATTATTATTATTATTATTATTATTTGTTATTATTATTATTTGTTATTACATCGGTGCGCAACGGTTTGTATATTATGTGTTCGTTTCGTCCTCCGGGAATCGTCCGCGACGGCACCATATATTAAATGCGATTTTCTCATTATCATCGCGGCAAACAAACTGCAAACATGAGCACGTACTGTATAATATAATATATTATTGTACACACAAACTGATACTTGGCGTTATTTTGATTCGTTATAAATTGTGTCTTGGGACACTTTAACTCGGCTCTCGAGCGCGTATAGCTTTTGTTTATTATATAGAATTGTCTCGGGGCGCGTCCTGAATATTTTATATTTTATACGAAATAGATACCATTATTATTCGGTCCTTCTTCTCTATGCGCCGTTTAATATACGTATATGATAATATTATGTACACACCGTTCGTTATGTGTGTACGTTTTATGAGACTTATAAAATATTGACGTACGACAATTCCCCAATTCGACCCCCCCTCCCAAAAAAAAGTTATTAATAACTATATACGTATATCTAGACAAAAAAAAAATTCTTCGTTAACAATTGAAGGGCTTGCTGCAAAAACCAGATAAGTCCACATTTTTCAAAAATTCACTTTTTCAAGTCAAAAAATAAAGAAAAAAATTCTCTACAAGTTGGTGCAACAACAATACAAGTCCATATAATATAAGTATAGTTTCTTAAGTAAAAGGACTTATCTGGTTTTATTATTTTGGAGCAAGAATCAGAGTTTTTGCCGCAAATAATGTCATTGTATACGCACATGGCGCGACTTATCATGTTATTTTGTGATATAGTCCAAAATTGACCGGACAAAAGAACAATAAAGAGCTTTCAAAGCGTGTGGATTATTAAAACTTTTACAACTTCGATTAATAAAACCTAGCATAAAAGAAGCTTTGCTTTGAATATTTAAATAATTCTCATTAAATGATTAGGGATGCATCAAATATTATACCTTGGTCATTATTCTTATAGACACGGTTGAGCTCCGAAGCATTTAAATAGTAGGTATATAGATTTGGTATCCGTCGTCTTGAGCAAGTTAATACTTTACACATAGAAATATTTAAAAATAACCTGTTTTGGTTACACCAGTCGTAGATGACGTTTATATCAGTTTGTAGTAACTCTGCATCATTTGAGGACTTTATAATACGAAATATTTTTAGGTCATCCGCAAAGAGTAACATACGCGAATTATCAAACTTAAGATCGTTAATGAATAAATTAAATAATAATGGTGCAATATGACCCTTGAGGAACACCAGAACTCACATTACGTATATACTGACTTGAACAAAAGCTTTTAATTTTAACATATTGTTTCCTACCAGTTAAAAAAGAAGCTAACCACGAATGAAAAGGACTGCGAAAGCCTAGATTGTATAATTTGGTAGAGAGCATATTGTGGTCAATTTGGTCAAAAGCTTTCGAAAAGTCGGTATAAATAACATCCACTTGATTACCTGCCTTAAATGCATCTAATACATAACGTTGGAATACTAAAAGATTAGTAGTAGTAGATCTTCCGGCCATGAAATCATGTTGCTCATCAATAATTATGTTTTTAAATATTGGATTAAGTTTTTTTGAAATAATGCTTTCGAATAGTTTTGGAATTATTGAGACTATTTCATATAATTACCATTACGTAACATTTGCTTAAATTTAGTTAATTACGTTCATTATAATTAATACTATTTAACAAAAAAAACATTTATTATGTTATTTTATTGATCCTAATATCTTTGAATCTTTATATCTTTATATCTATATTGAATCTCCAATTCCAATGACCTAAATAAAGTACCAACTAGATCCACTTTGCTACCGGAAACATACCCTATTCGTGATAATCGGAACATTATTTCGGGTAGTAAAAATGGTTTCAGAATAAAAAAAAAAAAAAAAATCACACATCATTGTAAAACCAATACATTCTTCGCTTCGCTCAGAATCTAAAATATTATTAATACAATCTCTGTATAATTTCTGCTCTTACCTTTATTTATTTATTATGATGACAAGCACAGAATTTTCATTTTTTTAGCAGTTGATAATTGTTGAATTGACGAGTACTTTCATACGTTATTGAATTATATTTTGGCTCATTTTCGACTAATTCATTTGTTTTTAAACTTGCAACTACGTTAAAATAAATAAAATTGTAAAAATAAGGCGTATTACCATAAAATATTTACAGGAGGAGTATATTATATAATGAAAAATAATACAATAAAATATAAACGTTGCAAATTTAAAATAAATATTATACAACTATATAATGTTCCATCCCCATAGAGTATAATAGATGTAAAATTCTATAATGTAGCTAAAAAGCTAATAATAAGTATAAAAAGTATAATAAAAGTATAATAGTATAAAAAGCTGATTTGTTTGATAACATAGAATTGTTGTATTAAGTTAACTTAATCCAGAATTGAAATAAAAATTTTTACACTACAACTCTAGAAAATGAGAATAACTATACCTTTGAGGATAAATAACACGACTAACGGTGTCAATAGGAATAGCTATGTATTATATGGTTAATTTGTAGAACATTATTACGTATTCATAATAAATATAATAAATTATATTAAGTATCTAAATAATCCAATATTGCTGTCGGCAGATAATAAAATTATAAATAAAAATTAAAAAGTAAGATTTAAATCCAATATCCAATAATAAATAAAATTATTGTTTTAATTAACATTGAACTATCAATTTTTATAAATGTAAGAATACTATGAATAATGAATCACCGACAAAATATCGTGTTACCAAATTATCGCGAAACCATTATATCGTAAAAAAATAATATAGCCGTCCATTATATGGCATGGAATAAAATATATCGCCAGCATCGGGCAGCATGTAATACAGCAGTAATTTAATTATAAATAAATAATATATTTCAAGCATATATTATTGTTATATTTATATTAATATATAGTATTTGATAAAAATAAGTATAATTTAATAAAATTGATATGTATAATGATTATTTAAAAAATTAATTATGTATAAATATTAAGAGAATATTAATGGAAGTATATATTCAGTGAAATACCTTGAAGAATGAAGATAATCTTCAAACCCTCGATTATGATAATCTGCTAGTCTGCTACTAATTTCTTTGCTCGTTCAGTCCAACTGATTGTCTTGATCTTTTTACAGACGCGATAATAATGTACTATGTCTATATTATTTCTTTACGATATAATGGTTTCGCGATATTTTAGTTGCGATATTTTACCGGCGATATTTTGTCGGGATACCTATGAAATATTATACCTACTGTTTATTGAAATAAAGTACACTGTTTTACATAGTATTAATATACTTTAATAAAAAATACACCAACGAAAGACTACAATTTTATAAATTACATAAAAAACAACCACGAACACTAAAAACGTGAAGAACTACAATTATACATAGAGTACCTATCTCGAATATACATAGAGTAACTATACTAGTGCAACCACGAATCACCGACAAAATATCGCAACTAAAATATCGCGAAACCATTATATCGTAAAGAAATAATATAGCCGTCCATTATAATATGGCATGGAATAAAATACGAGTATATCACCGGCAGTAATTTAATTATAAATAAATAATATATTTCAAGCATATAGTATTGTTATATTTATATTAATATATAGTATTTGATAAAAATAAGTATAATTTAATAAAATTGATATATATATATATAATGAATTAATGATTATTAAAAAAAATTAAATATGTATAAATATAAAGGGAATATTAATGGAAGTACGAGTATATATTCAGTGAAATTTATTTATTTATTAATTAACACCCGCAAGTACAGAAGATCAACTAATTATATAATAATTTTACATTAGACATACAGGTTGAAATATACAATTAATGAAGTATACATAATTTTAATTTAAACACAGAATCAAAATTAAAATCAAAATTTATAACTTTATTACATGACTCAGGCAAGCGGCATATTGGACTGTTAATAACATAATTACGAGTACTAGGGGGGGGACATAAAAACTTATTTATATTATATATACTTATTTGTATTGAGAGCAGGAAACAGAATAACAAGCTAATATATAAAATTATTTTTCATTTGTGACAAATTATTTTTAAAAAAAAAATTTTTTTTTGTGTCCTTTTATTACAACCACCTCTTCAATTTCAACACAATAAGTGAATATAAGTAGTATGGAAAGATTCTAAACCTTAATAATTAACAAAAATAATTTTGTTTGATTTAAAATATTACAATTACATTTTTATGTAATTAAATAAAATGATAATTGGGGGGAAGAAACCAGATAAGTCCATGTCCGGTCAAGTTCATTAAATGTTTATAAAATGTATTATAATGCATAGAATAATCAACAGTGTGGATACATATCAAGTATCATTCATATAATTAAAATATTGTAATTTGGATTGATTTTAATCATTTTTCAAATTATTACAGTGTTTTTTATTCGTCCTGGAAAGTTTCAAATATTGGACTTATCTGGTTTTTGCAGCAAGCCCTTCAATTATTATAAAGTGACGAATTAATAATCTTGTGGTACTATTGATTAGATGTATCAAAATATATAAATAATAATTTATATATTTAAAAATAAGATCTTTTTTCGTCCATATACGAAAATAGAATATACTGATAAAAATAATTATTACTTACGAGTTTCTGTCTTTGTTGTCTTATTGTGTATATGAGACGGTTAAAAAAAATTAACATATTTTTAGTACTATCTTTTATGTTTTATAATTCAACAATCAACCTTGGAGACGTAAGAAAATGCAATTATGTATTATAATAATAACTATTATCATCATTGTTCTTGATTAGTACAGTAACTAATAATTTATGTTTATTTACTTTTAGATTCCTTTAGGTACCTACCTCGTTTGGTATTCAATAGGGCATGATAATTTCACCAAAGAGAAATACCGTCCAATTATACGATATAGACGTTCCCTCCAATTGTCCATTATGAAGTATTCCATCATTCAATTACGAAAAATCCATATAAATTCAAAAAAAAAGTATAAATTACAATTATTCTTTCATTTTATTTATAATAATATTTAATATTATTATATTAATTATTATACATAATCAAAGGGTTACCGATGAAACGTATCCCCAGAGATTTTAAATTTATATTCACTACAATAAAACATTATAAAAACAAATAATTATAAATTATTTATCATGTTATAAATCTTATCATAAGACTAGTCATGTTATAGAATATTTATATCACAGTATAAATACTGTTAAAAATAAATACATATATATACAAATAAAAAATACATATTTTTATATGGTATATGTTTTTCTACCATAATATCATTATAATAATAATATGACTATATAATTTTTTTATATTAATATATTACATTCAAATTAAAAATTAAAGTTCAACAATATTAGTACGTTTCTTACATCACTATTTTATGTCAACATAAGGTATAAGAGATTCAATGTTATGTTTTATGTTTGATTCTTTTCGATGTAACTATAATTATATTATAATTACTAGAGATAAAAATATAATATTGAAGCATATTATTATTGTTATTTATTTATATATTCGTACAATAACGAATAAAAAAATAAAAATATTATATAGTTATATTAGTAATTTATTATTATTATAATGTTAGTACCTATATACAACTATTTTTATCAATATATAAAATATATTTTTATAGAGTTATCTATCGGTATAATATTTCATCAAAGAAAAACTACTTCATTTTTTTGTTATTTTATTCTTAAATAATTTATTATAATATTATAATATATACTTACTCTATTACATGGTTCTGTTTATTTTATTTATGCAATTTAAAAATGTAGTTATACATATAATGTAAATTTATAAAAATAACATAATATAATATCATATCATATAGTACAGTACCAATAATGTATACCTAATTATTCAAAAGCTAACGAACTGATTATAAATTGAAAATGTATCAATGATTTTATAAAAAGCCAAGGACGCGCAATATTTGTATAAAAATATTTAAATTAAAATGACTGTCAATTTACTTTATTTCAATCTCCACGAAAAATGTTATCTTATTTCCCTTTATTTTGTAATCACTTATAATAATAGCAATCCAGATTTTACTTTATATTTGATTTACATGATGTTTAAATTATTAGAGTAAATAATGTGTTCCTTAGGAACTCTCTAAATATATTTACACAAACACCTAAGGGTTACAGATTGTAATAGAACTAAAAAAAAAAGGTAGACACTTCATAAAAAATATTATATATTATTATGAATATAATCAACTTATGAATCTCGATGAATATTTAAATATATACCTCTATATAACTGTTTAAAATCATATTTCTATGTGTACTCTTATTAAAATAAATATAATCAATTTAAATAGTTGGGTTTATTTTTGCATTAGTCATTAATTTATTATAATATATATGTATTATATTTAAAATAATTTTTAAAATACTTACAATATTAATTACAGTAATGAAATTAAATTAGGGCCGTTTTGTATAATTATAATAATTTATTACATTAAAAAATAAAACACGAGATATTCTTATAAATATACGTAATTAATTGTATAAAATAAAATGAATAATGATAAATCGATTTCTTTTAAGTACCTAATTGTTTAATTTGTTATATGACTATATTATATTTCTTTCGTGTAAAAAATCATTAAAACTAAACATAAGTTCTTTAAAGAACTTTTTATATTTGCTTAATAATATATTGTATATAAAAATAAAGTTTTAATTATATATGCTATATTAAATAAAATTAATATAATATTAAAAATCGAATAAATATGTATATATCGTGTAATGGTTTATTTTATAACGATCTGAAAATTAATTTAATTTTTTCAAATATTCCGTTTTCTCATAAATAAGTAATTCAGTACAATATTATGGAAGAAACGATTTTGTATATTGTACTACGTGATTTTGTGTCATTTTGTACAAATTCAAAATGCAATTGTTTTTTTTTTTTCAGTCGAAGAAGAAAAATGATTACGTGTATTTACTATATATATATTTTTTTAATTTAACAAATACGAATCAATTGAAGAGTATAAGCCGATGTTTTACATTGTTTATTTCGAACGGAAGGAAAAATGCAATTTTAAGGAAAGTAATAAGTAGTTGACATTATTGTTCAGAAGTGGAAAAAAACAAATTTTACTGGATTTGCGGGAAATGGAAAAATATGGTTTAGGCACTTAATCATTATCGGTATAAAAATAAGAATAAAAAACAAATACGTGGAAAATGAGAAAATTTATGACTGTATACGAAAGTCGACTGAGAGAAATTTATTCCGATACTCAAACCGTATTAGTGATTCGTAAACGTCTGGCGTGCTTTTGACGGAGAAATATATTCGAATCAAAACAACTCATAGTCAATCTTAGCAGATAAAAACTCTTGAACAGTCAAACAGTGGGAGGGTTTTGAAAAATGTATTATTTTTTCTTCGAGAGAGAGAATAACTATCGTTCTACTCATTCCGTGGTGAATACAAACCTTAAGTACAATGTCAAATTGTCCATCATAAAAAATAAAAACATCCTTATTATCATAATCCTCGGATTTATGACCCGTGACCTAGCCAGATCACATAATGGTTATGTCTCATATAAGGCAGTCATTTGTGAGGCATTGAGAAAATAGTTGTCGAAAAAAACATAATATTATATTCTTTTAAAATACGTTGATATTAATATATAGTCGTATTATAAAATAATAATACAAAATATATGCTATACGTACGTATTTATTAAATTTTTAATAAACATCAACAAGTTGATTTAAATATTTATATTTTTTCTGGCAAATACAAATTATTTATATAATATGATAAACTCTAATAATATAGTCTTGGTAGTGACGAAGAAAAACTTCAAAATATCGGCAAAAAATTGTTCTTCATTAATAGTTCATTCACAGTTAAATTAGAATTTTAGTTCGGAAAAATTCACATAAAGCTGGATTTTGGCATACAATTTTATAACATCATTATTATAAAGAACGCGTATAAAGTCCCCATCGATATCATGTGCGCTTCAAAAGTTATCGGGAAAACTATTTTTATTACCTAAAACATTGTCTGGAATTGCTAATGGTAACATATTAGTCGTTAAACTAAATACTTAACAATAATATTAATCTGGACGCCGAGTTAGGATATTATGACTTTGATGACCACGAGATTACAATATCATCATCGTGCTATAACGAGATCTAAGTGCCTTATTACCAATATCATCATCATCATCATCATCATCATCATCATCATCATCATCATTGTATACTATTAATTGTGTACTCGTACAAATAATTATGCACAATACAATAACAGTGAACTATAATAATATTATTAAACTTGAAATTTCGTATAATATTTAAAAGACATTCGGACTTAGTTTTACAACGAATAACGATTAGTTCTCCTTTTTTAAAACTTAATTGTTTAAACTATGACTGTATATAGGTAGTATTTTTATAGTGGAAATTGAATTCAATATATAAGAGAAAAAAAAGAGAAATTTTATAAATAGATATTAGAGGAAAATTTTCAGCTTAAAGAAACGATGCAAATGAGCTCAAAAATGTATTATTAAAAATTATAAAAGTCAAATACCTCACTTTCATTTTTTTTCTTACCGATAACAAAAATACATCAAATAGTTCAGCGTTATATAAATAGTATTTGATGGTTTTATAAATTTCTGGTTAAAATCAACGTTTGTTTGACATAAACAAGACGATCAAAGAAAAATTAGGAACGACTTGGAAAAAATAAACTATATAAAATTTAACAATACTCGTTATAAAAAAAAAAAAAAAAAAAAAAAAAAAAAAAACTATAAAAGACAAATATAAATTATTTTCTTATTTTATAAAAATAAAAATAAAAAAGCGATTGTTATTCGACATAACTTTCATTTTTAGTGTTATTTTATCACTTATTACCTTATTATTATAATGGACGTGTATACAAATTTTATCATAAAAATTTAAATAATAATACCATTTTTGTACTAATAATCGTGCAATTTAGTTTCTAAATTTTAAATTATGTTTTCCAACAAGACACTTGATTTTATATAATACATTGTAAATTAAATTTCAAAGAACTAAAAGGTTATTACTATCTACGTTTAACACATTATTTAAATGGGAATTTATGGTAGTAAAACACATTATATAAAAATGTAACTACAAATATGAAACAATTTTATAAAACACATTACATTGTTTTTAATTGTTTATTATGATTTTATTTTAAATATATTTGTTTGAATTTTTTTTATTTAATTAGTTTAGTATTAAATTTGGTTTTGGTAATAATAATTAAAAAATTTAAATGTTTAAAAGTATTATTATATGAAATATCATAATTCATAATAAAAGATAAAAAAAAATATGTAATTAAATATTAAATACCAGTTCGAATTACGTGTGTAATTGTGCACTAGTGTTTAATTACATTAAAAATTAAATCATCGTTCCATATGTTTAAAAAAACAATTTTTAAACTATATTTATAACATTATATTATTACGTTTAATAATTTATTTTGATAATTACATTGAATAACGTCACAATAAAAAGTCTAATTATTAATTTTTGATTCAAAATAATGTACGTGTTATTATTGTATAGTGTGTAGAATATAATAATGTTCTTTTGAATATTGGATTTATGTAAGCATATTAAAATATCTACCGAAAGTCATATTTAAGTATTATACCTTCTTCTATAAAATATAACTTTTGTTAACACAAAGTTATTATCAACATTATTATGCTATACATCAATTTAATGGAATACGTCTATTCATACTTATATTATATTTTTATATATATATAGTTTATTATTCTCGTACAATAATTTATTTTACCCTTAAATATTGTATCATATGGTCCACGAGTAGTTAATTTTATAGTTTATTGCTCATGTAATATATTATATTTTTATAATTTATATATATATTATAAAATATTGTTGAGCTTAATAAATAAAATATCATCATGATTTATTTTATTGATATTATATATTATAATAAACGAACGAGTTTCTTTTTCAAAATAAATATAAATAGCTGAATATTAAAATATAATATATAATGTTAAAAACTCCGAACGATACATGTTTTTGTACTTTATTGTTATTTCTTTCTTTGATACATAAAAATGTAATATATAAAGGTATATATTATTGTCTCTTACTCTTAAAATTAAATTCAAATATTAAAGTACCACAGACCTAAGAAAAATATAAATTTGAATAATTGAATAAACCTAACTTGCTGAGTTGAATATGAAAATTTTGTTATTATAAAAGAAATTTTTATCGAATTATGTTATTATTATAATATTATCTAAATATTATTTTATTTATAATCGCGTCTAAAAAGAACCTTAACGTAAATAAATTACATACGTCATACTAACGTGAAAATAAAATATTTGCATCAAATAAAATTGTTTATATGATTTATTTTTGCATTCAAATAAATTATTTTTATACTTCTGTGGAATTTCATATACTAATTTTAATTAATTAAAAAAAAAAAAAAAAAAATATGGAGGACTTTTGTCTCGAAATACTTAAATTTGTATCTAACCTTTTGGAATAGAATTACTATTCGTCACTATTAATAAGAATTTGTATTTGATAATATGAGTCTTACCCTGTTCTTTTTTCAATCAAGTGTATTCGTTTGACATTTAATCTTGTATTAAATTTTCATCGAATATACCTATTTACATATATATTTACCTATATGAGTAAATATGTATATATATAGTCCAAATTGTATCTCTAGTATTGTATAATATGCTTTAAAATGTATTTATTTCAAAATTCATTATATATTACTTTGATGTAATTAAATTATTTTTGCTATATATTAACAAAAACGTCAATATAAATAACTACTAAAAATATCTACCTAACATCTAATCCTAACCCAATTATTAAATTTTGAAATTATAGGATTTAAATATATTTTATTTTATTTTTTGTATATTGTGATTTACGAATTTCTGTAAATAAATAAGGACCTTCTGAATGCCATTGATAATGAAATAACGAAAATCCCTTCAACAATATTATAATATATGAAATGTTAAGTACATAAAATAATGTAAAATACGTGTAGGTAAATTAATAAAATTCACTTTTAAATATTATCGATTTAGGTAGATATATTATAACTATTATACCTATAGACTATTATACAATCAGTATTTTGTACGTATTATACGTATAATAATCCAACGGACAGGTCAGCAGACGTGCATAAATCCTTTTGACAATGTTAATGTTATTATTGAAAAACAAATGATAATAAAATCCTATTGTATTAAACCAGCCAAAGCGAAATAATAACCATCGTGCGTTGGTAATCATTTCTCTTGTCATTTTTGACTGTGTATTCGTGCATTAAATGATAATGAGTACAGAAAACATAAATAGTTTTCGCTGATGAATAAATTAACGGGTTAAATTTATTATAATACTATACCAATGAATCACAAATTAACAATAATTAAATATTTAATATAATATAATATTTAAAAAAAACTTACGTAGTTTCCACAAAATACGGTACAATTGCAATTCCCAACTATATAATAAACAAAAATATTGTCTAGAATTATTAATAACGTTATAATATTTTTTATGATATGCTGCTGAACGATACCTTATACGTGATTGATGTATTTGTGAATATTTCCGTGTAGTAAAGAAATATTAAAACGCAAGCGCACAAAAAAGAATATTACAACAGTAAATGTATAGGTAACATACAAATATAATTAATTTTTTATTGGTATATTGTATTTAAGATTTAGAAATAATAGTTAAGTTAATAAAAAAAAAAAAAAAAATGTATAAAAATATGGATTTTAATCATAATATCTTATTATTTCATCGAAAATATTATATTAGAAGTAGTACAATGTAAATGTAATTTTTTCGGTGAAACAATTTTACGATATCAATATATAATAATGTGTAGGTATACATATAATATTATAATGGTATTTGTTGAGAAGCAGACTAATAAAAAAAACAACACGAAATATGATTCACTTTATGCTCTTCGTCTTATGAATATTAATGACTTTGGATTATTTTTTTTTTCTATGTAAGTATATATAATATAATGTACCTCCAACTAGTAAAAAGAAACTTAGATTAAATATTCATTTTCCAGCTCGATTTAATTACGTTAAAATTACATAAACGTTATAATATCATGTTGATAGTTATAAAAACCATAAAATATTATAGTTTTAAGTTTTTACAATATTTATGAAAATATAAAAATTTCATTCATTCTTTTTCTGGTACACCGTACACTATTGTTATCTTCGATATTAAAATTATTATCGGTTTAAATTCCAATACTAACTTAATACTACTCGATACTTTTCGAGTATTTTGACTGTTCGTTGACCCCAATCGTAAAACGCCAAACGTTCATTTGTAAGTTTGAAGTAAAAAGCAAATATAAAAATTCGTATTGTTTGTAAATTAATTTACAATAATTGACTTAAACTTATATTGTTTTCATTTATCTAGAGATTTTTGACGTCATATTTTACACTTTATTTAATAAATATAAAGTTTAAGGAAATAGATGAGAAGAATATTATATCAAATAATGTTCTTTTTTGCATTTCACCTCGAATAAATCGTAAAATGTACGAGTATACGTTCGATGACCCCTGCAGCAGACGACGGCGACGATGCAAGAAAAACATAAATGCAGTCTCAGATAAAAAAATATCCGAACCCGTTAGTTTTTGAGAACTACTTTGAATAAAACTTTTTTTTTTATGTACTCCATTCCCGAATTAGCACCAAATAGATTATTATGTTCCCGTTTCTTTGAAGAAACTTTATGTTTAATCAGCGTAAACAGTTAATTTTCCGCTTCTCGTTTACAATATTAATCGCACGACGTTTTCGAGACAGTTTTTCATTAAACGAAGACATTGTATAATATATACAATTGCATGTGTATATTCCAGAGAAATTTACAATCGTCATCCGTCGAACCATTGTTATTTACAGTAGAAAAATATTCAAATTTCTTCAATATTTACAATATTATACGACTATTATATTAGTATGACACTTCCTTTTTTTACTTTTTAAACAATATTTGGTAAGATAAAAATATTTTAATTTGTAATTTATTTAATTCATTTTAGAAATGAATGAGGATATTTCATTATGAAAAATACTTGTATTACAAAATTTTATAAAATAAAATTTTATAGTACAATAAATTACCAAAAACGATTCAACGGTCAAACTTTAAACCCGTAATGAAATCTACTTTTATATAAGTTTAATATTGTAATTATTTAGTTTATAGAAAATCCATGCAACATAACAAATATATTATATTATATTTCTAAGAGTGAACATCAACTAATGAACTCATGAAAAATGAAAAATTATAATATTGTGTATTACAAAATTTGAGGTTAATATTAATTTATTGCATGTAATTTTACGATATAAAACAATACGTCATCATACAATTTTATTACGTACATACGCAATGTGCTTCCATTTTATTGCGTAAAATATAGAGAGGTTTAAGAACGTAACTTTATTTTTATTTTATACCTTTCCTATCACTAAGTAATAAGTATATGCTGTTCTTTAAAGAAGAGCGAGGAGATAAAATGTGAAACAATACTCTTTGTATAAAATGAATATACATCTGGATTCTCAAAGTATTTAGCTATATGAATAATAAGAAAATATCAACAGAATACACTTCTGTAACATTTTGTCTTAAGGGTATGATGACAATTTTAGAAAATTAACTTTTACCCCACGAATAAATATGTTACATAAATGTTGAGTATTACCTATACATATATTATAATATATGTGTTTGTGTGTATTTTCATTGACATTTTCATAATTAATAATATAATCAATTCTAAACATTTTATACTGAAATTTTAAAATAATGAATTATTATACAAATATACGTATAATAATTAAATGTTTGCTCTCTTAAACTCCTACAATTATATCCCATTTATAATCAATGAATTGCACAAAAATTAGTATTACGTGTATATATATGCGTTGTAATATAATAATCGAAGATATTCGTTATCTCGAATTCACAAAATGTTTATTTTTAAAATACAAATAATTTTCCAAGATTAAACAATATCAAAAGAAATGCCTAAAATTTTTTTTTTCGGATATTTTACTGTTTTTTGCGCACCTCTACCCCCAAACAATCGAGGGTTAAGAAATCATCGAGGTGTATATCTCGTTTCGAGATAATTAAACACAGAATAAAGAGACACAAAACCCTTCATCTGAGACGTTTTTGCGTAAAATTGTCATCTGCGTCTCGTGTCCAATATTTATGGTCGAACGATCCTGTGATTATAATAATATTCGGTTCCTTTCCATTAAACAGTCGCCGAAAAAACATGAGTAAACATCGTCATGGTGACGATTTACGGGTATCGAGGGGAAATTTGGTAAAAGGTCAACAACAAGGGTGAGTGCCGTTATCCCGTTTTATAATATCATTTGGGCACGAGAGAAATTATAATAAAACTACTTTCGAAACCTTCAGAATTACGAAAAAAAATGCCGTTAAAAACCGTTTTAATCGTGAAAATAATAATAATTTTAATTATTGCTAAAATTGATGATCAATATATAGGATTTATAATTTTTTTAAATAATTTTTATCTTCTACTTATACGAGTATATCTTATAATATAATAAAATAATAATAA
Source organism: Tetraneura akinire (assembly GCA_021307375.1). Classification (NCBI taxonomy): domain Eukaryota; kingdom Metazoa; phylum Arthropoda; class Insecta; order Hemiptera; family Aphididae; genus Tetraneura; species Tetraneura akinire. The sequence continues at coordinate 6,870,319 of JAIUCT010000008.1, forward strand.
TAATAATAATAATAATATAAGTCTTCGTAAACACATTTGAGGGTCGTGACGCCCGATTTGATTTTCTCGGCAATGACGCTACCGCGATAAAATATGCGAAAGTTTATTTACTGGCACGCGATCCATTAACATATAACCGGTCGGCCTCTTTTTATAACAACAACGACAATATAAAATATAATACGGATTTATTATAATTTTATTTTTATTTTTTACGATCACTATGTAATAGAGTGAAATAATGCAAATATAGGCGAGAATAATAATGTCGTATAACACTCGATTTATTTAAAATACAAGAAATCCGTCGGAATACAATATAATAATATTATAGTTTTTACCTAAATAATATTTCATTTTACTTGTCCATATTATTTCCTTTTATAAATTTCAATTATCACATTCAATATATTATATTTTATACAATTATACACGTGATGCAGATTATAATAATTAGGTTTTAATTTTTTTTTTTTTCATTATTATGCTGTTCGACTCTACTTTATGTGAACCCGAACGATCCCATCTTAGTAATCCCTATTTTAAATTTTAAGCATAATTTATTAGTTGTTGTTGAATTAATGTATGTTAGAGAGAAGGTTTACATACTAGTATTATGCATTTATATTCTATATACGTGACAATCGAACGAGTTAAACGAGTCGTATAACTATTTTCATCGGGAATGCATATAACATATACATTAATTTTACATCGGTTTATCTGCAGTTACATTTTGAATTTTATAGTATTTATTCGATTACTTTATGTTGCATTGTGTAACAGCGTACAGTGTTCGAGCTGGGCTTCGAGCAGATGACGGTCATCGGAGTTTTCGTCGTGGTCTTCCGACTATTTAACTCGAAGACGGTGGGTTTAGTCATTTTCAGTCTACATTTGCATACTTCTTGACTGAAGAAATTTTAATGACTGAAGAATGTTGGTGTTGCTCGTTCTTGTTTCTCTAGTCTTGAGTCCGGAGTCTTGAAGATGTTGGACTGTTGCTGTGACTGGAATGAATAATAATTATGGTCGGTCGTTCGTCTTTTATGCTATTTTTGAAAGTGATTAGCTTCTTTCATTGGTCGTCCAAAATCCAATCACAGCTCATCATTACGAGCTTTGTTGTGTTTCGTTAGGCGTATAATATAATATAATTGGAGTATATCTTTCTACTGTACCACCCATTAAACCTCTATTATGTTTTGGCTCTGAAAAGAGCCGTTTTGGTTTATGCTCTGTAACAATATGTAAGTATCGATTATAATATGTCACCTATATATCCTAATCTGACAGTACTTCGCTCAGAATCGTTTATCGAATGTAATAATTTATCATTGCATTCAAATTTTAAGCAAAATTTAACACCATCCTTTTTAGACTTCTATCCCTTACATAACAGTATCAACTATTCTTTTTAAGCAGCTACAAAGAAAAAAATCTCAATAAAAATAAAGTATTCAAAATTATTTGGAACTGAGTTAAGTAATATATGTATTTGACCTTTAATACAATTTTCAAAATTTTTTGTCAATTTTATTTAATACTATTATAAATACTAATTTTAATACTGCCGAATTTTCGTTTTCGATCAATTTTGAGAAATTTAATTAATTACCTAAATAAATTACCAACTATATAATATTCTCTATCGAAATCATATGCAATTCGTGGTAATCGGAGTAAATCTAACCTTACCTTTATAGTGTCTTGTTTATTAAAATACTCATTTCTTATCATATACCTATGTATATATTGATAGAGATTTCACTAATTCTTTCTAATAAATTACAAAATAATAACCATGGTTTGATTCATTTTTTAATGTTAATTTTATTTTATAATTAAGACTTTGCAATAAATAATAATTAACTTTATTAAAAATAATTATTAAAAACATTAATATCGGCAAACGAAGAAATAAATAAAAAAGGAATTTTGAAAAATCGTATAACAATTACAATAAATATATATAATACTCCAAGTTTCCAACGACATGATGGACATATAATATTATATAGCTCGATTATTAACATAGATAATATTATTTACTATTTTGTATTTAACTTTATATCATAGATATATAAACTAGTTTATATTTTAGTTTAGTATTTATTGATATAACCACAAAATATATGCAGTTTATACATTTTTAATAGAAGAAAAAGGGGAATTACTTTAATATTGATTAGTTTGGACGATTAGAATGGCGTAACACCTACACGTGTTTTTCGTCCTTGATTTCGACCCATAATAATAATAATATATTAAATAACATAACACGTTATGTATATAACTATAAATATAAAATAATATGTTACGATCGGGAATCCGTTTCACTCAAACGTAAGACGAATTATTTATGGGCGAAAAATATTGCTATAGAATCCAATTCATTATTCCAATCTGTCGGCGTTCGTCTGATCACTTAAGCTTATCATTGTGGGCGTGTCTGCGTTTTTCCGTGACTTTTCGGTGGTAAAATTTCACGTGACGGTTTTTAAAGTACATACCGCGGTAGCAAACCTCTGGAGACCCGATGTTACGCAACTTGGTATATAAAATATATATAGCACTTAGTACACGAATTTAACACGACTTTTGACGTTTGCCGGTACAACAGTTATGTCGGCATACGGGGAAACACGATCGATTCGGCGTCTGTGAAAATAAAGTGAATTTTCGATTAGAAGGACCGTACAATAATCCGTTGGAACGTGCAGACGTCGCGGTGATACGAAATCACGTTGTCACTTGACCGCACAGCGCTCGTATAAGGGATGAACGAAGAGCGTGGGTCGAACGAATAATAATAATAATAATGACGTATTCACTCGCGTTCCGAGGATAATCAACACTGACCGTGATTATACAAAACGAGAGTTTACCAGACATTTGATCACCGTCGACGGTGATCAAATTGGAACCAAAAAATGTCTAAAAACGTTCGAAACAATAATAATATAAAAATATCATGTAACATTATGTATATTTTATCGTAATTTGGATAATTATTAGGACCAAGAGTAATATACAAATTATCAATTATATAAAATATACATATTTACGAATTTTAACAAATTTATTCATTTTCCCGATAATATTGGGTAATAAATTCACTAATTTTAATAAATGTGACAATCAACGATTATCATATTATTCGTAAGTCATATTATTATGAATAAAGTACCTATAGGTTTATGTTTTACTCGAATTTTACACTGATTGCTATATATAATTGACAAAAAATAAAGTAGGATTAACCCGTCAATCCATAACAGCGTCCTATAATAATATAATTATTATTTTAATGAATTTGATTCGGATAACTATAGATTCAGTGGCGCGTATTTTGAACAAATTTCTGGGGTCCAAAATTTGTCCCCATATATAATAATCGATAAATTATTAATTCACTGAATATAAGAATAACAAAATTAAAATAAATATAATATAAAAAATGAGGATGATTTCAGTGGTTCTGGGGGGGTCCAGTACCCTTGGACCCCCCATTAATATGCCTCGGACTAGATTTATCTATTAAACTATGTCTTATTTTATTAATATCATCATTCATAATTTAAAAAGGACTGAAACAATAATAATATACGTTGTATTTCATCATTCATTAGCCTAACCATAAAATGCAATAATATTACAATACTTAATAAAATTGTTATTTTCTGTATATTGTCTATATATATCTACACACATAATACCTAAGATTGATGAATGTTATATATCTTTATAAGCAATAATAAAATATTATACGCGTATTAAACATCGATTACAAAAATATTATTAAATTGTATAAATTCTAGGGACACATAAATTGTAAAATTTATCGAGTAAAATATAAAATAATTGCCAATATTTATGTTGGAAAAAAATTACATTTATTAGATAATAGTGTGGTGAAATATTGTGAATAAATCATCTCTGGGGGTTTAATAAAATATATAAAATTCCCATAATATTCTCATGTATATTATTTTATACAACATCGTTTAGCATAATGGGAACAGCTAGTATAAGGTTTTATGTACTTCCGTCAGTTTTAAATCAATTTATATGAAATACGAGTTAATATAATTAAAATTTTCTAATGTAAAGTCATATAATGAATTGAAATATATTTCATAATTAATATTAAGAATAATTGATTATAATAATGACAATCGTTAAATTACAAAGTTTAAAAACATTACATTGTCGGTACGTAAATAATATTACTGCGATTTTGTTTTAAATACATATTTTGCGAAAAAAAAAGTAGCACAATGACAAAATTATGAAAAAAACTTAATGATCTTTTTTTTTTATATCTAAAAAAAATTCTCTAGTGACGGCTAACAAATGTACTTTAATAAACGAAAACGGCATCATAATATCGTAATAATATATTAAACGAACTACTACACTTTATATATTTTTATTTTCACTTTTAAAGATTCAAAAGAATACTTCGAATGTAAATTTTAAATAGATATATATATTCGTAAGTCGCAAAAACGTATTTATAAAGATTTCTTTCGCAAAAATTACATAAAAAAAAAAGTATTATTTTTAATTAAAATCATAATACTATACAACTTTTAACTTGTATAAAATAAATAAAAAAAAAATTTTAATAATTTTTTTCGTTTAGACTTACCTATATAATATAATGATATATTCGATAATACAACTATTTAACTTGTATAATACAAAAAAAAAAAAAATATTTTTTACTTTTTTTTCTTATCGATTTATAAATGATACGAGTATATTCGAATAATATAACTTGCAGGATAATAATAAATGGAACAAAAAAAAAAAAAAAAATGTTTATTAATTATTTTTTCGTTTCGACTTGTAAGTGATATAGTCGAATCTACAACTTGTTAAAAATTTTATTTTTTTAAATTTTTATTCATATTGACTTATTACTTATATATCATGTATTCGAATACATATACATACATATTTTTTTCTTTCGATATACTATTAACGAGTTATAGTAGACAAATATGTCATTTATAAGACGATACAAAAAAAATTTAAAAAAAATTTGAACGTTTATTATACTATTTAATGAGTTAAAGTATTCGAATATATCACTTACAAGTAGATACGAAAAAATATTTAAAGAAAATTTTATGAAATTTTTTATAAAAAATTAAATCTTATACGTAACGTTGAATTACGCATTCAAATATCTATTCAAGAGGCATAAAAAATAATAAAACTTTAGTTGACCAACCACAAATTCAATTCCGCATCCTAATATACAAAATTAAAATATATTTTATCTTTAAACGTTATTGTATCGTAACACTTATAAGTTATAAGTAATCCTTTAAGACATACTCTAAGAAAATCGTTTAAAATTAACTTTGTCCTTTTATAGATCATTAAATCAAGTGGTAAAGTAAGTTGATTTTCTCAGAACAATTAAAATTTTAATTTGATACAACGATTATTGTAGTGAAAGAAGAGAAACCATTAGTCCTTCTTTACCAGATCCCTCCAAGGCTTATTTATTTTTGTACCTAACACGCTACATTAAATCAAAGGTCCGCCTTTTGTAGATTCATTCATACGATACATCATTTTGATTTAAAACTTTTAAAGGCCATAAATAAGGGCAACCGAAAACTGTTTTCACTATCTCCTTGCTATTGATATCCAGGTACTAACGATACCTATCATAAATTTTTATAATACTTACTACAAAAATTTCAAAATTAGATTTGTACCTAAATATAATATTTCTCATTTTAAAGAAATATATTTATATTACGATATATTCAGTACCCATAATGTAATGTTTATATTAAATATTTTAAAATCATAAATTACTTATCATATTTTTTTGTGATATAATATGTAAGTACGTTATAAATTTATAATAACACGTATTTTGAAAAATAAGTCATATAAAACTAATGCATCACACATTAAATTTGTATTTCATATCATCTAAATTCTAAAGTAAAAATTACCTAGTTGGTAATATTTTCAATCGTCATGTTACAATTTATTATTATTGATCGTAAATATAAAAAAAAACATTATTCTTTCTCGTAGAACGAAATATAATTATCGTGTTTTATATAAGTATCTAAGTTGCAATGGACATTTTTGTCTCTAAAGAAGTGTACATTAAAAATATATTAATATTTAATAATGAAATTATACTCGCAGTACGTTTTACTTTTTTTTAAAAAAAAAACTTTTATTTATTGGATTCGATATTTATTTGAATACGAGTATATTGTTAGGTATACTAAAAATATTATACACTGTATATTATAGTATCAAGTTAAAAATCATTTTTAAATTTTATTATGAATCGAAAGGGTTTTAAGAACCACTAAAAAATTGGACAAAAAATATTTACTTTTCCCTATTTTTTTTTATTTTTTATTTTAACTTAATGTAACTAAATTTAATTCAATTTGGGTTTAATTAAGAAAAACTCGTTACTTTTATATTTTATCCATATAATCGCATGCATAATTAATTTAGATCTTAATATGTAAACATTTTACTATGCACAACGAAATATAAAAATAATTAATCCTATCAGAAATGCATTTTTAAAAATAAAAATAAAATAAATAAAAACAATATATTATTATTTCACAATGAACTAATTCAATAAACTAAAATAACATAAGAGATTAAACGTAACAGTAATATTATGTTTATAATTTCATACCAATATTAATAAACTACTCCTCAAAAGTTAAAATGATATTCCCGCATTTAATGTAACCAACTGAAATATCTTTAAAACAAACGTGTTAAAAACCATTAAAATGAATAATTAATTATTTTAAATGACTGTATCTGCAGTATGAATTCGATTTATATTTCAACTTTTCCTACTTTTATTAATGAATAATATTATTTTCATAATTTATAATAACTGAAATTAAAACTTACCTACTCATTATTAACGTGTAATTAATTTTACTTTAAATTAAAGTATGTGTTATTATGATTATTATATTAAAATAAATATTATTTCTATAATTCTATTAAGTATCAATATAAACGTTTAGTTATAATAAGCTTTATTTGATAATAATAATTCATTTTTTTTTTTTAAATTTTAAAATTATATTTAAACTATTCATAATATTATATTTTCATGGTTTATAATAGTTAATTATAAAATTAAATAAAAATGATTTTGTACAATTTTTGTAATATTCTCAGTGAATCAATATCGTATTATACTGGTTATTTTTTTTTTTTTTTAATTCTTTTAATAACTCAATTTGCATTACGTTCAGTTAATTGTTATATTTTAATCTAATCATTATTTTAATTGCTTTCAAACGTAGAATGCGTACATTATTTATTATAAAAAGTAATCGATATTATAAATACAATTGATTTCATAATGTATAACAGAGGTTTCAAATAAATATTTATACTATTTACTTATTTTTAATAAGTACCTACGTAGTATTACTATAATATATTTATTATTTATAATTATGTATAGTAAGAAAATAATGTAGAATTATAATATTATTCTTTAAAATAATATCTTTGTCTTAATTAATTAATTTGTATTATCTCAACTGTAATAATTATTTTTTAACAGAAGGGTATTATTGTTGCTTAATTAATTTTCAATTATCTATTATTATATTACAAAAATATATATATATAAATCATAATATATACACTCATTGGTTTTGTGATATTATTGGAATATATAGGGAAGGATACAAATAATAAGAAATGTTTTATCAGTCTAAAAAAGAAATAAAAAAAAAAAAAAATGTATTTTTACAAGCTAACGAATTTTTATTTGTTTTTAACATTTGTATAACAGTTATAGTATAGATAAAAGATTTTTAGAAAAGTATAATAAAAAATTGTATTATATACATATTTTATTTATCGTGTTGGTAATTTAAAAATATGTGTAATAATGTTTAAACTTTTTTAACGGTATATAATCAAAACAAAATATTATGATAATAATTCCGAAAGAAAAATATACTCGTTTCTATTTGTATTTAAATTAGATTATAAGACGTAATAAATTTTTATATTATTATTATAATTTCTACCATTCGTAATATTAAATACGTTTTGAATTCACACGTCCGAATTCAAATTTAAACTTAATAATATATTACCACGATGATAATTTATCGTTAATAATATTATTTCAGTTTGTACAAAAAAAAAAAAAAAAAAATGTAATATTATCAGAACATAAAATTTATTATTTTTAAATAATTTAAGAATTAATAATTATTTTATTAATTTAATAATTTAATTGAATATTATTTTTTTATTTTTAAATTATTATTATAATTATTACATTCACGACCGTGTGCGATCAACGCGTGTCGTATTGGTTATTATCAATCGATCGGAAACTGTTCAGAATTATTTTAAACATATTATAGGAACAAGTAGGTATAAAACGTATACCTGATGCACACAGGAGAGGTTAAAATTTGTTTTGTAATTAAAATAAATAATCGTTAACTTACTCGTTAATGTCGCTCGAAGAATAATCGCGAATAATATTTCCAGTTTTATATGTTTATTCCAGTAATGACGAATGTGAATAGACTATAATGCGTGACGATAACAAAAGGAAAATTATTTGTATATAATAACTTTTAATTATAATAATAATATGCACTCGATATGAATTTCAATTGCACAATTTTGCCATCATTTATATTGAAATAAGACAATAACGAAACGAATTTGCATGTAAATGAAGAATAATAATATTATATTATAATCCGACCCGTGTAAATAATATTATAACGCGTTATTAAAATACTGCAGAGGTCAGAATAATATTGAAAACAGTCCTTATCGGTATGTATTTTATATTATTTTATGAGCTGTTCGTTATAGTCACGTGTTTAATTTTAAATTCTGAGCGAAGGGAAAAATGTATTGGTTTTAAAATAATGTGTGATTTTTTTTTTTTGTGTCTAAAGACACTTTAACTACCCGAAATAATGTTCCGATTTTCACGAACAGCATATTTTTCCGGTTAGAAATTGGATGTAGTTGGTACTTTATTTAGGTCATTTTTCGAATTTCTTAAAATTGACCCTATGCGTTAGAAAAAACGACGAAAAAATGACGAAAAAAGCAATATATTAATCAATACCTACATCATCTGACTGAACTTCGCTCAGAATCGTTTTTTTGAATGCAATGGTTTATCATTGCATTCAAATTCTAATTAAAATTAAACGCTATGATTTGCACAACTATATCCCATGCGGCAGGAGTATTATTAGCTCTTCTTTTTTATTCCATAAGTACTTATTTTTCTTAATTTAAAAAAAAAAAAAACAAAAAAATAATAAGTAGACTTTAAATTTTAATCCTTCAACTCGGCTATTATATTTTTAGCGTTTATATTATGTTTTTCTTTTACTTACGTATGATGTTAAGTTAATATTATAACAATATGTTGTTTTTCGGAACGTTTCCTAATTCCTAGTTTCTAAATGTTATTTTTTTTTTTATATATATGCACGTAACCGTAGGTATATTATGATTATTTTTAAAAAAAAAACTATATTTTATTATTCCGTACTATAACGCACTCTCCTTACGTAATTAAAAATCCGACCCCAAAGATAATGGTGAAATAGTCCCACGTTTGTGGTCTAAACGTCACCCTGATGGCTGATAAGAAGATTTACAGTTTAATGTATAATCCTGTCCGCGATATCGTCCTTCGTGGTTCGCGTATTCTGAAATAAAACGGCACAAAGTATAAGTATCGAAAAAATTAAATTAAAACGTGATTAAAAAAAAAAGAAGAAGAAAAAAAAGAAAACCCCACCGGACTCCGGGCATATTTTCCACACGACGTAATCAGTGTACGGTAGTGGACGATGGCGCGCGCGATATGTTACCGCGGATCCCTGTGGGTACAGTGACCTATACCGCTATAATAATGTTTGCAACCGCGAAGATACCGCGTTCGTCGCCGTCGCACGACCGTAATTTCATTATTTACGTGACTATAAACATCTTTGCAAACTCCATCTCGTAAATTTCGTCGGATCTGGTCTCCCGCTGGTCGGTCCTTATCTCAACAAGGGGCTTGGTAATTTTATTTTAATATTATATTTATTATTATTATTATTATTATTATTATCTTTTTTTTTTAATTTTTTTTTTAATTTTTATTTATTTTATTTAATTTTTTTTTTTTTTTTTTTTTTTTTTGCATTAATCCTTTCGAGAACCTTACACTGGAGGATTCGGGAAATTAAAATTTAATTTCACCGGTCCTCGTCCGACGTAATAATATTTACGTATACCTAAATCACAATTCGGTTAACAAACTCCTACCTCTTAACCGACAACACCACGCACCGTCGGGGGTGTATTGTTTTAATAAATTAATATATCATATATTATTATTATTATTATTATAGTAATATAATAATTTTACGATGGCGGTAAAGAAAACGTTTGCCACTTTACATGGATGCCGGTTGTGCGCGCGCGAAACACGTAGGTAACCTGTGGTGTTGGACTGCGGGGGTCGAATTTAATCTAAATCAAGTCGATGACGATGATGATAATAATAATACGTGTTTTCCGCCGGTACGACAAAAACTACGCGAAATAACATTCTCGTGAAACCGTATATGAATATTGAATATAATATATTATTATTATGTTTATACATAATAAAACACGACCCTCTCTCGTCTGTAATGTTCCAGATCACTCGTCTTGTATATATTTCGTCGACCCTTTCTTTCCGCCATCGACACCCGACCGATATATTATTATTATTATTATTATTATTATTATTATTATTATTATTATTATTATTATTATTATTATTATTATTATTATTATTATTATTATTATTGTATTTGCACGGGGACCCGAAATTAATAAGAGAGGCGGTAGCGAAAGTTTACGCGTATTTGATTTTCACCAAAAGCAAAACAAGAATATTGATGTTGGCAAACTTATGACGGTAGGTATCTATATAGGTACACTTTTCAGTGTTTTTTCCATATCTAACCGTAAGAACGTCTGTTTATTATAATATTATATAATATTTTCGTATAATAATATTGTGTACCTATAAGTATTATATATACAAATACGTAAAATTATTGTACCGTGGTTACGATGCGTAATCTCCTTTCGTCGATACCAAAGATACCTCTGCGCCTCTATAGGATGGTATACTAATAGTTTTAATATTGATTCACGCGTTAGTTTTCCTAATGAATTTGCTCAGCGTTAATTGGACTCGGGTATACGACAAGATATTATTAAATCTCAGCTTAGTATTTGTATCGCGTACACCGCACGCTGGAGGCTAATAACATTATTTTTACACCACCATCATACATATCATATTCGTATATTATTATAATGATTATTTATTTGAAAACAAAAACGCGATCGCTACGAATTTCTGTCTATTTTTACTAAAACAATTAGGTAACAATTTTATTTTAATAGAAAGGTCTAAAGACAATTGGACAATATAATAATATTCTTACGTATGTACACACGACTAAAAAAATTCAAATTTTTAACCTAACCTAACCTACTCTAACCTATATTTTTCTAGTAAATATAATATAAACTTTAACATTTTTATTTATTTATTTTGTAGAGCTTTAATTTCATTATTAAATTATTGCGTAAGACTTAAGTGCTTAACTATATAATGAACAAGAAATAAATAATAAAACGAATTTTAATTAATACCTTTATTATGAAATACGCAATTTTCCAGACCAATGATTTATAGATTCCTAAATCCCAAACATGAAATTAAATAATCTATACTTAATGATATTGAATAATGCATATAATATCATGAAACTGTTCAATTGAAAACTGCATATTATTTTCATTAATATTACATAAAATTGTGATAATTAAGTATCATAATTTATAAAAATATTTTTAACTTAAAGTATTTTGTATTTTTATACTCAGTATTAATAATTATATTATACATTGTATTATTTAGTTTTCTTATTACTATCACATAAAGTTTAAAATTAATAATTGTAAATCATATGGATAATATTACAGGAAAATAATACTTACAAAATTTAAGATTAAAAAATGTTTAGTGAAACAATGTATTTCAAAATAATTAAACAAATTATTTTAGCAAAATTGAACCGCACAATAATTCATAATAATTATTATCGAAAAAATACAATGCAATTAATAATTATTATAGAATAAATAAGATATTTAAAATTATTATTCAAAGAAATTAAATTATGATATTTTATTATACTGTGTATATATAACTGTGTATATAACTGTGTGTATTTCAATAATTATTTTTAAATTAATATTAACCTCATTTGCCATAATTAATGTTATTTTTACATTTTGATTGAACAATATAATACGTCTTAATTATCTTAATAAAAATAATTGCAATTTTATAAATAAAAATATTTTGTAAATTAAAAATATAATTATTTTTCGTATTATTCAAAAAATTGTATCCATCAAATAATTTTAAAATGTAAATGTGTTTAAAATTAGGCATATCTATTTTAATAGTTAATAATAGTTCTTTACAGGTAGTAAAATTTTCTAGTTTATTTTAATTATAAAACAATTAAGTGTAAATATTATAGTAATAAATAGAAACGAGAGAATCAAACGTCAAAGTTATATTATTAAAAGTATAATAAATTTGTTTTCTCTACCTCTCTATCAAGTGTTAGCCGACTGATATAAATATTTATCAAATATTCATCAAATATTTATTTATCATTTATTAAAAATATAGTTTTCATCAAACGTATCGAAATAAACGACGATATAAACAAATACTAAAAAAAACTCCAAACAAACTTTTGTAATTTAAATTGCTCATTGAAATAAGTCGTTAAATTTCCACCTTAATCAAGTATCTTTTCGAATCCATGAAGTTTGACGTTAATTTTGACCGAATATAATATATACGTATATATTATATAGAAATGCGGTATTTATTACGTAGGTATTCAAATCAAAGTGGGTGTTTTTTAAATAATATGCAATATATATATAGGATTCGAGTGACAAAAGTAACGTCTGAAAAAGGAGGCTCTTTATAACTCTAAGAAGAAATAAGTCTCATTTGCAAGTAAAAAGAATGGCCGATGGGACCTGTAAATAGTATGATTTTTTTTTTCTATTAGCATAACCGACGCTCAATACACGGGAGTCTCGATGCGATTTACATAGACAATTCGTCTCTTAACAGTCCGAAAAACGAACCTTTTGGGACGATGTGTATACCTATAATATTATTATTATACGTCCAATATAGCCATATAAACAAATATTTGAACATAATTATTTTTATACAAAGACGTAAGTCAAAGTTAATTGTAATGCCCGTCTATAATAAATGCGTTTTTTGTAATATCTGGTACACATCAGAAAATAATTCGTAACTATACATTCAAAATATTTTATAATATTATAAATAACGATATTAGAGGTTAGACCTTAAACACGTTCTAAATTTGACGATTATAATTTGGCATGTTAAAAAAAATTAATATTATATACGAGTACCTATATATAGTTACAATATATTATAATTAAGTATACACGTGTAAAATTTAATACTTACATTTTTTCTAAAAAAAAAAAAAATCTGTATATAATAATAAATACTATATATTCAAATTTTATTAATAAATGCGCATAAGCCACATCAAAAGAACATACGTATTATATATTTATATTATAAAAATATAAATTAACATAAAAAAAAAATCGAGTTTTACTTTTTTTTATAAAAATTATAAAATATAAATTTGTATTGAAAAATTGCACGTTAAAAATGTAATTAAAATAAAAAATGTATACCATATACCTACTTTCTATCGTTTTTCTTTTTTTTTTTTTTTTTTTAAATTATTATTATCATAATGTATTATGTATCTATAAAAGCAAAAGATTGCATTTACATAATAATATTATACATATATATATATATATGCGTTCATCGATTAAATGTCAGTAATATTTTTTTATTAATATTGTTATATTAAAAAAAATTTATGATATTTCATAATATTTCATTATTGTTTTATATTATAATATTGCTCGAATATCGGTAAATTTTGTTATTAATTATTATACATATTACGTTCCGTGGTATGGGTTTTAATAAATACAGGTAAAACTGGATTTTATCAATTTCAAACTGTAAATAAGGGACGATTAACTTTTCGCTTAGTTTCCAATTTATATTTCACCGGTGGTTGAAATAATAATAATAATAATAATAATAATAATAACGAGGAGTATATTATTTTTTCAAAATTGTAACTAAAACCGTGTTTTAAATTGGTCCTGCGCGGGAGTTTTATGGATCGACGGTTTTATATAATAACTAATATCGTTTTCGTTTTTTTCTGAATGGCGAAAATTCTCGTTTTATGAATAAAAACGACCAGACGAACGTGTGCATTATAATAATTATTATTGAAAGTACCCGTGCATTTATTATAATAATAATATTATTATTATCGCCCCTCACGCGAGTCCAAACGGCGCGCGTGTCGAACCAAAGCCCAAAGGTGTAACACGAATCCGATGGTCTGGAAACGCGCTAAATAAAAATAACGCAATTTATTTCGCCGAGTTATTCAATATTTTATATCGGTTTATCGGTTCGTTGATAGTGTTAGGGAGTCTGTTTTATTTTTAGTATTTTTTTCTTCTTCTTCTTCTTCTTCGTGTATATACGCGCATCCATTACTTTAATGTGTTTCAACTTTACGTCTCCCTCGAACATTTCTCGAACGAAAAACGTCCGTATAGAAACTGACGTGTAAACAAATTTTCTCGATTTCCAATAATATTATAATATTCTCCGTTCGGTTTGTCAGGTTTTTTTACAATTTTTTTTTTTTTTTTTTTTAACCCCGATACGTGATAAACTGTTACTGTTATTATACCAGGTGTGTATTCGTTATAATATATACGAACGTGCGTTGTCATAATTCGCGTTTATTACGAAAAAATCGAAAACGAGTACATTTCTAATTTAAATATTTTCCTCATGACGTCTTAAACTAGACGTGGAAGGTGGATCACGAAATATAAGTTAAAAATTTTAAATTTACAATAATAATTAAAATTAAGTGTATCTTTAGTTTAAATTTAAATTTATACCTATGTTAGTTAAGATTTTATTGTTTTCAATAATAATCCGATTTAATAGCACATGAAAAAATCACATTCATTTTTATTTTTCTAATGGATAATATCAATTTATCACTAATAATAATTTGAAACGATTACAATAACACAATTAATTAATTTTTATAAACGAGTTTTCAAACACCCCTAAACCAAAGTTCATTAGTGCTCCCGTTCATAATGCAGATAATAATATTTAATAGTTCCAGGCGTCTAACCTTTTCTAAAACCTTTAGTTTCTATTTATTTTGTATCTTTAATTAATTATGTTAATTATTCCTGTCTATATCAATATTTTTTTTAAAAAAAATTTTCTATACCTATTTAATTGTGTAAATATTTGGCCACTTCTTTTTTGCACAATATTATTTATTAACTCCATTTCATTTGATAAATATAATATTATAATACGCGTAGGTATCTAACTGAATCCCGATTAGGAAAACTTATAATTTATTTTAACAATAATTTTAAATAAAATAATGTACAAAAATTTATTAATTAAAATAATATTAGTTCTTTAAAATTAAATAAAAGTGTACAAACTGTACATGGTATACAATATATAATATTTGTTATTTATTTACTTTATAATTTTTTTCCTTTTTCCTTTTTTTTTTCTTTTTTCTTTTTTTCTTTTTTCTTTTTTTCTTTTTTTTGTAATTATGTCTTATGTAGTTATGTCTGAAATAAATCTTATATTTTTCGTTTCAATGACTAAAATTATTAATCTCAAACTAAAAAAAGTAGGTACAATATTATTTGATTGTTCAAATTAAATTTTATAAATGTTAAATTATTAATAATGTAAATAATTGAAAACGATGATAAAAATAATTTGAAAAAAAATATACATTTATGTATGTAAAATAATGAAATTGTTCTTGAATTATTATTAAAATTTTATTATTATTATTATTTCAGTAGACGAGTTTCAATATAGTGTAATTTGCGTGCAATTTATTAACGCAGATAGTCTTTTGGACAGACACCGTGGTGCTCCTTAAATGTTTTCTATACTATTACATTATATGATACAAATTATATTATGTCCAATAATATTTCTGTAAAATCAAATGACGAAGATCTCGAAGTAACTGAAAGAAGTTAAATGTTTTTCAAAAATTTGAAAAAAATTTCAATTTAATAATTTCATATGGAATAAAAAATATTTAGTTACAAAACCAATACATATTAAATTTCTTTGTAATTTTCATGGAAGATATTCACTGCGAATAAGAAGATATTGTATTTTCATAATCCAAAACGAAAAAATTTAATTCGTTATTTTGCAGCTCACTTCACGCGGTAGTCGGCCGGTACATACTACACGGTTAGCATAACGGAAATTCTTATTGTTCCTATATGGATTATTAAAACAAATTTTGAAAATGTAGTCGATTTGACATTAAACGGAAGCCGGCCTAAGCCAAAATTTAAAATTATTGACAATCATTATGACAGTTATATGGTATTTTTATTGGTCCATAAATTTAATGATATGACGATGGGACATTTGTACGGTGTGTAAAAGCAATAAAGAATAAAATAAAATAATAATAAACAAAATCAACGATCACCGCAGACCGTATAGTACACAAAGGCCAGCCGACATAATAAATTATAGAGTGCCGCGTATTATAACTTGGTACATCCATTTTCGTTGAATTACGAACCGTAGCTAGTGCATTGTATTTTGTATATGTGTATTAAGCGACCCATTGAAATTTTAAAGCCGGACTGAATCATAATATTATGAATGATCGTAACGATGATGCGATAAATGTACTAAAATATTGTTTTTTAAAAATATACTTAAAAAAGAAATGTGTTGTCCATATTATACGAGAATAATAAATTTTTTGCTAATAATAACAATAATATTTAAATTTCATATATTAATTAATAATTATCATGTTATTATAATGATAATAATATGTTATGACGGGAAAATAATGAAAAGGAGTAATTTTTAGCAATACCACACTCGTCCCATTAATATCGGTATGAGTATAATTAATATAATTATTTTAGTGTTGACTCAAATTGTAAATAAATATTAGTAATTAAAATAAATAGAGATACTGACGACTATATATTATAAATAATACACAATATCATTTATTATGTAAATTATTATTATTATTTTTTTTTATGTTTTTTCTACAAATTTCTAAATTTAACATTAACTATAATATTCATATTATATAATATAGATATAATAAAATGTAATTATTGATTGATTTATATGAAAAATAAAATATATTTTGAATAATTTACACGGTGTGCCAGTAATAGAATATAATATAATAATTCAATAAAATTTGGAGTATAATAATTATTTATTTAAAATTATATTCCAAATCAAATATTATAAGTATACGAGTATACTTCATCATCTTTAATAGACCTATTTTAATGAACCTGATTTTTATTGACTAAAATATATAAGTACAAATATATTATATTAATATTATTAATAATTAAATGTACCTACTCGACATACTATTTATAATTATTATTATCATTATTATTATTACGATTTAATTTTAAGTTCACATACAATATTATACCAAATACCAATTTGTTTAAAATCACATTCGTCTTCGTCATGTAGAAAATTATATCAAATAATGAGTAGGTATTTCATAATTACATTTCCGTCGTTTCTGCCTTCCAAAAGGCGACCGGAACATGAATAAATTTCTCCTGCAACTACATCATAATAAAAATATAACAATTTATAATTCAATTTTTTTTTAAATAAAAAAATTTATAAAATTTTTTTTATTAAATTGAAAATGAAGTTATACAATGAGTACTAAATAAACGAAATCTCATAAAATATAATACCAACATGTATTTATATTATATTGTGTATTTCTGTTGTCGTGTGTTTCTAAAAAAAATTCTCAAGGTATTATAATACTATATCATAATGAAAAGTGACTCTGTAGTTCTTATTAACAAAGTTTTGATTACAATGTCATTCAAAACAATGAAATATTTAATATGCACTCTACTTTAAATGCTTCGGAGGAAATAACATATAGTATATATAAAACTTATGGAATTAGGTGTTTCGCGAAGAGAGCTCTTGTTTTCAAACTTAATCGAATTATGCATGAATCTAAGGTGCATTATAGAAATTTCAGATAACAATGAAAATACTTGCCAGTTCAATAATTATTATAGCATCAGACGACTGCGCGTGCACAGATTGTTGTCTGGTGATATTTAAAAATAATAATACGTGTGATATTATATTATAATAATCGTTTCGAAATATATTTTTAAAAAAAAAACATCAAATATACATAATTTACATTAGAAATATCCCCACATTTCTCAGTTCCTTAAGCTTTACGTACACATTTTCATTTTGGTAATATTGACGTAGAATTTTTTTTTTTTTTTTAATTAAACAAATTATTAATTATTTATTTAATTCCTCGGGCATAATATCATTATTGTGTTATATTTTAAACTCGTGTTTTCCATTCATATCTATATCTTTATAATATTATATAAAAATCTTATTTACTTACAATTAATCGTATAAATTTCAAATTTAATATGCAAATTTGTTTACACGTTATGATTAAAAGTTTGAGTTCGTAAATTTTATGCATAATACAAAAACAAAGTTTATTATGACATTACAATTGGTTAAAATTAGGTACATGATAAATTGATAAACCAAATTGTTACTGTATTCTATGGTACGATTTCATATTATAAGAAAAATAAATTTAATTAACGGACAGTTATTTTCAAAAATATGGACTTTGGTAAATAAATAAAACTACCTACTATTATATTACTATGATATCAACATATTCTAATGATACGAGTAACTAGATAAAAAACAATTATTTTTTTCTTTTGTAAAGTCCTGGTTATTAACCCACAATGATTAAAAATATAGATTTAACTTTCAGATGTTCATTATTATTATTATTAAACACAGAGTTATGTCAATGTTCTTCGACATTTTATATTTTTAATTAAAAATTGTTTTAGTTCAAATTTATAACACATCATCTAAGTAAAAATCTACGTTCATATTATATTTATGTTATTATATAATATACAACTACACAAGTAGAAATCAAAAGCTACCATATCGCGTTAAGTTTAATAATATTGTTTTGCTCACGTTTCGTTTTCCATCTAAAATGTTATGATTGCAGAATGGAAATAGTATTATACTGTGTATGTCATCTGTCAAAGTAGCTATATACGAATAAAACGAAACGTTACCACGGTCGTGATTTTGTGGCGGCGAGTGGTAATATAGTGAAATATAACGTGACGTACCTATAATTTGAATTTCGTTAAATCACAAATAGAATGTAATTAAAATAACGAAATGCAATATAAAATGGTCAATTTTATTTGATATTGTTTATTCGTTAAGAAGTCAAACCGTTAATGTACCTAGGTATGTGTAAACGTAAAGTACACAACAAGTTACAAGATATTGTTAACCGATAGTATTTTTTTTTTATCTTTCAAAAAATAAAAGAAAAAAACAAATTAATATTAATGATATGAAAATTGAATAAAAATTTTCTGAAAAATTAAAACACCGTGATTGTTAAAAAAAAAAAAAATTAATTATAAAATATTATTATATCCTAAAATCATTGAATCGTAAACTGCGTTCGACAAAATCAATTGTTCCTAACCTAAAATATATTATTAAAACGAACCTATTCATTGTATACAATTCTTAAATACTGCGCAGGAACTTATCTCATACTTAATCGCAATCAAGTTGTCTAAAAATTTATTTATGTACATTGTACTTATATATAAATAAATATATTTATATATTATACTCGTATCAGTTTGAAAAGCTAGACTATCCAATATCCGTTTTAACAAAATAGTTTACTTCAATGTCTTGACCACACGACGTCACATGAAGGAAATTGAAATTCCTAACTTTGCGGTTCTGGCGGGTAACCGGAAACTATATTTCAATATGCATAATAATGTATATGCTATAATATTATATAACCAATCTAAATAATATTATTTAACATGCGTATGAAAATAAAATGTTATTCGTTGGTAACGAATGTGTGAAACATTATTCTGAATCAATGTTTATTATAATATTATATTTAAAGAAAATTGTTCACGTTCTCTATTCGAAGGATAATAATTATTGTTATCACGCGTAATTTAATAAATAATTTCTTATCAAAATTATAACGTGGAAAAATTGATTATGATTTACATTATATAATATAATACCTAATGAATTACGGCGAATAATACATTTCTTTTTTTTTTCTCTCCTAATTTTCATTCATTATTGCTTGTATAGTATGAAATCATTTGGACTACATCACGAGAGAAAATCGTTTTTCCGCGAAGAAATCTAATAATACGACGGGTACAAAAATATATTTTTCTCGGTAGGTACTAACAACACTCGTTCCGTGCGCACTTATCACTATTGAAAAACGTATCTAACAACTAACAAGCCTGTCCAGTAATACTGTTCGGCTACACTAATCTTCATCAAACTAATTGACGAAATTAAATAAGACGAATATACTAATACGTTTTAAAGTTTATTCCTAGCGCGGATAGAATAACATGTAAGTACGTACAGGTACTCAGGTTAATTAATAAAACTAAAAACTAAATTTATTATATGTGTATTTGCTTGATATAAAATAAATTATTATTACCTATAGAATTAAATTTTAGATTGTGAAGTATACGCAAGCAAATAACGAGTGCCATCTGAAGTTATTATAATATTATTCAAATTTAAAATACAATAATGGACATATAGTAGTTAAAATTTATAAAATCCTACACACAAAATAATATGAAACGTAAAAACGTAGTAGTAACTTGTTTACATATTTATGTAAGAATTTACCTGAAATTATGAGCAGCACTGTATAGACACCTACTACGATGGGATTTGTAGAAAACGGTTAATAATATTAAATTATTAGAGGGAAATTGGTTAAAAAGCGCGCACTCGTAGAACCGACAATTATAAATAAAAATAATAAAACAATTATTAATGTCTGGTCGTCATTTGAAATCTATGATATATTTTTTGTTAGACATTCTAATTATATTACTATACGAGAATAATATAAATAAATTGACTATAGTTAAAATTAGGTACCTACTTATATGGAAAAAATATGAAAGTACGATATGGACAGGTATATTTTAAAATTATCATTTTTTATATAAAATATGTGATGTTTTTTTTCTTTTTTTAGATTTCACTATGTAAACCTCTCTGTCAGTAAATTACTTCCAACGTTAAGATTTTATGCTACGTGTGCTCTCGTCGTAGTAATGACCGGGAAAATTGAGTAACGAATCCGGTTTAATATGATTTTTTGCCGGACGAGGACTAGGATGAAAACGACCAGATGAAAAAGTCGATCGACATCATTTTGTTCCATGAAAAGAAAATATTTCCGGGAAATTTCCTCTCCAATAGGTCTTAAATAATAAAATGTTTACACGAACGACACACATCAATATACTGAAGACCTACTCAGCCAAACGTTGAAAACTGTGACAAGTCAATCGACCACATTCTTCCGCACGATTCTGGTACACCTGCAGAGCAACGCAACGGATAACCGCATTGTTGTAGATATTTCATTTTTATAGACAATTTGTTTAGTCATTTAGTAATAAACTTTTTGTTTTACAACCACTAAAATCATAGTATTACGTCATAATAATCAAAAATCTGATTCAATTTCGAACTGATTATTAATATTAATAATTATATTATTATCAATATTATTAGATAATATAATATCTAACTTGTGTATATAATGTTGTTATGTTTTAAATGAAATAAGTATAATGTTATATTATTATTCCTCGAACGTATACGTTGTACCTACGCGTGAAATAATCACGTTGCTATTCGAAAAGCGTTGAACTCGGAAAATGAAAAATATACATCAAACAAGGGGAAAATACAGGAAAATACAAGAAAATATAATATATTATTATTATCTATCTCTAAGGAATCGAAGTCTTTCTCCGGTAAGAAAAATGTAGTGTATGTACATTAAAGGTGAGTGTATCATGATAGAAAAATTATGTGAATAAAGAAATGCAAAAATAAGAATAATATTATCAGGTATAGGTAGAACCATTTTATACCTACCTAAAATAGGTATATAACATTTACTGTTTTACCACATACCGGAATGTGACTAAATGTATGTTATTTATGAAGAATGTAAGTTTTTATGAAATAAATGAAATATTAAAATATACAATTGCATTTGCATATAGTTAATATGATTATGCGATATGATGATTATAACAATATATTATACATAACTTAAAATAATACCTATTTATTTTAGTTATAAGCATACATTTTATTATAAATTATAAGGTATTAAATATGCAATACAATGCTATTATTTATTAAAATAAAAATATATTAAAATTCTGTAAACGTATACTCGTATGTATTAAAATTCACAAATCTCCTCAATCTGTAAATGAGTCAAAGAATATAACAAATGAAGAGATAAAATATATAAGATGAATAATTATTACGATATAATTATAATAATTATTATTATTATGATTTAACAAAATTCATGACTCCCAACAACGTCTATTAAGACAACACAATTAACATATTTTTCATTAATATGTTAATTATAAATCATATACCTAATGATTATAATTGATTTATATTCATAACCCATATAAAGACAAATCATAATCATAAGTGTATTTACTATGTATAATATTATGTATATTATTATTTTAGATTCTGAGCGAAGACAAAAATGTATTGGTTTTACAACCAATTTGTACAAACAACCGTTTTTTTTTTTTTTTTTTTTTTTTGTATTTATGTCTGAAGACACTCATACTACCCAAAATAATGCTCCGATTTTCACGAATAGAATATATTTCCGGTTGGAAAGTGGATGTAGTTGGTACTTTATTTAAATCATTTTTCAAATTTCTCAAAATTGACACTATGCGACAGAATAAACGACGAAAAAACGGCATTTTTCACGAAAACATAAAAAATTTCGACGAATTCGATTTCAATATTTCACGATAACTCAGGCAATTTTGAAGTTATAGAACTAAAAATTTTATTGGGTGTTGACATAGGTACTATATATATATATATGTGACAAAATTTTAGAACCGTTACGTTAATTTTTCTACAAAATATAGGACTTTAAATATTTCGTAAAATTCTCGTTTTTATGTATATAATGTTTAATAAAATTGGCAATTTTGGGCATTAAGGTTTGAAAATTTTACTGATGGATACTTACATATTACTTAACATTATATCAAAATATTAGAAAAATCACTATTCTCAATTTTTAGATTTCAGTTTTCGTCATTTTTTCGTCATTTTTCTACCGCTTACGGTCAATTTTGAGAAATTCGAAAAATGACCTAAATAAAGTACCAACTACATCTACTTTCCTACCGGAAACATAATATGCTATTCGTGAAAATCGTAGCATTATTTCGGGTATTAAAAGTGTCTTTATACTTAAAAACAAAAACAAAAAATAAAAAAGACACACATCATTGTAAAATGATGTTATAATTTGTAGTTTGTACCTAATTTTGTCCAAAATGATATTTTTCTTTTACATTCGATTTTAGGGAAACTTAGACGCATTCTCTTGGTAAATCATCACAAACAAATCCGTCACGTACCCGTTTCGTCGTAATGTGAATCATTCTTAATTCTGTACAAAAAAAAAAGTACATCATAATGTTATTATAATATTTGTAAATATTATGATAATATTGTTGAAACATTTAACATTGTGTTGCGATTATTTTCTTAACGTACGTTTTGATAACAAAGCGTTTATGATAAGTGATAATAAAATAAAATTGCTTTTTTGGATAATAGTTATACCTATTGGTTATTAGAATAACACGAAGCATTTATATTATGCAATTTACTTTGTTTACCGTTTAACAATATCTTAATAATATTTTGTTTTGATGTTTAATACTTGTTTCATAAAAATTACGAATGCATTTATAAAAATAAATTATACTCCAGAGACCTTAAAAAATAAAATTAAAAAAATGTTTTTCACTCGTTTTTTTTTCTTACTGAAGATTCTTTTAAAATAATATTAAACAAACATGAAATACTTATATATACATATTTATTATATTATTATTATTATTATGATTGTTATTTATTTTATACTTTAAGTCTTCACGATCGCGAACCGTTTATGGTAGTAAATTTATATATTTCATAATCAAACTACACCGTATGGAATTTACTACAAATGTTTGGAAATAACAATGTAGGTAGGATGAAGATATAAAATATATTATACCATGAAAAATAATAAAACCATATTTCTTTAGGTAACGAAACGCAAAACACATAAACAAATAACAAAATGCCATTGTTGTACAATTGTTCGTATATAATGTAAAAAGTTCCACGAAAAATCATTGTTTTCAAAATGGTTTTGGAGGTTCAATAAGAGTATAACGTTAGTGTTATAGTCACAAAATGTCTTCAAAAGATTTAAAAAGTGGTTTAGTAATGAAATTTCCCCGTATTGTTCTATAAACTATGATAACAATAATACGAGTGTATGCGAAGATAAACTTTTTATCTTAACATAATATTATGCAAAAAGTATGAATGCATTTTACGAGTATCTAACCTACACTGGCATGTCTACCAAATATATTATTATTATATTTTAATAGATATACAGTACCTAATTAAATTTATTATTGCCCATAATATAATACGTAAGTATAAATTGTAAATAATAAATTTACAAATATAAATTAAATTACCTATTACGATACAATCATCGTAATATAAAAATATAATAATAATAATAATAATAATAATAATAATTAAGGCTCGGAAATTGATGCATTTTTTTTTATCTATTTAGACTATGATGACCATAAATGTGTTCATTACTTCATTAGCATCTTAATCTGAACAACTAATTTTTATTTTGTATTTTTTTTTTCATTTTTTGGTGTTTATTACTTTTTAAGTCATCTTTTGATATTTTAAGGTCATTTTCCCACATTTTTCTTCATTTTTACTGATTTCACACTAGTTCACTTCTTATCGTTTCTTGTCGACCATTATTCCAATTTCTTATAACTTGGAAATTTATTACTATGCACTAAGATTAATACCTATCCGATTTTATATTACAGACATTATTTGTCATTTTTATGTAATATTTTGAACAATTTTTGCTTTGATAAATGTATATAGAATTTTATAATAAAAGATTTAAAATAAAAATGTATTTTTATAAATTTAATAATTTTTAGATCATTTTTATGACATATTTGCATTTTATTTTTTTAAGTTATTTTTCATATTTTTAAAATTATCAACTTCCAAACCCTAATAATTATATTAATATTAATAATAATAATAATCATATGTATATTATATACTTTTGAAACTAGGATAAATGTTCTCAAACGGTTTGTAAACGTGTGTGTGAGGTATTGAATAGGTACCTATTGAATGCGATTCTTTATTTGTAATAAAATTGAATTATCCAAACTATGTCAGTCAATAATTTGGGATCTATTCATAGATAATATTTGTAAATTCTTACGTACCGACGTGAATTTAAAAATTAATAAATTCATTCACTGTAACTATTGCGCAGAAAACTTACGGTTTAACATTTTAGATTTTCCGAGTACCTACTAAAAATTTTAAAATTGTATTTATAACATAATATTGTAATTCTAACGCTATTCGTGTGTAAACGTCAATATATTTTCATACTTTGCTTTAGGTAAAATGGACGACATCAAATTAATATTTTGTACAAATATAATTATAATATTAAATTTACAATAATTTATATTATTATTATTGAGTATATTGATACAAACGACTAAAATTATATAATATAATAAGTACCTACCTATTGAGTTTTTCATTTTACTTAATTTACTGAATGTTGGTCATCCATGAATGAAGAATAAAGTCATCTAATAATTACATAATATTACATTGTAATTATATTTCACAACAATGACATACTTTTGGGTAGGTATCAAAATAATGAAATTCGTAAAATAAAGATTTAACCATACAAAATAATAATATAATATCTATAGTTAAACGGTTTTTTTTTTTAAATTATTATTATTATTATTATTATTATTATTATTATTATTATTATTATTATTGTTATTATTATTATTACGTAATACGGTCGCCAGCGACTACCCGGACAGATGTTGGACGCCATAGTTCATTAGTAACTCAAATATAGTGGTCACACTACCGTTATCAACGATGCATTATACGGTGTATATTGACGGCGTAGGGTAGGTACCTACGTAATATTATACCGATTTAACTTGGATAATGGGGTCGGACGGTCGCTGGCTATATACATAATATTATTATTATGTGTGTTCGTTAGCAGACAAATGCATTAAACATAATAATATAATGTCGTTATCAATCGATACGTATTATGATGATATTACTCAATAACGTAAGTATACAAAACAGTATGACTCGTCGTTCATTGAAAAAAAAAATAAATATATTCACATTGTACAAGTATGCGTACAAGTGGGATAATAATAATAATAATAATAATAATATAATTTAATACGTTCGTCTAGGATTAATATTATAAATAATATTTATATATTATTATGTCGAAGTGTTATGGCGACATGACGCGGCTTTCATACCATACATCTTTAACTTTAGTACCAACTATAACTATAATATGCAATTTTCTGCATATATTTTGTATACACAACTAATTTTAGTAATAATAATAATAATAATATATAAACAAGTAGTAGGTGGTAGTGTAGGTTAATAAAATAATTAACCTAAGTAATTATTACAAAAAAAAAAAAAAATATATATTTAATTTTTATTTAAGTTCATATTCAACTCTTCATATTGAAATATTTAATGTGTCTATATTATTATTATTGAACAAATAATATTAACGATAAAAACAATAAATTATATGAAACACTTGATTGTAATTACTAGCGATATCTAGTGGTAAATTTATCACACGTTGTTATACTTTACTTGATAATAAAAGATGGAAGCAGTAGTTATCATAACATAATATTTTAATGTCACCGAATCGTGTACTTGTACCATACACACAACGAAAGACTTGAATAATTTTTATAATATAAAAAAAATTAAATTTAATCGAGTCCAATTGCATAATAATGTTGAGTTTGTTTATACGCCGACGAAGAACACCAAATTCTATTACTTTCAATTTTCATAACGATTATCTACTATAATAGTTGACGACTAAAAATTCCAAAAATTATGGACTATAATAATAATTACTATTGTGTCAAGAGAAATAAGGAATTTAAAAATTGTACATTAACTTTAAATCGTATAAATTTTTTTTTAGATTAGATTATTAGTATACAGTGTCCCAGATCTACTTCTCATTGTAATATCTCTACGAAAAATTAAAATTTTCGAATAGTGTTTTTTTTTTATTATTATTATTATTATTATTATTAAATTATTATTATTTAGGTACTCGTAATATCAAAACTACAATCAAAACGAGAGAATAACGAGAAATTAAATTTTATTGACCTAATTTCAAATGTAAAAAAAAATAATATAACATGGTCAATGCCGGATAGATCAAATAGATCTGCAGATAACATAGATTAGACAGGTCAGATGTATTATTAGCATGGATACGTGTTTAGTTTTATCACATCGCACTAGTTCGGTATACAGTAATAATATTATATTGAAACTCGCCTTGACCGCCGCGTATTATCATTTTATTATGAGTATAAACAGTACACATTTTAGTTTAAATTTAAATTATCAGTATAATATGTTATAACTTAAATGGATAAAATATAAAAATATGATAAAAATTATACTATCGTTTATTTCAGAACAAACTATATTACGTTTTATTCATTACGTAATGCGTACTATTTCATTTTATATGATACAATGTAGAGGGAAATCCGCCAAAGACAATATTATTATATTATTGTAAGGCGCTGTTAGGTCCTCAGGTTACCGAATTTCCTCTAGTTGGTCGCGAGTCTGTAAGTGTCCAGAACACATCGCGATCGGTTAAGTTAGATGGTAATGATAGTGGCAGAATACTATCTTTAACTTTCTACTCGTGTAGGTATAACTTTATATGTGAATACATATTGCATATAATATAATACTATTACTATACGAAATACGAGTATTGTATTTTTATATTATGATGTGATAACAAACTAATTAATGTTAATTGTATAAATATTTTCTTTATTTGACAGTCATATTTTATTAAATAAATATACCTACACAAATTTCAAATTTATAGTACATCTTACGGTTAGAATACAATTGTATTAAAGTAGGTATACTAATACTAATACTATATATAGGTACTTATTATCTCCATAAATCAGGAATATTACAAATAATTCATATCAACAAATTGCACTATTAAAATTTGAAATTTGTTTTCAAACTCTGCAGTAATAATAACTATGATAATTATTAATAACATATTAGATATACATCAGGTACGGTTTCCAAGTCGCCATCGGTATTGAGACAAGTTGCCAAGACAGTCGCCGCGACCGGTGCGTGCTGGTTTCCCAGGCGCGACTGGTCACCGAGACCGGTCTACGGTGACGTAAAAAAAAACCGTCAAAAATTATGTATCCGATTCAGTATCATTGTATCATTGTTGTTTTCGTGCAGAACATTCATAGTTATTATAAGTTTGAATAGGCAAAAAAGATCTTGAAAGTGTTGAAATTTAACTATATTTATCCTCAAGTTCGTTAACCAAAATTAACGCCCTTAGTTTGGCTTCTTTTATAGCTGTTTTTGGCAGTTTTTTAAGAGTTAATGCCAAGCTTTTAAAAAATACATCGATATCATCATCTTTGTGATTAACTGCATTTAAAATTAATTGAGTTTGTTCTTCAATTCGTTTAATTGTCCTGATTCTTTCTTCTGCCTTTTTTGTCACTGACGCTGAAAGCTTATCTGCTTTAGACCATGCACGCTTATCTACTAGGGAACATTCTGGAGATTCTTTATCCTGGCGTGGTAAAACGCACAAATCTCCATCAACGACCATATCTTCTTCAACAGTATCTTCCTCGCTCTGTGGTTTGATGTTGCAAGTAGAACTAATGAAAATATTTATTATTATTAATTAAATAATATAATAATATATGTTTTTGATAAATTAAAAAAAGTTTATACAGGTACCTGCGTTCGTTTTCAACCGTATTTAGAAAAGATACACGACTTGCTGAAGTTAAATATTTTTTTGCTTTACTTGCGGACCTGGTGACGAGTTTTCTTTTGCAGCGATTGTGTGAATCCCGTATATACTTCCATTTTTTTTTGCAGTCCTCAACTAAAATAGCAATAATTATTGATATAAAAATGATCTTACTTTTCCTAAACATTGCAAGTCGATAATAGCATTGATTTTATAGTACGTAATAGACTAATAGTTATTAAAAAATACAAAAACAGTTGAACATAGGTACTATTGTCTATTCCTATATTTTAACTATATGAGTACAAAAATATGATGTAAAATCACAATAATGACATTTAAGTTTTAACATCCTTCTTTGGCATAAAAATTGAGCTATAAAAAAAATCAACAAGAGATTATAGGTTAATACTATATTTTTATAAAATTTCTGAATTTTAATTCTATAACAGTTAGGTATTAGAAATGCAAATGGTATTAATTTGCCAATTAATTGGCCATGAATGCGTTCCATCATAATATATTATTGTTTTTTTGGTCACACCGCTTGACGGCCGCTATTGGCGAATACCACTCCCTCTTTATGTATGTATGATGTTATCATCACAGATTAGATTAAATCATACGTTTGTCTGCACGTCGGGAAAAAATTTTCGGCTCCATGTTCTTATCACGCATGCGCGTATTGATATGGTCATGTTCTGACTTTGCGTTGATTTACTTAAATAAGTAAATACACTTAAAGAAAGTATACACACCATGTGATTAAGTAGAATAATTAAGTTAAAATAATCTGTACTTCCCATTAAAACTAGTCTATAATGTATATAAATAGCATTATACATTTTAATAGTTTTTATATTTATTACCTACCATGACCCTTTGATATTTATTGACAATTTTGGTTAAAAAAATAGTTTGAATAAATAATACAAATTTGCAATTGTTTTATACAATATTTATTAATTTAAATAACATTCAATAAGAGGTTAAAAAAGCAATACAAACATTAAAACATTAAAACATTACTTCTCCTAGCCTGATCCAATTCAACATAACATTAATTTTCAATATGAATTGACAAACTTTTAGAACAAAAAAGAACAAGTGTTTATTAAAAAAATTTATTGATTATATATTATATAATGAACATCTAACAAATATTTTTTTTTTATATATATATTCTAACAGATACTTTCAACATTTTCTAGAAATTTATTGAATGGGTAAAAGATAGTGTCCATTGTCCATAGGATTCCATGGTACAACAAGTCTTAACTTTTCATTATTTTCTTGCAAAAATAACTTATTATAATTAATAAATATAATTAATGTTTATGTTTCAATTTTCAATAATAATCGAAATAAAAATCAATGGCTATAACTTATAAGGGTATAATAAAATCTGTGTTATAACTTCATTAATTGATAAGAAATCAACGCAAAGTCAGAACATGGCCATATCAATACGTGCATGCGTGATAAGAACATGGAGCCGAAAATTTTTTCCGACGTGCAAACGTTAAATCATGGGGCTTAACACTGCGTGATAGCAGCTGCTGACAGCGCTCCATAGTGGTAGTGGTAGCCAGCAATATTAGTTGTTATTAGTTTTTTCCACAGACTTCTATAATACAATTATTATAGAAGTCTGTGGTTTCTTCTACGGCATGGCTTATCAGTCTATATACTGTATATTATAAAATCAATGATAATAGCCACATAATAATATACAGATAATATATAGATGTATCATACGAGTTACGAGTATATAATATTAATATAATTGGATAATAGTACAATATATACAAACAATAGAAATTGTAATATAGTGATTCATTTAAATATTAAATTTAGTGAGCAAGTACATACTACATAATATTATTGACATGATATTGGTAGATATATGATTGTTATCAACGATAAGCGATGATATGTCGTGATTTGGGGGAAAAAATATATATACAAACACTAGTCTAATAATAAACAAAAATAAAAAATAATTTTATTAAATTGATCTTATTACTTATTGGTTTATTACTATACAGATTGTGTATTATAATAATAGATAAATATTACATACCAGATTTTCCTATAGTGTTAGCAATATACAACCAAATACTATCTTTATGTTCTGCATCTTTATATTTTTTGTGAGACGTATCAAACAACTCAACATTTTTTCGAACCATTTCGATCAGTAGCCTCTCTTCTTCAACCGAAAAATCCAATTTAGCCATATTGATGCACGGGACAGTAGAAATTCACTACCCAAGAGTTGCGGTTTGTGATTGAAATAAATCAATGGTCGCGCGCGACCGTCGCAATGCACTGCTCTCGGACCGGTAGTGTCGCACTGTCGCCGGTCGCCATGATAAAATTCAGTCGCGCGTTGGAAACCAGTCAATAAGAATTACATACTAAGACTAACAGTCGGAGGGCGACTGTCGCGCCAATCGCTTACTGTGAACGGTCGCACCTAAGAAACCGTACCTTTACAAAATGTATATAGAAAGACGAGCTGAAACTGGCGTTAAAGGTTTATATAGATAGTATAATAATAATAATAATATATATATATGATAAATTATTGCATTCTAATAAATTAATCCAAATTTATACTTTTAATAGCTAAAAACAAGCGATTTGCACAATATCTAAGAACCAATTTAATCAATTTATGATTATGTTTTAATATTACATTATCAGACTGTAAAACATGGTATAAATGAGAATATTAACAAAATTTTATATTTAGAATAAAAATAAACGTAAAATTTACAAAATTTACGTACCACTATATGTGAATACAAAATATCAATACAGTGGTTGAGTTAAAGATCAAAATTGTATCAAAAGACAAAAGATTAAAAACACATGCACAAACATAATTTACGTAACATTTTGATTTAAAAACGTGTTACTTATTTAATTTGTATAATAAATATAAGTGTCAACTTGAAATCGTATAAGCACATAATTATTTTTTAATTAAGAATATAACAAAACAAAATAGGTTTATACTTATACAAATGTTAAATTTAATATAAGATAATTTTTTTAACAGTCTTAAAAATACTTATATACAAAAATATGAATCCGAGAAGTACATATAATCCTCCGAAAAATAAAAACTAAAAAAAAAAATTAACTGCATATAAAGATTATGTAAGAATAAAAAATAATTAAAATATATGTTAGGTATGTGAATCATAAAATTTTAAACTTACTCGTCCAGGAATAGTAATGTTCATGAAATTAATTTGAATCAAAAATAATGTTATAATAGAAACTAAACATAAACATAGAAGGTAATTAAATTCCAGTATCAAGGAATAACAATGGTTATTTAATTCTTTTGCAATTCCGGCACTAAATACAAATAAAAAAAAAAAAACAATAAATTAATTGAATTTCAAAATTTCAATCTGAGTTATAAATACAATTTTTTTTCTATTTAAATTTTATTAATATTTCTTTTTATGTTTTATATGAAAATAATATAAGAACCTATAATATTATTTTTAATTTAGTATGTATCGTTATACTTACTAAATTATGACAATATTCGATTGAAATACTAGATTATACAAAAGGTATAGAAAATATACATAAAATAAGTGATCACAAAAGTAACATAATATCAAAAAACAACCCATTATCATGGAGCAAATTGCTGTAACAATATCGCTGTAGTAAGTCCAATCTATTTTAATTTTTCCAATAATAAACGCTCCCGCAGCTCCTGTAAATAATAATTAATTTTTTAATTTGACAGAAACGAACAAATATAAAAAAAAAATTTCGGTTAAGGCGGCTCTCCGTAGTGAATATTTACTGCGAAATAGACCTAAACGAGTTCCAACGTATTGGCTTTAGTTTTACTTAAAAAACAATTCTGAAAACAATTTTATATTTGTAAAGAACTCTATTTTGGATCGTACGAATTACATTATTAAGAATTTTTTTTTAAATCGTACATTTTCAAAAATAAAATTGTTAAAATCGTTAATATTTTATAAAAAGTAAAATATAGATTTATTGTTATAATATTAATAAAATTAAAAATTGGGTTCGTACGATCCAAAATAGAGTTCATTATAAATTTAAATCTGACCTTAAAATTAATTTCGAAAAAAAGCATAAGTCTATAAATTGGAACTAGTTTAGGTCTTTTCAATACAAAAACTATGAGTTTAATAATATTTACAATAAATAATTTGACATGTGCATGCGAGTGCGTACTCTAACCCCGCATGCTATATCACGCAATCATACATTGTTGTTTACACACACATACACGAAACGTCATTAAATCAATTAAATTATTGCCTATATAATACTCCTTAAATATTCACTACGGAGAGCCGCCTTAATATATACGTAGGTACAACACAATTTCTGAAAATTTTTCTATTCGTTTTTAAATATTTGTTAATACGTGTATATAATCACATTCAAACTGCAGATTTAAATTACAAATTTGAAAAGATGAACTGATATAATGCTGTAGAAGGGAATAAGGGATATAGGTCTAAAGAAAAAAAAACAAGTAGAATTTTGAATTTTTTTCTTTTTTAATAATCATTATTGTAAATGTATTAAAAAATAATAAGAAAAATACAGCCTTACGACGAATATAGATTCGTAGATTTTCGAAAACACTAAAAATATCAACTTTAAATAACTAAGTACGAAAAAAAAAAAATTGAAACTTGGGATTTTTCTAATATCTTTGTACCATGTTAAGTAATATTATGTGAGTATACTTCAGTAAAGTTTTAGACCTTAAATCCAAAAATTGCCAATTTCATATTTTTTTTGTCGTTTTTTCTATCGCATAGTGTCAATTTTAAGAAATCCGAAAAAAGACCAAACTATGGTACCAACAATATCAACTTTCCAACTAGAACCAAACGCTATTTTTGAAAATCAGAGTATTATTTCGGGTCAAAACAAAAGACACATTATTTTAAAACCTAAACATTTTTCGCTTTGCTCAAAATCTAAAATAATACTAGTACCTATATATTTTTAAAACTAATGAACAATTAATCTTATTATGACAAATATTTAATGATAATATTTATATTCACAACTTAACTATTCGTATTAAGGATTTTTTGAAATATAATAATAATTATTTGGAGATTAACATAATATTATATGCAATATACAATATATTATTATAAATTCACTAACCAAACAACGTAATTATTGCTTCAGCAATTCCGTTTTCCAAAACATCGTGATTGCCTGGTTTTTCGACAACATATGAATATAATACGTTGATATTAGTTAAAACCTATAATAATTAAATTAAAAATGGGTACACCATCATAAATTGATAATAATAAATTATTATATTATTAT
This sequence comes from Tetraneura akinire, assembly GCA_021307375.1. Classification (NCBI taxonomy): domain Eukaryota; kingdom Metazoa; phylum Arthropoda; class Insecta; order Hemiptera; family Aphididae; genus Tetraneura; species Tetraneura akinire. The sequence continues at coordinate 6,905,220 of JAIUCT010000008.1, forward strand.
ACATAAATAAATAAATGATTAATAAATATTTATTTTGGTAAACATTTACAAATTAATCATATTTATTTATTTTTTTTTACAATTTAACATGATAATAATATATACGAATTTACATAAAATGATCTATATAAAAAGGGATTTCAAATTGTGTATTTGTATAATTAAATTGGTACCTAACTAATATTTATAATAATAACTCGTAAAAAATAAATTAAAATGACAAAATATTGTATAAAATTATTAAAAATCGTCAAAATTCTATTTTAATATGATATATACATACCAGAATATATAATCCGTGTCCAATAATATAATTTAAACTGTTCTTTAACAATATAGGCTTTGAATATGAACTTTTAAAATGTATCTTTATTTCCTTCCAAACAGTTTTAATTAATTTAATATATTTATTGATAAAAAATATATTATCTATAAAATAGTATGATAATAATAATAACGTACTACACGTCTATAACTTGTAGTAACTAAATAAATTTATTCATATATTAAATTGATCTATTTTATTATTAATAGGTATAATACTTATTAACATTAGATACCTTCTTTGATTTATGTTTATATTTACCTATTCTTTTTTCTAAATTGTTTTTATTCTTTACGGTGTCATATTGAAGAAGTGAAGAACATTCATTTGGTTTACTAATGACTCTTATGACAGGTGGAAATCGACTTGCACAAATTAATGCCAAAAAAAGAGCTAAATGAACATAAATAACGATAATGGTATTATAATGTAATTTTATATAACAATTAAATAAATAATGAAAGTAAGTATACTGAACAATATAATCTATAGGCAATGTTATTGATTTTTTGTAGTTATTACTAACAATTTGATAGCTAATATTAAAAAAACTAATAGTAATGTTTATTAACTATGTATTTAAATTTAAACCTATTATAAAAATAAAAGAGATAGCACAGGATAGAGACAGGTGGCGAAGTGTAGTAATGATGGCAAAAACTCTTAGAGAGTAGAAATGCCATTTGAAGAAGAAGAAGAATAAAAATAAAAATTAATATATTTATTTTATTACTTAATACATTGCAGTATGGTAGAAAAGTGTAGATTCCTCCAGTTATGTTAACTAAGAATTGTGACAAAACATCGCCGACAACTCTTCCGAATTGCATGGCACATATACAAATTCCAGTAGCCATCTGTAACTGCTTCGTATCTGTGATTTGAGCATATAAATAACTAAGACCTAACACATTAGCACTATACATAACTCCTAAACCGACCATGGACACCTGCATTTGAGATAAATAGAACAGAAATTAAAATAATACTATTCTATTATGAATTCTCATCGGTTAAAAATAAAAAGGTTCTAATACTTTTAAATACAACATTAATTTAGTATTTTAGTGGATAATCGCGGTTTTTATATAATTTACAATCCATCGTAATTTGTTAGATCAAACGGAAATATTTTTATAAATTTATAAATAATATGTAAAAATTACACGGTTTGAATACATTGAAAGATTTATTCGATTGAATTTCAAATGAAAAGTTCCTTTTTATTCTTGACCATCGATTTGTTAAATTCTATAAATTTGAAATACTTTTGGATATATGTTATTACTATATATTATAATATTATACTATACTGGTATACTGACCCTCAATTGAATCAGACTAGGCGAATTTGTCATGAGCAAATAACTAAGACATGACAACGAGGTTAAAAATAAAATGTTCGGTTTGTACAGGAGGTAATCAGCAGAACATAACATTAATAACGTACCGAACAGACCCGAATATGATCTGATTGATTCCATTGTGTTGGCCACCTATTTTGAAATGATATATAACATTATCATTCATTAACAATATATACGTTTATTATTTGAATTACTATTTTATATTATATTCTTGTAAAATTTTTTTTATTATTTTATTTTTTATTTATAATGTGATGTGATTTTTTTTTTTTAATAATGCACGCGTTGTAATTAATCAGAATTAATATTGTGTAACCTAGGTACATATTATATATTTGTCCTTCAGAGAACTTTCAAATGCATTAACTATATATTATTCTGTTATTTTTCTTTCTGTTATAATACTTACTGCATTACAGTTTCATATATGTTTTTGATATATTTTATTATTAATATGATATTCATTTATTTCTCATTATACTGTCCTATATTCTAACTTAAATTAATTATCACATTATTTACAATATTACCTCTCTCGGAGGATTAAATTCTTTGTTTCAACTAGATACAAGTTTTTCATTTTACAAATACAATATTCTATATTAATTCAGGATTTGTTCTAAAAAAAATTTAGAATTGTACAAATTACTTTTAAACTAAGCTCATATAAATATATAATACCTATATATTTTTAGAAAAGAAAATACTTAATATCCTTATTTAAAAATATCAGATAGACCACTCTGGCACTCTCACATTTAGCATAATTTATTTCGAAATGTAGTTAGTGAATTAAGTTTTGCAGTTTCCACTAAATACAAAATGAATTATATCTTTGTCTCAAATATTCAATTAAAATATATTTTTTACCCACGAGTATTTTTGCAATACGATTGTGTAAATGTTACATATCTTCGAAAAATTAAATTAAATTTTTAACATTATACGAGTATAATCGATCAACTTTATTAAAACTAAATTAGGTATATCAACTTATGCAATTATAATACATACTATAGTATTAGTAATTAGTATAATACATTAGATTGTATAGTTATAATAGTATACCTACATAAATAAATAATGAAATAAGAAAAAGTAAAATATTATTATTTTTTCTTTTTTTTACGATGTTAAAATAAGTTACAGTAGGTATACTGCACAATAAAATTAACGTTTTAAAATTGAATAATTTATTTTAATACCTAACCTATCCGCACCATAATTCGTGTTGTACCTACTGTACATTAGTACAATGCTTGTGTATTATTATTTTAACACTATAATACCAATCACTATAAAAGGTTGGGTTACATTACCTCAGATAGGGAAACGTTTCCATCCGGTCCAGTAAGATAAGACGTCATGAAGGGATCTAGTGTTCGGAATTCGTTTAAAAAAATATATAAAGCAACCATGTATGCAATTTTTTCCCATTTTTCCATGACTGAAATATATATTACAACGATAATATTATCGAACTAAACTAAATTTTTTAATTTAAATTTTGTATTATTAACATTATAAATTTATAACTAACTTTAGTTAATATTTTACGATTAGTATCACAGTGTTACAGTTGTATTTTACTTTATAAGTACCTACCATACTAATATAAAAATTATCAATATACGCGTACTTATGTGTACATCCAATTTTTTTATATTTGTATTTGCAATCGTTTAATTATTTTTTATAGTAAATATTTTTTGATAATAAATAAATTGCCATTATCGTAATATAAATTGGTAATACTAGTGATATAAATTTCATCATTAAATATACCTATAGATTAATATATAATATTGTTATAATATATACCTATATAAATACCTATTAATTATTTTAAGTATGATAGGTTAATATATATATATATATATATATATATATATATATATATATATATATAATTAATTATTAGGTATACTATAAAATATATACAGTGCGAAAATATACAAAAAGTATGAACTATATACTCGTATATATTATTTTACTATATAATTAATAATAGGTATTAGGTACTATATAATTTGTAATAAAAGAATACGTGTGTGTTAAGTAGTTTAAATGATTCAGTATTTTGAAAAACAGTTGACTTATATTATGGTTATATAGTTATAGTATATTACAGACACGTATACAAAGGAGTTTTAAGGGTTCAAACCCCCAAATTTTTTTTTGAATAATGTAGTAGGTACCTAGTTAATAAATATTTTATATTACTATAAAACATTAAAACTAGGTACTAATAAAATATAAGTACTCGTATTAAATATTGACATTTACAATAAATTGTATATATAAGTATATAAACTTGATGTAACCCCGAAATTTTTCTTGTGTAGGTAGGTAGGTATGTGTCTGGTATATTATTAAATATTAGGTAGATATTTTTTTATTGTAAATATGATTACATATTATTTTATATTCTTATAATAATATAAGGCTAATGAAATTACATTTTCAAAAATAATTTAAGTGTAATTTAAAAAAAAAAAATATTACCACCTCAAAAAGAGAAACATTAACATTCGGTCCAGTAAGATAAGCTGTTAAATAAATTTCAAAGGGTCGTACTTCGAACAAAACAAATACGTGGAAACGATATATGTAATTCTTTTCCAATTTTCCGTTTCGGATAAATGTGAAAACATAATGATATTGTGAACCAGTTAAACGGTCTTAGACAATTCTGGAATATTAAATAAATTTAATTAAAAAATTTTTTTTTTTTACATGATTAAATTAATATTATTATATTGTTCTAACGTTGTTAGAGAATATTTACTGAATAGGTATTGATTAAAATTAATTATTTATCGATTGCTTTGAATTCTTAATGGGTATTGATATATGTAAAACATTATTGTAATAAAGTGAAACACCTACAATACATGCTCGCTCAAGTCTTCAAAATAAATAACTTATAAATTAGCGTAGGTACACAGCGATATCTAGCGAAATATTAAATTAAATTAAATTTTAATTTTATAATTACATTTTAATCTTTATTGTCTCTTTTGTATAAACATACAATATTATCTTTATGAATAATTATTCAACATCAACTAAAATACCAAAGTAAATCGTAATAAATTAAGTAGATAGTAGGTACAATATAAGTATACTATACTACTAATAACTATTTTCCTCGTAGGTCGTAGGTAGAAAACTAGGAACTATTAAATAATATTGAAATTCCTAACACATTTTAGAATATATATTGAAATTAGTATACATAATTTATCATTATTAAATTCTTAACTTTTATATAAATATAATTATATAATAATCAATGAAATAAATAAAACCTTTCGTACCTTTAATCAAATTTCTTTGCTCTGGTATATAAAGTAGGTTTTCACAAATATTCTATAATCAATGGTTGTTACTTGTAGCTATAGTTCATTAGGTAACAAAACTGATCATTTACTCACCTAGTTTGTTTACTAATCTTTGAAATACGCTATATCTAATTTTCATTTAATCCTCTAAATTATTAAAATTTAAAATTAAGTAATAATTCTAACATTTTATAAATTTACAAATATTAGTCAAATTATTTTTAAAATTTCATATTCTTTAATCATATCAAAATTACTTTATTATATTTTTTTTAAATATATTAATAATGGTCATTATTTAAAAATTAAAATTGGGTTTAATATTTATATTACTATATTAGATACTCATTCTGCCGTGCTAAGCAAAAAGAGGTAACTCCATTTTTTATCAAAATGGATAATTTTGTTTCTATTATTGTTCATTGTACTTCAAACCAGTATTATTTTGAAAGTAAAACATACCCATCAATTTTTAATTAATAAATTAATACAATATTAATTAATTTAAAATTCTTTATAAACTCTTATAGTATAGTTTTGGTTTAGTATTGATTTATTAAATTACCATGATTTATCATGACTATATAACTATGCTGATTACAAAATTAATAAAAATAAACAAATATTAAATGATTATACATTTTAATAGAATAGTAATTATAAATGTATAAATGTATAAAATACAAATAACTATTATTTAAAAAAAAAAATAAAATTGAAACTCAATAAATATTCTAAATACATTTTTTTAATTTCTGGTTCCAACCAAGACCACCAAAAATATGTTAATTATTATTAGTTATAACTAAGAAAAATATATACATCTTGTAAGGATAAAAATAAGTTTAAATTTTACATAAAAATATTATAATTTATTAATATAATGTATTATATGACTTAAATATACAGATATACAGTTATATTGAAATATGTATGCGCGTGTGTCTGTGTGTGTGTGTGTGTATATACACACACATTATACACATATGCTAAAATTAAATTTAATATATTATATTACAAAATAATTATAAAATAAAAAAAAAAATATCTGAATTTGAATACTTTTATAAATATTTTAAGTTTAATAAGTAAGTTAAGTTTCACAATCCATACTAATACTAGTAGATTTCAAACAATATTCAAACCCTATTTTCATAATAAATTGCCATACTGGATTAGAATGAAAATTTTCTAATTGTTCTGCATACAATAACCAATCTAAAGATGGTATAAATTCTAATAAACTCTTTTCATATACAAGAGATAATGTCTTAAAGAATAAAAGTTTTTTTATTAACTGAATAGGATCATCTATTTCTTGGTCATGAAGTGGATATTTTATTGTTTCTCGTAGTATTGTTTCACACCACAAATAACGACTTAATTCTTCCCGATCTTCTTTACTTTGAACAAATTGCAACACAGTTAAAGCTCGTAAACATTGATATTCATCCAATATAACATTTTGTTGATGTAAGTAAAAATTAAATATTTCTTCAGGTGATAATACACGCATATTATTTGAATCTAAATTGAAAACTTCTAATACACACTGAGGAATATTTACCTGATGATCTATGATTTCTAAAATCTTATCTATTTGTTCTAATTCTGGACACTTAGCTAATGGTCCATGTTTTGCTAAAATTGCCATTTTATATAGATTTAATTGACTTTGTTTCCGAAGTACATTTGTCTCTTCTTTTGACCAGCAGTGTTTAAGGGACTCACATGCAAAGTTTATATTTTCAGATAGTCCACCAGCTATCCAACCATATTTTGGATATGCTTCTAATGCTAATACTATGTCACGTTCATATTTTTGTTTTCGACAAAAATTGTGTAATAAGTCCACAATTTTACCTTGTTCTAAATACCAACTAAACACAGTTTGACGAAAATTTTGTTCAAAAAGTTTATCCATAAAATTATACAATAAATCAATATTCTTCGTTTCAAAGCAAACTTCTACTATAATTCTATGGTCTCCATATTTCTCAGCTAATTCAATTACTTTATGATGTTCCTTGTAATCTAGGAGTACTTTGAGAAGTGTGTACCTTAACTTTATATAATTGGTATCCAATTCTGAAGATATATCAATAGAGCTGGATAATATGACATCCACTAAAAATGCAACTTGATCGGACATTTCTGAACGGACTTCTTTAGTAATATTAGCTACGTCAGCAAATTTCAGACAAATATTTATTTGTTTCTTTAGTTCAGCACATATGCCATCTTCATTTTCACATAGAATCCAGGAAATTTTTGTTTGTGTCTCTTTATTAATTGGGAAAAATTCAATATTCTGTCTTCTATATTCTAATACAGAACCAAGTACTTTTACTAAAATTCTGTTTACATTGCATAGAATACTACATATATCTACAGCACTGCGATTGGTAAAAGATATTTCTTCACTATATATGCATAGTTTTTTAAAAAGTATGTGTGAAATACTAACTTGTTTATAAAATTTATCAATATGTGAAAGTCCTGGTGGTGCAGAATAATTATCAGAATAGCTTTCAACTGCTTCCTTTATTAATGTATCCAATAGTTCATAATGTTCAGGTTCAATTTTTCGAAACATAATCGTTGCTTGTAATTTTTCACTTAAGTCTTTTAAAACACATCCTGTGTAAACCTTAGTTCCATATTTATTAATATATTTCATACGACCCCATAAACCAAGTTCTTGTAAAAATTTTAGATACCAATGTAATGCTTGTTGTTTTTCTTCTAAATGGCTTAAAATGACCATTGATGATGACCTTATAGTCAATTCACCTTGAACACCTAACCAACGTGGATCATTAATAGGTATATCGTTAACTAAATCTTCTCCAACTTTAAATACAGTTTTATCCAAATTAGATACTTCAGAAGAAGATGATTCTTCTGGACATGCTTGTTTTACTAATGCTCGGCAATTATCAATTTTACGGCTAACAAACTGAAGAAAAGCCTTTTTTAATCTAGTTTCATTACTACCATTTTCTACTTCCATAGTAGCAACATTAGACTGATTCAAATCTGCAGATTGAAGTACACTTCTAGATTCATTAAAATCATATTCCATATCATTTATTTTAGTAACTACAGTTAAACAATGTGATTGAGTAAAAAACATACCATAATTATTTACTATTGAACCTCCTCCAAATTTTAAATCACAATCAACTCCAATAACATCTGTTTGAAATGGTTCAAAAGTAACAACGAGAATATAATGTTTAGACAATATGAATGCTTGTTGTTCAGTAATTAGCAACTGTGGTGTAGACTCATTCAAGTATGAACTTTCAATATTATTAAGAACATGTAATGATGTGATTGGACACTTGTTATCTTGAACTTGAATAGTTGCTAAAATATAATAGTTGTAAGCTTGATTTGGTTTAGTATGTATGAGAACAATAACTTCTTCATTGCGGTTATTAGTTGGTTTCATGTCAATTATTTCCATATCCATATCACCAGTACTAACACTATTAAACATCATAATAGAAAATTTTTCTTGTAGAGAATTAGCTAAATTTACTTCAAACAATTGTTTCTCTCTATTTGATTCAGAAACATTCCATTTTGTTAATGTAGTACCATTAGTTGTTACAACAAATATACGTTCAATATGGTTTGAAGAACTTTTTAAAACACACCCACATATAGTTTTAGGATCAGACTGATGGGCAGATCCAAAAACAAGAGATGATAAATTCATTGATATATTACCTAACCAACCAGTAGACTCTGTCAATATTTTACTGCTTATTTGAGGGCGAACACTATCCATGTTGATTGTCACCATAACCAAATCAGCAGTAGTAGTCAACAAAATAAATCTTGAATTATCGACTTGATATAAGAATTCACATTCTTTTCCCATCAGTTCAGTATTATGTTCAAAATATTCAACTTCATCATATACATCTTTCCAAAAACGTATTAACCCTTCAGGAGATACGGCTATGCAACAAGCATGGGATGATTTTTCTGATTCTGGCTCAAAAACCCAAACTAAAGCAGCTTGATGAGCAACTTCACTAGCTGGTAATCCAAGTTCAAAACAAGGATTAGTTTTATTTTCTTTATTGTTTTCTGCATTCCATACTAAAAGTTTACGGCCATACACAAACCATGCCCATAAAGTATCAGATAAACGCGCTGACCATATTATTTTATTCTTGTGTGATATACTCAAACCTTCTAGTACAGGATTAGGAGTATATAAACCATATGATTCTAATTGATACCGATCTGATTTACTAACAAAACGACCATCAAAATGTAGTGTGTGTTTCTTAGTAGTACTTTTATTTAAACTCATAACAGGTCCTCTTGAATGAAGTTCTCTTCTTAAATCAAATGATGCCATTATTAATAAACCTATAAATATATAATCAAATTAATTTAATAACTAATAGCCATGGTTATTTTTTTTTTTAAATATTATAAGTATATTGTATTTACATTATATCTTTTATAGAAATAACATAATTCATTAGTACCTACATTTTAATTTAGGTAATGATAATTTATAATATTTTATATAAAATAAGAAACATTACTTTGTACCTAACATTTAAAAATTTTAAATAAAAAATAATAGTTTTATATTATTTATTATTTAATAGTTAATAAACATTAAATTAATGTGTGATCTACGGCAACATTTTAATTTTAGTATATATTTTATTTCTTATTTATGTGTCATTTATATTTGACTTATAACAAAAATGTTTAAGAATAATTATTTAATGACTATAATAATGAACTATAAATATTAAAGTTAAAATTACAAGTTATTTCTGAGTAGGTAAGTACGTAATGTATGTGGGAAATGGAAAATAACTATCAATTTATTATGCAAAGTTATTTCAGATAGGTAACAAAAAATAACTAAAATTGTAAAAATATGGTTAAGAACTAAACATTTTAAACAATTTTGTTCTTAATGGTATTTAAACACTGAAAACTCTGAACCCGCTTACGTGATATGTGTGTAACCTAACCAATGGGTTGTCGCATATTTCAAATAAATAAATTATAAAAGGTATACCTTCTATTCATTGTGATAACTATAACAAATTTATAATTAATATCAAAATTGTTTTTTTTACAAAAACTGTTTTTCATAAGAGTGATCATGGGGTAATTAAACGTCTAATTACATAACGTGTATATTAATAATTTAAATAATAAAAATACATCATTGATATACTAATAATACTTTAAAATAATAATAATAATAATTCATTAACTTACTTGTAAAATACAATTTAATTCAAATTACAGGTATTTGTCAATTGTCAGTATTGAGAATGATTCATACGAAAATTCCTAAAAAAATATATATTGTAATAAATAAATTAGGTATAATATATATATATATATATATATAAAAAAATACATAATATGACAATTATATTAACAATGTTAATATTATTTTTATTTTTAATTATATTATATTACATTCAACCCAGTTCAAATAAAGACATATTTAATATTAAAAGGTTCATACTCACAAAATATTATAAAACTACCATTTACCTACCTTATTTACAAATATTTATATAGGTGGTATTATTTATAATTATATTACTAATATATGTATATAATTTCAAATATAAACCATTAAACTTGTAATTTGTTATAATATATAGAAAATATATAATAAATGTTATTACTTAAATAATAATAAATTAATAAAGTATTACTGTCACAATATAACAGTTCTCCAATTTACACCCATTATAAATGCTAATATACTTAAATACATAATAAAATACTTATTGTATATTAGTATTTCTTATTATACAAATAATAACACTTATAATTAAAAATTATTGAACTTTTCTGGTTATTAGTGTTAAAAATAATTCAATCCTCAGTGTCAAGGGATTGTTATTTCTAATAATCCTATTAGATATTATGGTAACAATTTACAATATTTTTTAGTTGTAAGAAAATATACAATTATAATATGAAATTCACTATCTATATAAATAATGAACATGAAATTGCTTGAAACTCGATTAATAAAATAATGTTTCATACCCGTAAATCAAATTATATGATACAATATAAAACATTCGTCTTGTTCTCAATGAACTTATGATTTCCTTCCTCTTGTAATTTGGAATAATACTACATATCACAAACAAAAATCACCGGTAAACATATATTTGTTGTAAAGTGTAAAATAAAATAAATAATTTAACTATATTTTAACAAGTCCATGAAAATAAAAAATAAAAACAGTAAAAACTGACTTGTAACTAAATAAATACCAAAGTATAGAATAAAAAAAAATATCTCTAAGAAATTACGAATCGGTTACTTCAATTATTTGAATGGAAATTTGGAAAGTATTGTAAACATATTTTGTTGGTTATGGCGATGATTGTTGATAACACGGTTATATAGATACCTAGGTTGATAATAAATAAAGTTAATGTGCAAATAACTGATATTAAAAAAATAATAGCGTTTTGATATCCACCTTGGTTTTGCCGTTTTCCATTTCCACTATACGACACCAGTGCATTGCATAATGCATTGTAGATTGTATATTGTAGTTATATCTTATACCAAAAGTATGATGTGGAGATATTCTGCTCTCGTGACCAAAATGTCACTACCTATGTGCTATGTCAGTATTATGGCTGGCAACGTCTAAACATAATGTCATAATCTGCCAGCACTCCAGCAGGCAGCAACTACTGGAGAAAGCCAGTGGGCACTAGCATGCCAGCAGATGGCATTGCCAGTAAAACAAAAATATTAATTTGAAAGCTTCCTCCCTCCAATATATCGCCGCAACAAAGATAGCAAATTGGCAAACAGCAACACTGTCACGCGCCAACTACTGGATTATAACAGTGATATAATATTTTGTTTATCAATGATAAATTGATAACAGTACATCGTATACGTGCGTGAAACTTTAGATCATAATATTATCATAATATACACTTGTTATATGATCTAAGTGTTAAACTGTGAAAAGTGAAATTCGTAAATTGAAATGCCTAACCGTTGGAGTGAAGAAACTACATTAAAATTCGTGAAATTATACCGTGAGCACGAAAATCTGTGGAATATGTGTATTCCAGAGTATCGGAATCGTGATTCAAGGAGTGCATCTATGGAAGCTATCGCGTGCGAATTAAATTTGACAAACTTCTCAATGAAAGACGTACCCAAAAAAATTAAGGCTTTGCGTTCGACGTATTATTTAGAGTTGTCTAAAATAGAAAAAAGGAAAGCAAGGTGTTCAGGCAATAATCTTATAAAGCCTAGGTACAAGCCTTTATTGCCGTGGTTCGATGATATGAATCATATTATGAAAACGGCAAGTGTCAAAGAAAAGGAAACGTACAGTAATTTTGTAAGTAAAATCATAATTTATTAATTATTATTTATTCGTTTATTAAAAAGAAAGTGATTGATAATTAATATTAATGTTAATATGTATATTTAGATATGTATATATATTTATATATATATATTTGATAATTAATTACTTAATCATTCTGTCTTGCATTCCACTCTCCATTAAAATAATCCTTGTATCTGTTTCTCACTTGTGTCATTTTCTTTGGTCTGTTGTTAATTCGTGTCCGTAAAATACTTGGCAGCTGAAATGTTTCAGATCTCCACTCCCCTTGTATTATTGTGGCATGATTGACAATGTCTTTGTAGTCATAACTGTTTGGTGGTGTGTTGTGTGTAAGAGGCAGGTGAAGTTAAACGTAATCAGAAACTGGCTGGCCAATATACCAAAACAGTTTTCCACAATTCTTCGTGCTCTACTGGTTCTGTAGTTGTATATTTTTTCTTCTTTAGTCAAATCTACCTTTGAATATGGTTTCATAAGGTAGGTTTTTAAGGGAAAGGCATCATCCCCCACCAGTACTCATACTTTTGGTAGTAACGAATTATTTTCTAGTAAAGAATATAAATCACAGTACTGAAAAACACCATCATCAGCATTTTGCCCATAAGGTCCGACATCAACGTAGCTGAAGCAATAATTGTGGTCGACTACACCAGGAAGAATAAAACTGCCTTTGTAATTATAGTATTCACTCCCTGCACTTGAGGGTGCTTTAATTACTACATGTTTTTTATCTATGGCTCCGCAACATCCAGGGAAGTTCCACCTTTCATTAAATCCAAATTAAATCTCTTCCCATTCCTTTAAATTTGGCACCTAACAAACAGTAGAAATTGTAATAACTTGTAACAGTCTGAAATATTTAACTTTTTAGGAAACCATAACCCAAGACACAATTCATGAACAAGATAAAGAAGCTGATCCTGATGACAATTCGAATAATGCAAGAGCACAGTTAAAAAGTACTCCTGGAAGGGATAAGTCGAGTTATAATATCCCCTCACATTCAAAAAATAAAGGTCGAAAACGAAGGTTGGATACCATAACCGATGCCGACAATGAAGTAAATAATTTAAATAAAACAATGACTACTGCAACAACAACTATTTGGGATGATGAGTGTGATGTCATGGGAAAGCACATTGCGATTCAACTACGGGAGTTACCATCATACGATAGAGTGCTAGCAAACTTTGATTTACAAAAAATTCTGATGGATTACCGGTTAAGGAATATGAGAAGGGTATCACCATCGACTAGTAGTGCTGCATCTACTATTCAATCCAATCTATATACACCACAAACAACAACCAGTGAAGAATATTAAAATATTATAAGAAAATGTTTATAATTTATACAAGACGTGATAACGTGTACACTACAACTCAGTACTCGAATTGATAAAACACTACCACTGGTGTACCTATACTAGTAGTTGTCAGTGTTGCTAATGTCTGCCAGTGCTAGCGTCGTGTAAACGATGGGTGTCAGTCACCCCAGTCAGCCAGCCAATTCCAGTTGCCACATGCCAGTGACCTTCCAGTCAGCATGCCAGTAGCCATGCTAACCAAAGTTCAGCACGTCAATGAATGTTACGAACCGAAATTCCAATAAATCATGATCCGAGTAATAATAAAACTAATAATTTTAGTGTCATATAATTTAAATTCACTATTCTTCAAGAACTTAAATTCTAAATAATTAATTAATATTTATTGTAATACAATACTAATACTATGTATTCAAAAGTAATCAAACATGTATTTTCCAAGATAGTGTGTGTTGAATAACGTATGATGTTTTACGATAGCCTTCGAAAGATTTTAATTGTTATTTTGAATCCTGATCTCAAATATAATATTAAATTGAATATCATCCAGGTATTCTTTAACACATTTTATTGCATGTAATCACTTAGCTACTTAGGTACTAAATTAATTAAAGACTAAAGTATCACCTTAAATATTTAGTTATTATAAAAAAAATTATTTGATAAACAAAACAAAATAATAATAGACAACCACAATAATTACATATTTTATAATGTAACATTTAGGACATTTAATTTCAAAGTTCAACTGACATCAGAGACATCTACCGATAAAATAAGAACATTGTGGAACGAATGGATACGATAGACAACAAAAGATAGCGCAAATCATTTTAAAATCATCATTATGAAGACTGCTATATTATATTTTAATATTAGATTTAAATAAAATAAAATGTATCGCTCAATTATTATTATAGTCATTAGTTTATTACTTAACATTACAATTTTTTTTAGTTTAATATATTATGTTAAATAATAATAATGATATATTATAATATTATTAGCGACGATTAACGAGTATAGAATACCTATATTGATATTATTATTGTTACCTACAATATTTTTTGACAATTTCACATTTTAATTTGGTATTATATAATATTATATGTATTTAAAAATCCGTCGATACAGAGTGAATCGATTATATTTAGGTTGGTTTAACCATAACACGTAAGCGCTCGTTTAACGGTTATAGGTATTATAATATTATGTACAATTGTAATGTTATGTCGATTAACGACATATCATCATTACCCCAGAATCCGTGATCAAACTATTCTTCTTTAAATACACAATATATAATATTTGCATTGTCATTTTGTAATCATTCACAATTATGTAATTCATTTGTCTAATTTATGAAATAATTGCACTAAATCATATTTACTTAATATTATATTATAATTATTATTTTCCTATCTATTATTCTTTATATACACAATATATGTTTACTTATTCACAATTATATAATTTCATCTAATTTGCAAAATGCTTAATTGCGTTAAATTATACTTACTTAATATTATATTGTAATACTCGTGGGTTATAATGGTTATCTATATTTACATAATGTTATATTTATATTTACTGTTTTACATTTATAATTGTATAATTGATTGATTTGGCTAATGGCACACAGCATCAAAAATGTCATACATTATCTTTGAACTTTAATAAAAAAGGGCATATAGTTCACCTTCAGCCGAGTTGGATACCAGTCAGTCAGTGTCTCGTTTAGTGTCTAAAACCAGAAGGTCTCATTCCGAGTCTTTCTACGCCAGTCAGGGCCGGATTGGACAAATTCGGCCCACCGAGTTTTTGTAATTAACCGGCCCAATTAATATATATATATATATATATTATATATATACATACCTATATATATTATATATTAAACGGCCCAAAATTGACGCGGCCCACCGAGTTTTACTCGGTAACTCGCCGGGCCAGTCCGGCCCTGACGCCAGTCAACAAGAAACGCAACTCTATGAAAACTCAATCAACACAGTATCTGAAAACTTCAATTTTTTTTTATGTTTCTCTTTTATTTAAATTTAATAAAATATTACAATTGTTTAAAGTATAAAAAGTATATGTGTCGCTAAAAACCAAATTAAGAAAAGAATAAAAAGGTAATATTAATATTATATATATTGCACATTCGATTGTATTTAAGTCATTTTTTTCATATATCTATACTTATATATATAGGGACATATATATATCTTGGTGACCTTTCGAACCTATTACCCCAAAACCCTTTCGACACAGGAAGGAAGGTAATAACACTTAAAGCGATATTCTTTATAATAACACTATTCCCTCAACCAACTCGCTCAGTAAATACTATATATCACCATCCTTTCCCCATTCTTTTAATTTTTATATTTTCGTGTTATTACACAATATAATGTACAAGTATATTAATAAAAACAAATAATTATAATAAAATACATTACGTTTTGTATCTCTCTGTATACTTCTATATAATAATAATGGACATGACACAAAAAATATACAAATAATAAATATATTTAAATTGAAGACATTATTGGGTATAATATCGTAAATATATTATATTATACATATTAATATTTAGGTACCTATAATATAAAGAGTTGCACGTTCGCGTGTTTATACGCCTCGTATACACAATTAATAATATTATACCTAATATTTATTTATTTTTTCTCTATACTTATTTACAGGTAATTAATTGGACACGTCTCCCATAAACGTATCCGAATATTATTATTATAATACTCAAACACGAACCATCGTATGATTCAATAATTGACTTTTCTTGTTTGAATTATACTAACGGTCCGCCGACTTCTGTGTCCGCGTGCGGTCGTAATCGTAAATATGCCACTGTGTTGTCCCTCCGGCCGGTCTACATCGTAAGTATCTACCTATAGGTAAACATAATAATAATAATAATAATAATACCAAATAAAAATAAAATTAATAATAATCGTATAATATAGGCACGAATGCGGTTTTTCGGTTGCGGCGAGTACAAAACGCCGAATAAATTTACAAAAACCAATAATAATAATAATAATAATAATTATATCTCCTATTCCTATACACATAAGTTATAAGCACATACTTCAAAGTATAATATTATAATAAATTATTTCGTATGTCCACGGTGTGTTTGTTTAGCGTATTATGCGCCGCGACGATATCTAATTATTATACACAGTACACACTATACATAATATTATGTAACTGTAGGGATGACCGGGATTGGTATATACACGGGAAAACGGTGAAAACTAGAATATCAACTTCTCTAATAAACTGATATTTGAACGTGCCTATATAATAATATATTAAAATGTATACACGATAACGTAATATTAAATTATCGACCAATCGAACGGTTCGATTATAATAATATTATTCTGCCATTATTCTAATCACGACCAAAACATATTACATAATTTACAGGGTGATCAAAATATTATGTCGCGGCAATATATTTTGTTTGTTTTAATGCGAAAAATAGAGGAGAGCATGAAAAATAAATCTACCTGTATTATTGTAGGTGTACCTATATAATCTAATTATTTAATCAATATTTAAATTTAAATTATAATTAAAAATTGAACGAACAATATAATTAAATATGTATACCTAACCTTAACCTAACCTATAGTAAAGGATGGGAAAGTTAATTTTTTAACTGAGTTAAGTAGGTCACTTAACACAAATAGGAAAATGTTTACAGTTAATAAGTTTATGAAATATTTTAATGTCTCAGTTAAACTAATTAATAGTTAAGTTAACAAAAAGAAAATAATTTATTAACTAAAATTATGTTAATTTAAAAAAAAATTAAATAACGTACCTATATGACAAAATCTCAACAACTTTTTTTTTTATATATATATACTCATTTTTGCATATAAAAGTGAATATATTATGTGTTTATAAATATTATAATTTATAATTAAATTTTTTTATGAACTAAAATATATAATAATAATATTTGCAATTTACACGCGTAAATATTTTATAAAAATAAAAATTATAAGTTCCTGTAGTCAAGTACCTATATAACACGAAAAAAATCTTTTTTTTGTTGAACTGTCTATAAAAAATATAGTGTCATATTAAAAGTTACAAGTTAATAAATATACACATTTTAAAAGTTAAGTTAAAATTTTTTAATTTACTTAACTTTAACTTATATTAACTCATCGATGTCCAGTCTTGTATATAGTTATATATATGAATGATGAAAAATGGAATGATAATAAAATATATGTGCATTATGAAATTTTCCATCCATAACTCCTTAAGTATAACAATAAGGCAAGGTGAATTATAGATTATTCGAATTTTAAATAATACATTAAACATAGACTTTTTTAAAACGCACCGTGTTCAGTGTTGCGATGATTATTAGCAGTGCCGGATCTAGTATATTTTTTACCCGGGGTTAAGTATAAAATTAGTGCCCTTTTTTTTTTTTAGTTAGTATAGGTTTCTCTCATTGTTATTAGTTTATTACCATAAAATCAAATGGAAATAGAAATTGTAATTTGTATAATACATTTATTATAAAATGATTAAAAACTATATTAATATATACACAAATTATTTTGTAATTTGGCGCTCCCAACCAAAACTTCCGGGGCAAGTGCCCCCCCCCCTAGATCCGGCCCTGATTATTAGCATTACTTTTTTCCCGTTTCCGATAATTATTATTATTATGAATAATTAATTTATATATTTGATTACGTTTTGCCACACGACGAACGTAAAAAATGTGATGAATATCAATAAAATATAGTGATTATAATATAGGACACGGGACACTACATGGTACATTATAAATACATAATATATTTTATATTATCTATTGCGTGTTACGGGGTGGAAATGCGAAAAGGCGAAATTAGAAAACAGTCATTTGTTTTGTCGAGCCCAGTTGTAATAACTGTCGACGAGAAAACATTGTGTATATAACACGATATGGTATAGGAATGCGGTGTGGCTGCGTTATACGTTATTATACTAAAGCACGACCCCACGTGTATAATATGTGCTTTTATAATATATACGTACACGTGTATGTGCAAACTTCCGTATAAACAAGCAACCCGATCGTACCTATTAAACTTATGCTCGGGTAAAATGTTTTGTAACAAAAAATAAATATATTTGTCTAAACTAGATACGTAAAATTGGATTTATGAATTCGGACGAGTTTGGTAAGTATTATGCTATACAGCCTACATATACATGATTATATATGTATATATTATAGCTATGATTTATATTTCAAAATATTTATTTCGTGACAATATAATATAATATTATATATAGAATGTGTACGTTAAATGTATTTTATTCTATAGTCGTTTTGTCCGTGAAAAACTTAAAACATCAAATATCGTATGTCAATATTCCATTGAAAAATTAAAACAAAGAGTTGTTATTATTATTATTCATCGGTATTCAAATAAAAATATTTTGTTTCAAAATATATTTACCTAAATATTTTAAAACGATGTATATATGTACAGCCGAAGACAGGGACGGTTCCAGAGACTTGGTTGGGGAGGGGGTGCCAAGTCAAAATTTTGGGATAACTTTATAACAAATAAACACAAATTTTTACAATTATACGTAATAATGTAATTTTGTTTTTAACAGTATACAATTTTTTTAAATACGGTCTTGGGGTGGGCCGTGGCACCTTGGCCCTTCTGGAACCGCCCCTGGCCGAAGACGTAACTGTTGTGGGAAGGGGGTTTGAGGAATCAACATTCCTATTATGAATTTCAGCCCCTTTTCTCCAAGAAAAAAAATATACGATCCAAATTGAATTCTTTATTATAATTATGATTCTTGCTAAATCCCCACAATAAAAAATGACTGTACGGTACAAGTCCCATGACTTAAAGATGTATATATTATACAGTGTGCCTATATGGTATAATTCCTACTTATTTTATGAGTATTATAATACAATTACACAATATGAATTTCGATTTATATACTACAGAGTGATGTAAATTTTATGAATGCCCATTCGTGTGTGTTTTCGTCACAAAACAACTGTCCGTCTGTCCATAACATTTATGATATTATATAATATATAGGTATATAGGTGGAAAGGCGGCGGTTTCTTTTGCAGTCTCTTTGTCTTGGGACTTTGCTCGAGAAAACAATAATGACTTATATACACACCTATTATGTTATTATTATTATTATTATTATTATTATTATTATTATTATTATTATTATTATTATTATTATTATTATTATTATTATTATTATTATTATGTTATATTATTATAGAAGAGAATTATTATTGTGGTCAGGAAGAGGGTGAAAACTGAAAACCCTTTCAGAAACCGGGTAATCATACCGTCATTGAACAATCCCGGGGATAATATTAATATAATTATTATATTATGTAATAAGCTGTGTCCTTTTCATTCCTGCCAAAATCGGCCCTTGTGATCTTATTATGCCCGCGGACCGTCGACGTTCCTATTATGGTGAAATGTTACCGAATGTATATGGGGGGTCGTCGTCGTTGCTGTCGCTGTCGCTTATATAGTTTCGTATTACTCCACGAAAAACTATCATAACCGGTTCGATAATTTATTTAATATGTTCTTCACTATCTCATCCATCCCGGCGTCCACTTAAATTTAACCCGTAATAATAATAATAATAATAATAATAATAATAATAATAATAATAATAATCATAATAATATTATTATTATTATTATGCTTTACGCAATATATTATATTATTATTATTGTGTATAGAGAAAAAAACGCATTGTACGTTTAATCGTCTTTGACAAACTACATTATAAGGTACTCGTATGATTACCCAATATGTACTGAGTTGGACAATATATAGGTACAAAAATCTTATATATCGATCTTATATTATTATGCGATATCCTTTCTGTTATCGCCGGCGTAGATCTTTTATTCTCGTTTTAAATATAAAGAAATGTAATAATAATATGTAAAAAAAAAATTAACAGGGGTACGTGTTTACTAATTTTTGTGGTTTTACATACGTGCAAAAATATAATATTATAGTTTAGTGGTTTACTATTAAAAAGGTAATTTTTTACTAAAAAAATTTTATTTAAAAAGAAAACAGTAATTAGACGCATTTTATTAATCGTAACGGTACATTATAAGGTAATAGGTGGCGTTATGCTATCAAGCACACTTTGTTGACATATTTTTATATGATATTCATCGAAGACCTCATAAATAAATAATCTATAAGCACATATATTAATAAAAAAAAAAAATTCTAGCATTCGATCATTCGATTGATTTAAACGAGTGTTATTATTATTAATGAAGTTTAAACTAAAATTCTACAACTGACTTCATTAAAAAAAATTTAATTTTAGATTCTGAGCGAAGCGAATAGAATGTGTGTCTTTTTTTTATGTCTGTTGACACTTTCACTACCCGAAATAAAGCTCCAATTTTCACGAATAGCAATGTTTCCGGTAGGAAAGTGGATGTAGTTGGTATTTTTTTGAATTTCAAAAAATTGACCCTATACGATAAAAAACAACACGACGAAAAATATGAAAAAACGTATTTTCACGAACACTGAAAATTCGACGAATTCGATATCAATATGTTTCACGATAACTCAGGCAATTTTGAAGTTAGAGACCTGAAAATTTTAATGAATGCTCACATAAATACCATATATATGTGGTAAAATTTTAGAACCGTTACGTTAATTTTTCTACAAAATATAATATTACTTTGAATATTTCGTGAAATTCTCGTCTTTATGTACCTATATAATGTTTGATAAAATTAGCAATTTTTGGCATTAAGGTCTGAAAATTTTACTGAAGTATACTTACATATTACTTAATATGGTATCAAAATATTAGAAAAATTCCAAGTCTCAATTATTTTTATAGCTGTATGAAGTTGATATTTCAGTAAAATTAATATTTAAAGTATTTACATGGATTATTCTTCCTATTATATTTCAATATTTTACATTAATGATAAATAAAATTGACCAAATTTTTTATGATATTGCATTAAGGTGACAAGGGATTTTATGAGTAATTATATTGAACTTAGAGATTTGAAAATTATTTACTATAAAATTTATGTACTATATGTGTACTTATATGTTATATAGTCCCTATATGTGTGATAAAACGTAACGTGTGTAAAAGGTTTAAAATTAAAATTATGAAATATAACGTTTAAATTTAGTCTAACCCATTTAAATTTAAAATACGTTTTAGTAGGTGTCTATTTTAATTGAATTACATAATATGCGAGTATTTTAAACAGTTCAAATATGGAGAAAGTAACGTTTTAGTGTTTATTTTTGGAAGACATAACGCTCACTATACCTACAACTTCATACAAGTACGAAATAACTAGACAATATTATTCTTTAAATGATTTAATGGATAGACATAATCAGCGGCGTACGCAAGGGGTGGCTAAGGGGGCTTAAGCCTCCCCCATTGGCCGTATTATATATATTTTTATTTTATCTGTAAAAAAAATATTGATTATTTTGTTAGGTAAATATTTGTATAAATATAAATGAAAAGTAAAATGTATTTTGTGATATGGACTAAAATATTTTATGATAATGTCTAATTGTTATTTATGGATCCTAGTATCCTACAAATATACCTAAACGTTGCTACCATGTTTAGCACGTTTGGTATCGCTATGGCTATGGACATTTGTTCGAACGAACAAGCTCAGTCCATGTCTCAAATATATTCAGTATCGGACACCGGTGTCGGGTGAAGTATGGAAAATGCGCGATCACACGTTACACTAACCACTAACGCAACGTCATGCGACATGTACGACGTACGAGTACAATGGTTAGGTTAGTAAATAGT
The DNA here is from genome assembly GCA_021307375.1 of Tetraneura akinire. NCBI lineage: Eukaryota > Metazoa > Arthropoda > Insecta > Hemiptera > Aphididae > Tetraneura > Tetraneura akinire. Next base: position 6,927,898 of record JAIUCT010000008.1, read on the forward strand.
GATAAAGTTTCGTTCCTAACATCAGTTTTTCTTGTTTTTATTGTCAAATATCAATCAATAATAATATCGTAATCGTTATCGTTTTCAATTTGTTTTTCTACAGTAATCTGTTATTTTTTGTTTAAATTTTTACACTTTAATGGTGAATCTGAATCTTTTGTTTTGTTTATATATTTATTATAATTATAACTATACTTATTTTTTTATGTCTAATAAACGTTCAAATTCAAATGTTTTTCCAATTTTTAACTTGAAAAAAAAAAGAAAAACAATGTTGTAAGTATATTATTTCCTTTTAACATTCATTCGGATTTATTATTAAAATATTGAATAATGATAATTTAAATTTTAAATTAAACAATGTATACTTTATATATTATGTACCTACTGATATTAATTATAAATACAATTCAAGGATAATTTCTCAGTTGTTCCTTCTGAAGGATTACAAAATGATATTATGTCACATAATTACCGTAGTCTATTTATTATATTTAAATAAATATTCGGAATATTATTTTTTGTAAGTGTATACAATATAATTAAATGCGAATTATTTTTAAAAATAAACGTGAAAAAGTTAGTTTTATCCCCATTTGCAAATCATTTGGAGACTCGTAAACATTTTGTATAAAATAAACGAGTTCCGGACATATTATTATACATATGGCATAGAATACAGTTCGTCACTTTATGTTTATACTGCTAACAATCAACTACGATAAATGTCTGTTAATTGGACTAATTTAAACACGAAAACAGATGCACTCGTTCTTTGTAAGGTTAATTATCGTTCGGTATTATCGATTTATTGATTATTTAGCTTTAGCATGGGAATGGAATAGAATTTGCCGACGAGTTATGATCGCGTGCTCGACTATTATACGTATCGCAAAAATGTTTACCGATCGGTCAAGCGCATTGATACCTATAAGTAGGTAGTTATATAGTCTGCAAAAGTACAAATCATGTTAATATCATACGATAACAACAACGCCGACGCGTTTTGTTTCAGACGAGCATAATTATTATTGTAAATTTGTAATTGATTAATGCCGTTATTGTTTCGTGATTACTATTTATGTCTCGTGGTGAGTCAATAAGTTATAATGGTATAATAATACGTTTGTCACTTGAAAAATTTGCATTAAGAAAAATTGAGAAAATGAGAATACCTATAATAACACGCATATTATATTACCTATATATTACTATTTAGTACAAAATGTATCTAAGGTATATTTGAAAATTATAAGAAGAAAATGACATTTTGTTTTGAGGACATAATAATTTTAAAGGATATTATATATTATTATTTACAGGAGCGGATAGGCTTATCGAGAAATTAAGATTTTCCTGGTGGCCCTGGATCAACTAGGTATATTTATTTTATGTTTGAGTTAAGTACATGAAATATTTATTACAATAACATTTCGAATTATATAAATAAATTATTAATACATTTTAAGAATACGATTTAAGAATAAATTGAGACCGAGATTGAGACTTATGAAGTTATGATTTTTGAAATAATATTTAGTTAATCAATTACATTTTAGAAGCTATTAATTGCCAATTTCATTAAACATTATTTTTAATCTGATAGTAAATGTCATTTTATTAATCATTTATTTCTATTTAACTATAATGAATAAAAGTATAATCCTACTTCCCACGGAAATCATTAAATATATTATAATATATATTACCTAGGTACTCAAAAAGAAAGTTTTAAATTGTAATTATAATTCTGTGTGCAATGTGCATTGGTATTTTACTGTTTATATCAACTCAGGTGGAATATACATATTATATTAATTTAACTAGTACTATAAAAAAAAAAAAAAAAAATTGTAGCAAATTTTTATGAAATACAATAATATTAAAATTGTTCGAGTATTGAGCTTAAGCTTGAATTTAATGATAGACTGAAACAAGTGGGTTTGGATCTAATGGAGTATTTTGATCAATATAGGCGAACATAGATTGAATTTCCGGTTTACACTTTATTTATTTAAGATAGGCAAAATAAAGTGTTTTTATGCATCAACAGATTATAATTTTTTGATCAAATAAATCTGGTCATTATATCGCGCATCAATTAATGAAATATTATACTAACTAATATATTAACAAAACATAATATTATTACCGTATAGGTATCAATATAATATTTCACATTTAATTATAATTAATATCAGTTAATTTATTTAATAAAAATGATTACGAACGGTATAAACGGTACAATTTCAAACTTCAACCGCTGTATTCATTATTATAGTTATAAACTCATAGTAAGTTATGGTCTTTGGAAATTTACCTATTAGATTTATGAATATTTTGGAAAATTAAAATTTGTTTTTTACTCATAAAGATATATGAATTTTACTTAGATTAAAATAAAGGGTATAATATGATGAAAAATATTAGATGCTGTATAAACAATATTTATTTATATACACGATTTAGTTAATTATAATAATTATATTATTGTGAAATGTGTTAAAATGTCAACGTGTATATAGTAGCTATTTGAAAATAATAATTTACTTAATATTTTACTATTAAACTGTAATACATGGGTAGGTATTTGATTTTAAGTTATAACTTAAATATTTATAAACTTTTAAACAAAACGCTGAAAAATATTAATGAAACGTTTTTGTATACTTACATATTTTATTTAAATTACCTACAATGAAATGTATTTATTATTTATAAGTCAAATATTTTATGTAACATTAATCAATGTTGTTTTTATTAGTAAAATGAATGAATGCTGGGGCAAATAATGAATATAAAATAAAATGCGGAACAGTCAACAATAATAAAACAACAAGAAAAAATAAATACTCAGGTAAATGAAAGAATACAACTGTTATTCATTAAATTAAAAACTATAAATTAAAAAAAAAAAAGATAGAGGGAAAAAATATGTTCACTGTTATAATATTATAATTTACCAGTATTAATATAGTTTTATTAAAATTATTTATGCAATAAAATAGCCATATAAATGTTAAAATACATAAATATAATTATAAATATTTTTGTGTTTATATAAAATATAAATTAGCAACTTATAGGCGGTCCTATGCGCAAATTTTTTTCGAAATTTTACACTTAAACTTTTTTATATACAAAATATTTTGGATAGTTAATCGTAAAATATAATAATTTAATTTTTATCTAACACATTTAATTATAATTTAATTATTAACAATTTTTTTTGTATTTATATAAAACATAAATTAGCAACTTATAGGCGGTCCCAAGCGCAAATTTTTTTCTAAAATTTTATAATTAAACTTTTTTATATGCAAAATATTTTGGATAGTTAATTATAAAATGTTAAAATATAAATTTTTTCTAAAACATTTAATTATAATTTTAATAGAAAAGAAAAACGATTTTGAGGCAGAGTTCAGTTTAATTTCTGATAATGAATTACCAAAATTTTAATTTTAATAAATATTTAATGAAGAATATTATAGCGTTGTATTCGTATATTTAAAATCAAAGTAACAGAAAAGCATCTACGACTTATATTTAATTAGTTATCATAAAATAAATATAATTACGTTTATAAAAATTATATTCTTCTGAAATTTTATCGTTTTCCCTTCGCTTCTTAATACTAGTCGTCTCTCCCAACCTCCAAAGGAAAACCATAGAGAAATATGAAAACTAATAAAATTAACGTACCGACACCGTATAACATATTAAACATATTAAGTAATTTATATATACATAAAAAAATAATTGTTTATTGCTAAATGGACTGTTACAATAATCATCCTTTTCTATCTATCCATTTTATTTATCTTTATTTTATACAAAGATATTTTTATTTACCTTTATCCGGATAAAATTTTATTCTATTCTCTAACCTAACCTAACCACTGCGTCATATCAATATATATATAGATAATAATGTTTTCGGAAGAACGTAAAAAACACTTTATTGTGATTGCGCCAATACGGACAAATAATATAACGTATTATACTCGTAAATAAACCTACTCTTCTCGAACGTTCCAAAACTGTACCTAACTACCTAAGTATATACCTAATAATGATAATATACTCGTATTATGTTATGGAAAGAAACATGTTTTTTTCACCACGTCGTCTTCTCGAACCGGAAGAGTATACGATAAAAATTAATAATAATTAATAATAATAATAAATAAACGAACCCGATTATAAGGCCTAGAGGGAACTGTTATGTTATCGTACCCAGGACGCGTCATATTAATATATAATGTCACGAGAAGAAAAAAATTAAATTTTTCCTTTTTTTTTTTTTTTTTTTTTTACGTGAAACAACGCGTATCCAGCTGGTTTCCAGTCATAATATGACGTGGTTGGGCCCCAGCCAATGTCGCGCTGCCACACGCGATTTAATCGGGCGCGAGTGGATGCAGCGTTAATCGCACTGGACAGCGCCAACGACGACACTTTATAATAATAATAATAAATATAACGATCGAGAGATTTTTACATTTTTTTTTCTTAATATATTCTTTTCCGGCCGTCTGTTTCAAGTTTTAGTCTCATATAGTCAATACAAAATAATAATAATAATAATAATAATATTATTATTATTATTAATAATATTATTATTATTATTATTATTATTTAGGTTCGCGAGGTGAAATATTATTTATGTCACGTGCGACGTGCTCATAACTTAACAAACTACCGTTTTATAAATCAGAATATCGGTCTTTCGTTCGTCGTTATAAATATATATTATTATATATTTACTCCGTTTAAGTTTTCGAGATCGAGATTTTCTACACGTTCGTCATAAATCATTTTGCGATTCTTGAAAATTTATGTACGAGATAACCTTCATAGTGCGTACGTAGGTACATACGATATCGTCCGGACGGCTGTGATGTAATATTCTACAACACCCCCGTCGTTTTTGGCGCCCGACGACGACGGCCTCGTTTCCGCGTGTATTCTGTGCCGATCGGCTTCTTATACCTACCTACTCGTAATACAGAGGAATATTTATTTATTGTATGATACTCAAATAATCAGAGTTTTCAAATTGAGTTTCTTGTATACAAGAGTGCTCTATCATCCACGTGACCAAACTACTTATAGCCACATTTCTAGGCATTGTTTCGAAAGTGTTACCTGAAAAATATCGATTAAAATAAATATTAAATAAAATAATAAATTATTAATAATTAATGAATAAGTAATTATCGAAAACGCGTAATTATTATCACGAATTGCCTATATGGCTATATAATATAATAGATATAGGTATAGTAATACGGTTTTACTTTAAGACATAAAATATTATAATGTATTTATATTGTATTTATCTCCTCGATACGAACGAAATCGAGTCTGATAAGATAATGGTATAAAAATGAAACCGTTTATTTATAAAAAAAAAAAAAAAATAATAATAATAATATAATATATGCCCGTATACATACTTAAAATATCACACACAATATGGAAAGTTAATAAATAATTATTTATAAATATACATATAATATAGTGTAATATACAATTTTCATAATACATATATAATGTATAACATTAATTTTAATTGTTTTGCGTAATAAAACTTTTAGGTACTCAAATAAAATATTATATATAATGTTATAAAAATGATTAATATAATATAATTGTGTCTACAAAAGTATAATACCTATATAATAATGTATAGTCATGACTCGTATAATAATAATATTGAAAATAATAATAATAATTTTAAATTTTTGGTATAAAATTACAATAAGAAAAATATCGATCATACCAAGGGGACGTACATATTATTTTATAACATATAATCATTATATAATATTAATACGATATATATATATAATATTGGACTTTTTTTTTATTTCGTTTTACCCTTTACCCTAACACAGTTACGGCGCTATTTTTTCTGGTCAAAGTAATTTAAAACTTATATAGAACTGGTTTTTGTATAGCCTTAATTAAAGAATTAAAGAAAGAAAAAGTATAAAAGAAATTTCGGTTTTATTCATAATTATTACCTATGGTTAAATGTTTTCAATTTTTTAATTATCTATAAACTACAAAAAATTATTAAAAATTAGAAACTAAAAATGTTATAATTATAATACTTTTATTTATGATAATAATATACATTTTACATTTCTACCTGATAATAATATAAAATTATAAAATAACAATTTAATAAAATAAGAAAATTCGATTAGGTACACAAAGAATATATTTTGTAAAATCGAGTTTTCTAACTTTACTAAATTAAAAGTCCACGCATATACCTAAAACAATAAAAAGCAAATCAATATTTACTTATCTTCAAAATATTAACGATAAAAACAATATCACAATAATAATTATTATAATATTACTTTTCTAGATTTTTTAGCTACAAGTTGATTAATAATATTATTATCATAATTAATATTTGTATTTTATAATTTAATTATAGTTATATTAGTACAATGAAAAATAGTATAATAGATAAATATAAAAATTAAAATTAAATACTTATATTATAAAATTTTGATACTTACGTGGTACCTATATTATGTAAAATATTTGAATATTTAAATTTTTCAAGTTATTTAACTTTCATAATTTTTAAATAGCGAGGCTTAATTACATTTGCGCACCGCGCGGGTCCTGAGGCAGCTGTCCCTATTGCCCCCTTAGCGCCGTCCCTGCTCTAACGATCCGATCGGCGGTTTTGACCGCGAGTCAAACTGACGAAAGACGACCGCATCGTGAACGGTGGGAAAGAAGCGTACGCATTTCACACCATTGCTGCGGATGTACTTTAACGAATCTTCCGGCACGCCCACCAAATAAATTTCAAAGTTGTCGGACACGAGCGATTCGATAAGCTCCTTCAGGATTTTAAGTCCGGACGCATCCGTGTATTGTAGTGCCGTCATGTCGAAGACCAAACACGGCGCACGAGAATAATAGCCACAATCGTCCGTGGCACGTTTACTGTCAATCACGGCCACGGTCACGGGTGTCGTCGCGTGATCAGAACCGATGGCCTTGATCACCTTCCGCTTGAACATGTACCTATTAATTACGTTCAGACTGCCTGCATACCGAAGTATCTTAATGTCGGGTATCTCCATGGCATCTCCGTACATATCCAGTCGCACGTACAGATCGGTGTCCGGCAACCGACCGAGCGCGTGCACCTCGTTCAGAACGCTTCTGACGAACACGAACAGCAAAGACACGCTGATGCCGACCAGAAGGCCGGTGTCAATGTCGAGCATGATAACCGTGACGTAAGTCACTATCCATACCGTGCCTTCGTATTTGGAGTCCTTCCATATCTTCGGCAGGTCAAACACTTGGAACAGGATACCTTTCAGAGCCACCACCACGATGCTAGACAGAACACACCGGGGCAGTGGTTCGAAAATGACGCCAATCCAGAGCAACACGATAACGATGATCGCGGCGGATACGATGCTGGCCATTTGAGTCTTCCCACCGACAGTCAGCTGCGAAGCACTACGGGAAGGTGAAGCACCGCACGGGAGACACGAGAAGAACGATCCGACCACGTTGCTCATGCCTTGGGCTAGCAACTCCTGATTGGTGTCCAACTGGTATTTGAGTTTTTCCGACACGAGTAACGCCAACGACATGGTAATCGAATATGCTACCAGAGCGATCACGCAAGAGTCAACGAAAACGAGCGAGAACAATTTCAGTGGCGGCACTTCGAAGTCAGGTAAACCCGATTTAATTTCACCCATCTACGCAACAGTTCAATTAAAATTAAAATACATTTTATAAAATATTATTATCCGCGTGACCGCGTTGAATCGAGTTTGTACTTATTTACCTGAACCATGTTATAGTCTTGAGCGATAGTTGTGATTTGAAAAAGCGCCGTGCTGATGATTGTCACCACCAATTCGATCGGCATCGGAATCCACAACCTTTTGTTGACCATGTCCTTGAGATACGAGTTGTACACCAATAGCACGGTAATGGTGACCACGGATACCGTGGTCGTGGCCCAGTTGATAGTGTCGAACCGGTTGACAAAGTCGTAGTACGTATACGGTACCTGCAAAGCGCCGCGCCGTCTAACCGTGTCCACGCCAACCAACTCTTTCAACTGGGACGTGAACACGATGACGGCCACAGATGCAGTGAAGCCACTAACGAACGTCTCAGATAGGACAGTGCATAGTAGCCCGAGCCTGAACACGTACATAAGCAGCTGTACTAATCCAACAACTAGCGTGACGGCCGTGGCCACCTGGATCGCACTGTATCCCTCCGGGTTAATATCTGTGTCCGTTGAGTACGATGCGACAACTTTTCCGGTCATTAGGCACACCACGGACAGCACGCCCAACGAAATGTGACGTGAAGTGCCCAATAGACTATACACGAGCACTGGAAACACGGCCATGTACAGGCCAACTGTGGGTTCAACGTTGCCCAGGATCGAGTACGCCATACCTTGTGGTATGTTCAACACGGCCACTGAAATGCCAGCCATGGTGTCCTCCATAAAATCTTCGGTCCATCGGTAATTGAGGAATAGCCAATCCAAGGATGGCACGGTTCTTCGCACGTAATCCATCCATTTGAGTTTTTTTTTTTTGCATTTCGCTGACGCCGGTCGCTCAGCCGTCGTCGTGTTGTTATTTGAGGCCAACCCGTCCACTTGGTACACTAGACGTTGCGTGTTAATTTCTGGTTGACTACTGGTCGAATCAGTCTTGGCGTCTACAGATATGTACATGTTAAAGTAAAAAATTATTATTATTATTTTTTTTAAATTAATTTATTATCTAGTTTTTAATTGAAATTTATAATCGAACCCCAATCGTTCTATTCATATATTACCTAAAACATCGTTTACAACCATCGAGCTTCTATCGAAAAAAATACTTTACAATCGGAATATTTTATTACTAGCGCGAGTTAATTACGACGAATCACATGCACCAACTTGTACGATATTCGATATACTATCCAAATCAACACAAATTCTCAAATATCTATATTATATACTACGATAAATGTTGATTTTAAAAGTTTAATTACGTCCGCATAAAATGTCAAGTGTTGATAAAGCATAATATATAGCTGATCACGTGGTATACTTTATATACTTATCATTCTATGGTATTAGTGATATTGAATTACATAGTTGAATTAATAAGATTTGTAATAGAGAATAATATAATTTAAAATTTATAATTTTAACTATTACATGTATGGAAAAAAAATATATACCTGTATACAGATAACACTTACATGCGTGCTCTTTAATTTATTATTTTCAATAAGAGGTGCATTTTGTATTTTAATAGATATTTGTTTAAATGAAATATTACAATTTATATCTATCTTGTTGGAAATACAATTTTATTTGAATAATAATTTTAATGGATATTTTTTAAAAATTTCTCTAGTCGATATTTTTTTTTTAAAAAAAAAGAAGGTCTATTATGCAGTAGTTGTGTGTGTATTTCATATAATATAACTTATACTTATACTATACTACTATACATATTTATGTATTTTAATAAAATGAAATGTTATAAACATTTTGTTTTGATATATAAACCAAGACATAGTACCAAAACTGTTGAGGCTAAACGTATTACTCACATATTATTATAATATTATGTTATAAAATAGTATTATAATTTTACTAACAAAAGAATATTACAATTGACGCAAAACGAAAAAAAATTAAGTACTTAATAGAGTAGTAACACAGATAAGATTAATCTAATTTATAATTACAATAACTTGTATTAGTGTTACTATAATTACATAATATAGAATTTCATATTATACTAGGTAATAGTAGGTATAATAATAGCTAATAGGTTATAGGTATATCAACTGATTATAATATTATAATATAATCTTTTGACGTAAGATTAACTCTTTGATATGACATAAATATAAATATAAGGTATAATAACAATAATAATAATTATAGGGCTGTGAATTGAATGCACTAAAAAACCTTAAAAAATGCATTAAAAATGTCAAATAAATGCAATAAAATATGCAAAAAAAAAAAAAAGAAATATAAAATGTCAAAAATTATTGTATAAAATTCATTTAAAATGGTTTTTAATTTAATTTAATATTTATATTAATATGAGGTACAGGTTATTACACATTAGTGCATTACATGCATAAAAAAGTGTTTATTTAAGAAAATGAAATAATAAAAATGTTGATTGAATTAGACAAAATTCAACTTTTAATAAAAATACGGTGTATTAACAAATTTTACAGCGTAGGTACCTGTATTTTGTAAGTATAAAATAACATTAATTATAATTATACGTCGTCACCAGAGATATTATACTATAACCTATAAATCTTTTAATAATATTATATATATATTATAGTCTCTGGTCGTCACTGTTAATATGTATTGTGGCTGTGGGTGGTACCTAATTTGGTTTATTTTTAAACTCTAGATCTAAACATACGACCATTTTCGACGGTAAATATTATTTCGAATAGGTCGTAACTCGAGATATGACTTTATTCATCAGAAATCATCATTTTAGGAAATTCTAAAATATTAGTTTATAATGTCTTTGGTTTAGCTAGAGTTACGATCGTTTTCGTGGTCCATAGAAAAAAACAATCTGTATCACAATAGACAATAGAGTCGTAACTATTAAACAACAAAATTTGAGTTACGACCTTTTTCGTTGGAGGTAGCGATATGCCAAAGAACTTCAAAAAGTAAATCGAAGTATAATTCATACGCGATGTTCCATAACGTGTTATCAAATATAGGGTAATAACCAATGTTTTTCGCTGATTCGACATATCATTCGTTGAATGACAAAATTTATGATTTATAGTGCTATATATTTATTTCATTCTATTGTTGTCTAACAGAATAACTCAAGTATTCATCAAGTTGTCCAACATATTATAAAAATATTACATTAATAATTTAAATATACTCGTACAACCTAAATCCTCCTAATGCTTATATTAATTATTATGATATAGGTAGGTAAAATCTGTGATATGTGGTGATTTATTTCATTAATTCATTTCTTAATATTATCATATTATTGTTAATACATTTTTTTAGTGAGATAATCTTTAATCGTTATGAAATTGTCGTATTAAAAAAAATTCAAATAATGAACAACACCGCGGATTATACCTAAGATGTAAAAAATAACAATAGGAATATTATTAAATTTTAATACTTCTAATACTTAAATTAGTACCTATAATCTACTGTTAGAGAATGTTGATTGTTTACATATTAATCATTTTTTTAAGCAGCTTATCGTGTTGTTATAAATATTATAATTTAGGTGAATTTTATGATAAATATTTAATGGTTATTTAATAATTAACTTCAGTTAATTATGTGTATTGAATTATTTTAAAAGTACCTATGTAACACACATTTTAGCGACAAATAAATACAAAAAAAAAACATGATAATATATACTTTTTAAATTTTATTTCCATTTTTCAATATGAAGGATGATCAGAATTTCTTGTTGGAATATTGTTAGTTATTAAACTTTTTATAATTACCTAATTATAGTTTTTAATTGCTATACGTTTCCATTATTTTTGGATGGCATGATATTCTTATCATTTTATATAATATTAAGTCTATTATACAAATAATTTGTATCATTATATTATAATATAGGTTAGATAGCGATTTTTAGATAGCATAAACTGATAAAAAATTATTAGAATAACTATTTAAGACTTTAGAAAAGTCACATATTATAGATCTTTATGTATTTTTCAATTTGTTTTTCTGTATTATTTTATAATGAATTTAAATTATAACCTTGAGTAGGTAAGTAATAGTCAAAAAAGTTAGTAAGTATAGTAAGCATAGTCCATAGTAAGTAATAAGTAGTAAGTATAGTAAGAAAATTGTTTGAAAATATAATTTGCTATTACATAGACCTATAGATCTATATTTATTTTCTTAAAAAAAGAAATTGTATTTATACCATTTACAAAATATAGTATTGATACGGCTATAGTACGTGATGTTTTAAAATTTAATTATGCATGAAAATAAAGAAACCCTTACTATTCGTCTCTTTATAATTTATACTTATTAATGAAATAATTTCGAATTTAAAATTAATAGCTAATAATTATTAAAGTTATTAATATCAGATTTAAACGAATATATTGCATTATACTTATTTTATTAAATTTAGGTTAAGTAAATATATATTTTAAGCTATAGTGCTTTGCATTATAACACGATTGTCATCAATATATTATATATATAATATTAAAACTATGAATTATTTTGATAAAAAAATATTTACAATTTTCACGAAATAACATTTGTAATTACTAATTACTTAATCACGTCTGATTAATAACGTCTGAAGGACTGAAACAATGTTGATATATAACTCCATCCGATTACGAAACATAAACTAACAATGAAGGCTGAAATATTTAAAAGTAGTTATATATTCTAATTATAATTATTATAGTCTTTCGAGTTGTTCAATATAATAACATAATATACGTCCAATCAATCTACTAATCAATTACATAAAATATTTAAATAAAATAGTATTCAAATACATTTATAGTATTTAGATATATATTTTAAATATTTTTAAAATATTTTAATAATAATAATAATACCATCATATAACATAATTATTCACATCTCGATAAACAGTTAATTAACCACAACCTTGGTCGTTGACAATTCGTTAGTGACCCGATGAATTATTAATTAGTATTAATTATTATTATTGTTTTGTTTATTAATGATTATTATTGTTAATAAGTCAAGTCTCTCGTGCATCTTAGCATCGAGCTCTGGTGACTGTTTCCTATAGTCGAGAAGTAGAAAGCTCTAAAAATAAGATAATTTAATTTAATATAATTAATATACTATAGGTATAATGTTTACGTTTCAGACTTTTAGTCGAAATGTAGACTGGCGTTGAATGATCTATACTAGGTATTTATTTTCAAACTGTACGTAATTATAAACAATATTTTTTTGTCACCTCATAACTCATTCTCCCGCACTCGTGTTTTGAATGTATAGACGGTCGTCCTCATATATTATATAAAATAATATTAATGCTTTATGCTTATGTTTCTTTTTGCCGTTATTTACGTCACATTTCACTGCAACATTATGTATATGCACAATACGCAATATGCATACGCATCCCATCTAGGTACCTATATTATTATTGTTGTTTTTATTTTTATTATTATTATTATTATTATTATTATTATTATTATTATTATTATTATTATTATTA
>JAIUCT010000008.1:6941208-6998565 GCA_021307375.1 Tetraneura akinire
ATTATTATTATTATTATATAAATATTTACACTTCAGATGCTGTTAACGCGCTCGGGGACTTTCTTCTGGTCGGCCCACACACGTAGTCTAAGTTTATCGTGTAAACACAGTTTGAAACTGATATATACCATACACATAATACGTACATATATGTTGTCATCGTCGTCAAGATTAGATCGTACAAATATAGACGATTTGAATAGTACCGAACGGGTGTTCAAGTCCGAAAAGGTGGTTTATTGACGGCAATACCTATAGAGTGCGATAGAGAAAGTATAATGATTTAAAATTTTATCCTTGCATATACGCTGCGACACACATCCAGTGCATCCGAAAAATTTATCGATGACTTATTGGGCATTATTTGTGCGAGAATTTAATTTTTGAATTTTGCAATAAACTTTACTTTTAACCGTTACATAATATTTACATGTATATATCCCATGATCGTAAATTTTGTGTGAATTATTAGAAAACAATATAGGAATTTGTTACTTAACTTTTGACAATAGGTAGTTTAAATTTAAATATTTCGTTACTAAAAGGGCAAAAGTTTGTTGGAGATTTTTTTTATTTACAACTTAAAACAAATAAGAAGATTGTAACTGAACGGAAAAAAAAAAATATATTTTTTTCGATTTCACATCGTCTGTTATCAGAAATGAATTTAATGAAATATTTCGGAGGTAGTTTATTCACAACCGTCGATGAATTAATAATGATTAATATTAAATAATGTAAAGCGATACAAATAAATAATATGCTTATTATATAAACCAGCCAAATTAATATTTAAATGTTATTTCCGTTTCCACATAATGATCCATTAACCAAGGGCGTATTTGAGGGGGGCGAAGGGGGCATTCCCCCCCATGGCTCGTATTTTTTTCTAAATAATAAATATAATTAAATAAACATTAATTAATAATTTACTTAAAAAATCGTAATGATATACTTTATAAGAATTTTATGCCTGCACTGTGGTTACACTGTTTTTGTCGTGGTGATATCACAGATATAACAGATCTGTGGTGATCGTGATATAATATTATAATCTTCTATACCATATTACTACCATAGATAATATAAGAATTCTTATATTATCTATGATTACTACAGAACCATATTACCGTGATATAAAGTAGCTAGTGATAATGACTAAATGTAAATTGTGTTATTATTTATTGCTAAACTTTATTGTATTTTGCATTTTGTTTTGAATTTATATATATTTAATTTTAATAAAAACTTAACTATTAATATTAATATGAGTAAACGCAATGCTACACAAAGCTTATTATCAAAATGGCTGGACAAACGCCCGAAAAATGAAATTACAAATGATATTTCTCCGAATACGAGTAAATCAAATGTCGATATCGAAAAATTATCAAATTCTCTAGATCTACCTCAGTGTCTGCAAGCAATGAAAGATCTGAATAGTCAACCACCTATTGTAAGTACATCAATAAATATAAATTTGTGTAATGAATTTACTACCGACGTTGGTTACTTTGTATTAAAAAAAGAAACTGTATCAAATTCAAATAAAATTACTGATACTATGAAATATAAATTATTAGAGATGACTAATATTCCTAGTGATAATTTTGTCTACCCATTTTCGGTACACATAAAAAAAAATAAAGAAGAAAAGAGATTTCTAAAGCGATTGCACTTTGAAAAACATAAGTGGCTTACTTATTCTGAAAATAAGAACGGATTGTTTTGTAAATATTGCGTGTTATTTTATGATAAAGGTGGAAAAGATAGTTAAAATTTATTATTTATTATTTAATTTACGCCGTTAAAAAAATTTGTCAGTGAACCTTTAAAAAAGTATTCCAAGTTGTGGGGGAAAGATGGTGATTTGGAAGCACATAGCAAATTGCAATATCATTTTATCATTATTTTTATTTATTTACGCGAAATGCGAATAAGTAACAGGAACAAAGCTATAATCTATATATAAATTATATATATAAATTATTTTTAGTTTGCATAGAAGAAAAATTAGTTTCGCCCCCCCCCCATGGTTTCATAACTACTTACTAAATAAATGTTTTATGAAAAATATTCATAAATTATTAATAAATATAATATTATATTTCCTGCAGTAATCATAAAATAAAAATGAAGTCACAATTTAAAATGCAATGTTTATATCATATTTTACGTCATTTATATATTGCAATTTACAAAACAATGCTCAACATTTGGTAATGAAAATAAAATAAAATTTACCAAAACTATTTACTGCAGATATTTTTATAATAAACCTCGTAAGTACCTTATACTCGTAACACCTACATTTAAAGATGAGTTTCAATTATATTTGAGATTGTCATTATAATAATATAATATATTATTATTCTAAAAAATTTTAATTTATAAATATAAATTAGTATAACGTTGTATTTTTCAATTATTTTTGTGTAAAAGTGCAAATCACTATACTATTATGTTTTCAATTATTATAAGTAGGTACTTACCTATATTTTATCTCTATATTATACCATACGATTTTAAACTGATTTAAATAATACTCCTATATGATGCGGTATGTTTGTGTTTTGCTTAAAAATATGTCAAAGTCTGTCAATTTCTATGTGATGAAATAGGACACGATAAGGTAAATTAATCTTTGAAGATAATACGATAAAACGCATACTAATGTTTATAATTTTCATCGATTACTCATTCTGTGAATAATAATGAATACATGTTTTTATAATAAATACGCGTACTTTAAAAAAAAAAAAAAACATAGATCTAAACTCTTTATAATATTTATGTACAACTTTATTAAATTATAATATTATTGTTTATGTTCACAGTGATTAATCATAATGTTATTTTAACCAGATTAAATTTCTATCTTTCTAAGAATATTTAAAACTAGTAACTATTTCAATGTCTTAGATAATATCATTTTTTTTTTTTGTTTCCAGTTTTTTTAAACGATAGCATAACTCTTAAAAATACTATTTCATATTTTTTTAAGTATTTCCGTATTTTAAAACATATATAACATTATTTATTTATAAACAATCTTAATATAAAACATTACCTATAATTATTTTCAATTTATTGTATAATTTTATAATATTCTTACACGTGACATATTGTAGGTATCCGATAAATATAAATAACCGATGAATAGAGTCTATATTATATTATAATGGTTTGATGGTATAATTTTTGACGATACTAGAAAAAATTATCGATTTTGACTTTTAAACAATGTATCCTTCGGCAGTAAAACAAATAGGTAAAATATTTTTAATATTAAATTTATTATACTGCGCATAACAATGCATTTGAAATATTTTAATTTTGAAACATATTGTAATATGTATTGAATAAATAGACTGATAATAATAATAATTGTTATTATAATAATAATATAGTGACTTCTGCAGAAGAGACACGTGTAACGGCCTTAAGGAATAATTAATTACTATTATCATCACGCGATGTCTTAAAACCGCCTTCGGTGTGCTTATGTCATGTGCATAACAATATTATACGCGCATGATATTGTTTGTGACTTCATCGGATCCCTCTAAACAAACACGTGTTGTTCGTATTGCGGTATACGCGTATAATGTAGAACGTGGATGTTAAATATCTAAATTTTCAGTGTACAACTAACTACAGATTTGGTTCGATGGAAATATCGTAAGTATAAAAATTACACGCATTAAGTACCTCCTAATTATGAATATAAGTTAAAAACGAACGAGAAAAAAAATTAACATTAATAAAATCAGTAGATTTATGAAAATAATAATATTTTATTATACGATCGTATAATATATAGCAGGGCGCAGGTCGTTTCCGGGGTGCTACGATGATAATAATTGGATTCGGATCGAATAGATGATCCGATTGGCGGGATAAGCAATAAAAATGGATTGCCAACACGACTCTTGGTCACACAATAACTATATATATACATATCGAGCCGTAAGTTTTGATTTGATAAGGAGCAAAAAATTTCGCGTAAAACGGGGTGAAACGAGACCTCGTCATCGAAACTGCAATAATAAAACACCGCGTGTAATATATACACTATATATACCCCAAACGTCTGAGTCCCAAGTCGTATGACATACTCGTGTTGTTGTGTGTGAATTAGGGTATATAACCTATATATATAGCATTACGAGTATATCGTGTACAGAGTGAACAGAAATACACGTGTTACAAAAACAAGATGGTTATACGATAATATGTCGTGTTGTTCATATAATCGCTCTGTATATTGCCTTCGTACGAGACGCGTTACGTTTGTGCGTGCTGCAGTGTGTGTGCGTGTTAAGGAAAGACTACCGATGGGAATATAGGGTTGGGTTTTTAGTCGGCGAGAAAGCTTTCAACGAAATGAAACCATCAGCAGTTGGATAAATGCAGAAATACTAAAATACAACGAGAAAAAGAAAGAAAGAGTGAATGCGGGAGGGAAAAGATAGAGGAATGCGGATAACCGCAGCGGACAAGACCCAGCGAGAAAGAACGAATATTTTCCGCAGTCTCGCGGAAAGAAAGTAATCACACCGTCACCACAACGAGAAAAAAAAATATATATAATATAATTTCGAACGTGGTGCGGTGCGGAAAAATTCGATGAACCGAGGGGTTGATTTATGTATTATATTTACGAATCGCGTGTGTACGAATTATGAGCAATAACCGTTGATAATATTATTATTATTATTATTATTATTATTATTATTATTATTATTATTATTATTATTATTAATATTATTAATATTATTATTATTATTAATATTATTATTATTATTAATATAACTAACGGCATTTCATCGTCCCGTAGGTGTTTTTCGTTTGTATTATTTCCATTTTTTTTTTTTTTTTTTTTGTCATATTACTTTATCCTTATTATTTACATGTTTATATTTTTTACGTGTGTATGACGCGTGTTATCAATTTTAACGGTCTTGTCGATGACAAATTTTTTACACGAATCAAACTTTTCCGCGTATTTGTTATAATAATATTATCATAAATAAAAATTATATTCGCCCTCGCAATAAATTTTAAAAGTAGTGTTTTAATTTTGGATTATGTTATTATGATAACAATATAACATAAAACATTTTATAAGTATAATCAAACACATGACGTAGTGGTATATATAATAAAACGATAATATACAGATTTGAGGTTTATAATATGATCGGGTAGGTAAAAAAATTTTTATTTCGTAACTATACGTTTTACCGTTAGTTTTAATGTGATTAGCATATTATTATTACAAAGATCGATAAACGGATCAATATACACAGAAAGAATTTCGCAATAAACCAGTTATTAATAATAAAAGTTTCAGCGTATTATTTTAATTGAATAAGTATACTATGGTTTAATAATATAATATCATATATAATATTATATCATACGGTCGGCAGTTACTGTAAGTTACTATTTTAATGCACGATAAAATTGGCCTCGGACAAATTACACTGTCGTAAAGATTTAACGCCTGACGACAATAAACGACAATAAACAAATTAAGGTTTTAAATTATTTTTGGTATAGGTGTTTATATTTATAATATCGTCGTAATAATAATAATTTATTATTTTATTACTTGCATTACGTTAAAATACGTAAAAACTGTATTACTTATTATTAAGCAAATACTATTACAATATAATATTATGTACGGTACGTTTATATCTATTTTTTTTTTTTTTTTAAGTATTAAAATGGTTTTATTAATAGGCTGACGATGTCTATTAAACGTATATCTAATATCGTTTCGTTGGTATAATAATAATATTATTAAGTAATAATAATTGAGTAATATACAATAATTGATCAACGATCGCACACAATAAGCCGATACTATACGACTTACTGTACAATAATAATAATTGTATACAAAGAGATTATTTTTGAGTTATCTATAAATCAATGCGTATAATATAACGTGTCGTAACTCGTAACTATATTAAATTATATTTTGTATTGTATATAAAATATAAATATTATTATTTATTTTTCATTAATTCACAACATTAAACGATACGTAGTTGTTTGGATCGTGATCCATAGTAATTTATTGGTTAGATTTTGACCCCGAGAAGGGATAAACGTCCAGTCGCCCTTAATAATAATTCCGCCGTGTGATTTATGTGGGATAGAAGCTGCGCATAAATGTGTAATATAATATATTGATATTGAACGTGATCAACAAAATCGCTCGGAACTTAAAATTATAGAATTTTGTTTATCATTTTTTTTCAGTAGGTATACCTAATAAAAATAATTGCTATCGGTTTAATAAAATATTTATCACGATAATCGATTAAATTGTATAGATACGTATTCGTTTCATTTTCGTGGCATTTTTTTTTATAAATTTCATTCAAATAAATCTCAAATTATTAGGAAAATCTCAATTTTTTTTTCAATTTAATTTTTTGAGCGATCGTACGAAGCAACGGTCTCGCTTCTCGCATATCCGCGTATAATTATATTATTCTAATCGATATTACGTTTTATTACGGTAAAGTTGTCCGTCATACTATAATATAATATTGTATAATAATATAGTAGTGGAATGTGATGATGATTTACCATCATTTCTTGGCGCTCTTTCAAACGTCCATAACACATACAAGCGCGCCTCCGCAGCCGTCCTGCGACTAGTCGCGACGTATATTCTATACAACTTGAACAACCGCCAGATAACAGATAATGTATGTAATTAAAACTAGTTTATTGTATTTACATAAATCTTCGTGCCGTGTGTCGGCGACGTGCAGCGTTTCGCCCGTAATATTCCGCATTGTATTTATAGTCGTCCGCAGAATATAATATAACGTCTCGTTTTGTAGGCCAAAGACGTGAAAAATTCGGACCATATAACCGCAAATAACCGCAAGTAACCGCGCCGTGTCCACCGCAATATTATAATATACGTTAATATTATTTGTTTGTTTTTTTCAATTTTTAATAATTTCAAAATAAAATAATAAATAAATAATAATAATAATAATATAACGCGCAGTTGTTATTTGTTATTACCGTTCAACCTGCGTATAGGTACCTACCTATATATTATAATATGATGTCGTCCGCGGGAGGAATGGATGATTGTTCCGAAACAAATTGCGCGAGAATAATAATTTTTACGCCGATAAACGTCAATAGAAAAGATACTTTATATATATAAAAAAAAAAAAATAATACGTGTTCTCGTCGTTAAAACGTGTGCGCCGCTGCCACGACCGCACGATTTATCGCCGCGGTTCATTCCAGTCGATTGTAGGATTTTTTTTTTCATCGTTCTCCCCGTCTTTTCTTTATAATATCGAAGTGAAAAATAACGTCTGTCGGCACCGACGCGGCCGTCCGACCAAAGGCCGCGACAATAATTATTATAATAATATGTACAATTTGCGTAGGTACGAGTATACAAAATACGTAATACAAAAAATATGTACGTCCGCGGGAGTTTCGCAAAATATTTTACATCGTACCGCGGTAACGCAAGAATATAATTATTATAATAATTATTATATTACATTGCTCCGGTCTACTTGCCGTTGAAAAACTCGAAACTTTTGGTTCGCATGATATTTTGATTTTTCCCCATTATTTTTCGAGGGTACAAATCATTATAATTATATACGAATACAATTAACGATTACCTATAAATAATAATAATTTATTATATTCGTTCTTACGTTTTTCATCTTAAGACAATCGCAATCCGATTGATATAATAATATCGTACATAACAATTGCATTTATTTTAATTAATGTGTTGATGACGTTATAACATCGCATCTACCTACGCTACATATTATTATTATTATTATTATTATTATTATTATTAACGCGTATTTTGTTATGTTTATTTTATACGAGCAAAACAGAAATCTGTTATAAAATAACGACAAGTAATCGTAACGAATAACGATGCAGTAATTCGCATTAATTTTGCCATTTTACAAACGAGTGGGTGTATATATTAGGTACCTATATTATACTTTGCTGTGTATTCGTACTTCACTTTAAAGTCATCAAACGCGCGATACGAGTCTAATATAATGATAATGATGTAAATAACAATATCAAATTTTAATTGCTCTAAAAATTTTTGTATTTTTCGTATTTTTTTTTTTTATACATATATTTAAAATTTATCTTAATCGTTTATAATGTGTATAAGGATCACGACGAGTACTTCACATAGGAACCGATAATGCGGTTGAATTTATTTATATTAATATCGCATTGGTATTTATAAGCGTTCATCTCAAATCAAATATTTGATAATAATTTAATTTATAAGTTTATAACATACGGTTTATGATTAAAAATAACTGAAAAATGATAAAAAATGTATCATATTATATTATATTATTAGTTAATAATTGTAAAAGTTACGAGTATATAGGTAATATTATAAAATGCGTTTATTATTATACCTTTTTTCTATATAGGACTTATATTAGAAATTATAATATTTATGCGTTGTGATGCGCGTATTTCTACAACAATACGTCTCTGGTATATACTTTTAATATTATTTAATTTATTGTTGTTCGAAATTGTTTATGAAGAAATGGGCGTAAATTCGGGATGTTCCAAAACTTTTACATGTTTATAAATACAATATCGTTTTGTTATTTATTATTATTATTATTAGATTCCATCAATACTATTATTATTAAGGTTTATACTTTTTAGTTTTTGATAAAATCATTTTTCATTGGTGAACTGAGTTAATTTTTAATCAATATTATTTTCGTACGCATAGTTAAAGGTATGTTCGTTCGTTGTAAATGTGTATTTACTTAAAACTTAATATTTATCGCTCTATATTGCGTCATTCATTTAAGCGAGCACACATCTCAGAACGAATTATCTCGTGACTATATTGCACGCGAAATCGAGAAACTTGACATAAGCCGATTATCAAAGTCTTAGGTAATAATATTACTATACAAATCATGCTTCTGGGACGGGATATATATACATTATGATTATGATTATGATTATGATTATGATTATTATTATTATTATTATTATTATTATTATTATTATTATTATTATTATTATTTATTTAGTGTAATTTTCATACACAAATAGTAGGCACATTAAAAAAATATGTAGGTATAATATTATATTATTATCAATTCATTTGATATTAGATACGAATATAATATGATTAAGAATATAAATAAGTTTCTATATATAACTGCTGACGGTATATTGCGGTGAAAACAGTATAATATAACCGTTTTATACGTGTTCGGAAATCAATATTTTTTCTCATCGGTCAAAATATCATAAATTATTATTATTTTATATATTATTATATACCTACTTGCAAATATGTATAATAATACTGTCATTAACAACTTACGGTGTTTCCTTTCGAGAGTTTCGTCTCACTCGCCTTTTCCGAAACTCGCGCGAACTCGATTTGCATTAATTTCGCGTGCGGTTTTCTGCGCCGACCGAAACCGTATCGCGTAAATTGTATACAGAGATTATTATTTTGTGCGTTAATCACACTCGCGACCTTTGCAGTTGTTGCCAACGCATTAGATAATATTATATACGCCCAATCGTAAATTTGAACCGTAAAGTATGACAATATAAAAAGGATTTATTAAAAAAGATTCGTTCTATTTATATAATAATTTAATATATCCTATTGAATATTTGGATGTTGAATCGTGAACGATAATAAACGTATCGTTAATAATTCCGTGTAACACTCGCGCCATAAATATTTGCACAATTTAATAATAATAATAATAATATAATATTCATCAAATGCCCACACCGCAACAAAACATCGTCGAACGCGTACACGTGTTCTTATACGATCCCGATGGCACATTAAAACATCGTTTACTACATCATTATATATACATTTAATAATGTCTTGTATATTGTATAAGATCGATTATTTTACGCGAGGCTGTGATTCGTTTTATTATACCCGAGTATATTCATTTTAGCGATACGCGAAAACGTTATTTCGCATCGTTTATTAAAAAACTATAAACGTTTAAATCACGTCATTTTTGTAATATAATTAGCGTACTATATAGGTCGTACAATAACGTAATTTTTTAACGTTTTTTTTTTTGTAAAAAGAGAAATAATAACGCGTATATTATATTAAATCCAATCCGATATGAATATGATTCCAATTTATCGGTCAGTATTTGTATATAATTATTATACAGCATAGCGTTGAATTGTTTGAACTCCGAGTATGATATAACAAAAAAAAAAAATAAATATTATGTTTCTTCAAAAAATGATAGATTTTTACAACAAATTGATGATTTTTAATTAAATTTATATAAATTATTAATTTAACGAAGGAAATTAAAAATTGTTTAGTAATATAATAAACGCACCGCGGGAAGTCGATTATTATTGTTCAGTAATCGGTTAGACGATGGTAATTCATATATTATTGCGCGTTTAGTCCTGCATGAGACGATGAAAAATAGACAATTTTCGTCAATTAATATATTGCGCACCTAATCTATTATGGCGGAGTGGGCAATTAAATTTGATATCAGTAATAGATAGAATAAACTATCGAGTGACTAAACTTACGGTTTTTTTTATCTCTGGAAAATGCGATGCGAATTTTGAAATACCGAATGCTTTTTTTTTTTTTTTGGTTATTATTTTATTAAAATCCGACCTAACCCGAGCGACAATAATATTATTATAAAAATGCCGACAGTCATAATAATAATATCATAATAACATCTGGAAACGGACAAAACGAAAGAAAACTCGTATTGTTTAATCTTAAAACAATTTGCGAATTAAAAAAAAAAAAAAACTGTTTTAACAATATTCTCGTTCCGGAAACTCGTTTTGCTGTCCTTAAAGACCTCCGGGCGCGTTAAACCCTATGTTTTATTTTATATTATTTTAGGGTTACGCTAGAATTATACCGCGGTATATATAATATTATTCGTTATAAATCATAACGAACAGTGGCCAAATGCTAATGACATTGTAATTGCGTATAATAATAATAATAATAATAATAATAATAATAATAATAATAATAATAATAATAATAATAATTATTATTATTATTATTATTGCGTTTGGGCGAATATCATATATTATATTTATGTACATCTGTTTTTTTTTTTTAACTTATTTTCGTCGCTTAAACATCGACCAACAATAATTTACTGTAAACACAACACAGTAATAATAATGATAATAATGATAACAACAATCATAATAATAATAACAGTAATGGCTTTACGAGTATATACTGTAACTCTCTCTCTCTCTTTCTCTTTCTCTCTCTGTATCGTCGCTCCTAAGGGTTTTGGACATTTCATTATATAATAACATGTGGCTCTTCTGCGTGTTTTATTATATAGTAGCACCATTAGCGAGGAATCGAGGGGCCTATGGGACCTAAAACGTCATTATCATTAGAGTTCACGGTCGTTAACGGTTTTCCGTCACATCTCCGGGCTTTCGAAATTTCGACCGTCCGCACCCCGTAGTCGGTCGCCCGACGCCGTTTTTTTTCCCCCCGGTGCCCGAAATCTCGAGTCCGGTCCGTTTCCTGTCGGCAAATCGATTGAAAAAAATCAAAACCTACCGCGGTTACAATACGACGCGCAACGTTTAACACGCCGCGGTTTGGTCGTGACGCGTATGTTACGACTTATCGTATTATGATTGAACGGTTAACGCGTGTACGATAATATATTATAAGCGACCCTAAACTTAATCGAAATCTTCGTAATTATTACTCCCCGTCCGCGGTTAAATAAAAAATAAAAAATAAAAAATATATTATTATTATTTTTTTTCAAAGTAGCGTCGAATTAAAATCGTATTACCGTACCGAAATTACGATATAATAATATAATATTATATCATAAAGCGAACGATATTATACGAAACGAATATACCGAGAAAAATAAATTACAAATTGTACAGGGTAGGTATAAACACCCGAAATACCTAACCTATATTATTTTCGGGCGTACATAATATTATTATACATACAATATAGTTTATAGACCGGACGCACGCGAAAAGTAAAAATAAATAATGATAAACGTCATTATTATTACGTATATTCTTTAACGAAACGACATACCGAATGGTCTTCGAGTTTACTTTTTTATACGTAATATATTCGATTGTATTATACGGTGACTTTTCCGCGGTTTTCTCGGATTTAGTTATGTATATAATCGTACATTATATGAATATAACATTATAAGTAATTCGTATGCGTATTTATTTACTAGAATAACATGCGATATAAATTTCTCACATTATATGAATATTATAATATTTTATTGTATAATTTTCCTCATTTTAATCCTTATTTTAATGAAAATTTTAAATATTTTTAATAAAAATACATCTCACGGATATACTCCAAAAATTTAAACGAAACGCGGTATTATTATGTTATGTAAATATTCGGTAAAACGAAATAATAAAACGTTAAATAATTAAAACAATATACTCACAGTCTAAAAACATTATAATAGGCTGCTTCTCGTCTTCGTATTATATAAAATAATATGCTATTCGGATTTATAATACATTTTTAATCCGACATTTAAGTTTGACTGCCGAGTAGATAACGTGGACGCTTCTGTTTTGATTTAGAAATAAAATTGCAACCGTACGTCTATTCTTCTATAGACTATAGAAAAAAAAAATAACAATTACAAATTGGTTCAATATAATAATTATTATCAATTTTGAACGGCTTTAATAATGTGCTATAAATTTATAATATTTATACCGATCGTTAGTATTACGCGCATATTAATTCTAATTGAATTGTTTACGGTATACACGAATAAATAAAATAATTAACAAAAAGAAAAATATTTATTATTTATAAGTACCTACTCGCGTGTATTATACACACAATAAGTTTTGATTTAATTTCTTTATAGATCGGTTATATTTTATTAAGAAGCAAATAATGTACTATACAATACGTCGTATATTATAATTAAACAGGCGCGGATCCAAGGGGGGGCTATGGGGTTTTAGCGCTTTAGCCCCTCCCTTTGGACGTGTTATATGTTGTGTAGGCATGTAATTAATACTTAATATAGGTACGTCTTAATATCCATTATCCATACATTTAAAATATAAATATAATTATTATTTATTGCTAATATTACTATCAAATGTTATCAATCAAAGCGTGTAGAAATTATCAGAAACAATTATTTAATAGTTACATGTGTATTTTCTGCACAGTTTTTAGTGTCTCCTGAAAAATATGTGAATTGTGGGTTACGCCCTTTCTACAAAACACCGTCGATCGATACTATCGATTATATTTTTTATACCTATCCACTAAAATTATATATTTGTCTTTATGTGAATAAAAATTAGCCCCTCCCTTTTCATATTTCTAGATCCGCGCCTGTAATTAAATATTTCATTTTTGAAAATTTCCATTTATTACACAAGTTTTTAATTTATTGAACATAATATTCAGATTAAATTTTTTACAATACGACGAAATTTGTTACGCATTTTTATAATAATAATAATAATAATAATAATAAAAAAATATATATATATTAAATGGTTTTTATATCCTTAGAATTACCCTATTTAAAATTAAAAAAATAAACGTTTAGGCCGTGGAATTTTCAAACAGTACCTACCGAAAATGTTCTTATCGGCCGTAGTAAAAAAGTAATCTAGAATTTAAAAAAAAAAAACAATAGGTGCATCGGACCCGACGACTATCGATAATAATATAATAAGATTTATTTTTAAACCAATATATATAAAAAAAAAAAAAAAAAGGAACAAATAATAACCTTTGAAGTGAAAAACCGTTTTCGAACAACATTTGGTGTTATTTTTTTTCTTCTGTGTTGTTTGTTATATTTTGTTCTGTTTATAGTATCGAAAGAATTAACGATCGAATGCTTCTAAAACAATAAAAAGTTTTTTATTTTTTTTTTTTTTTTAACAACAACATAAATATTCGAACGTAAATTTAATATATGATATTTATTTTTGGAGCGGTTAAAAAAAAAGTCAAACATTAATTATTGAAACGGAACAAAAAGAAAACATTAATTAATATTACAGCGTACTTAAAATCATTTACAAACGTATATATATAATATTAACCGTCTGGAAACGCGTGTGTGTGCGTGTGTTTATAAATTGTTTTTTCACGGTCTGGCTCCGCGTTTTTTGATCCACGCGAACTCGTCGAAACTATATAAAAACACAATATTGTTATATGTATACACTTAAACTTTGGTTAGGTTTTTTTTTTTTTTATCTGGTCGGCCGTGTTTCGGTCCGATTCGAATAATATATAATTGATGCGCGGTATAAAATTAACGGTCGGACAATGGAATTCTCGATTATCATTTCGTACGATATACCTACAACATATACGCGTATAATAATAATTTAATACGGAATAAATATTTTTATCCTCTCTTCTTTTCACTCGTATATATAGGTACAACACACTGGAGTTATGACGAGAAAAAAAAAACAATAATGATAAACACAAATTTCGGATTAAAAATATAAAATGTTAATTGCGAAAATTTTACCGGTCTCTGTATAGCCTATTATATATATTTATATATATAAATATTATATAATCGTTGGTTAAATTTTTGTGTCCATGTCTATGATTTTTTTCTTCGTCTCTGCAATAATAATAATAATAATACGAGTACATTTCTGGAACATCTCCTCCCATAAGAACGACTTGCCGAATAATAATTAAAAGCAGCCGGCATCCATACTGAATTCGGTACAAATTATTTGCAGGTTTTTCTTCTATACGTTCCTATTTTAATTCACGTGAAAAATATTTATAATATTATCTTCCTGTAGGTTTACTTAGTACTAATTTTGAATATAATATTCCATTTTGCGAAATTCTCTGTTAAACGTTGTTTTATCATAATAATATTGAAAAGTCAATAATAAAAGGATACGTATACAGTCGAGCGGTTCAAATAGTGTTAGCCGATCAAAGGTCCACAGTGTATTTGGATTCTTATACGAGAACTTTAAACACAGTTCACATACGTTCATTATAACGTCCATACATTTTTTTTATTTTATTTTATTTTACAAGTATTCGTGAGAAATTTTCAAAAAAATTTCATAAAAATACACATTATATTTATTATATATATATTAATTATATTCTCAAAGTGAATATTATGTAAAATATAATTTCAATTCAGAAATGAAATGTTTGATAAATATCTTTTCGTATATTTAATTACGTTTGATTTTACTCGTTTTCATATTAAAAATAAAACAAACGGATCAAAATTTATAATTCATTGTTCAGCCGTCATATATTCATACTTTATTATTATTATTATATATACCTATACTCGCCCTCTGATTATTATATTTTAATTATGATGAACCTGCGGTAACGGCGGTTGCACTCGAAACGACCGTATATTACAAAAAAAAAAAAATAATAATAATAAAATAATAATAATAATAACAGAAAACACGCACACGTTACGACGATAACGTCAAACGTATTATAGCTAAGGTAGTACACCTTCATCATAAACGTACCAAAGCCCAGTCCGCCTATTCGATGTTACGAATTACGATTGTTGTTTTATTAATATAAAACAATTAATTATTATAATATTATACGGTTCTCTGGCAGTCGTATAACAACGAAATTATATACCCACAATCGTAAACGTCCAGTTTAAGTCTATACACGATAGCGGATTTCGCAAATTATTTTACAACGGAAAACGTAATACAGGTGTATATTATAACATAATATACAGTATTTGATAAGAAACGATTTGATAAAACGATAAACCAATAATGTCACTTTTGTTGTTTTTTCGCACAATAATAAATATATAATAATATATAGTCCACCTTATTGGATATAACTACAATACTTTCATTTATTTTACTTTACTAAACGTTTCTTTATATTATATTATAATAATGTGACAATAATATTCGGATATGAAAAAAATAACGAAGAATGTAATAATCCGATCTTCTTTATATTACATAGGTACGCGTTATGTTGATATTATTTAATCGTTTGACTTTTGATTTAACTTCAAATATTCCAAAAAACTGATTTTTTTCCTAAACTCTTCACCTATAATAATCTACTATATATATATTGTATTACGCGTTGTCTTCTGCGATTGACAAAACACGCGTTAAGTACACAATATTTTGTTTTCATTAAACGTGATATTATAGGTTAGGTACGTCAATATTAGGTACGTCCATTAAGGAAACACGATTCCCGCTCCCACGTTATAATATGTTATACGATCATGACTTGTACTTCTTTGAACCGTCTAATAAATAATGCGCGTGTACGAGTATAATATTATATTAAATGCACAGAGTCCGTGTACGCCGTGCGAAGACGTTTAATTCCCTTTGGTTTTCGGTCAACGACGACGCGCATTTCTGTTGTAAACCATTAAAAATAAATAAATAAATAATATTAATATGATAATATTATTCTGTTTCGTGTCATCTACGAGTTCGGTTTCGTATATACGGTCCACAATCAGACACTTGAATGTGAGTCGACCCCCGACTGTAGTGCGACACTTCTTAGAGTAAATATAAAATATGATAATAATAATAATAATATTGTAGATCACTGAGAGAGGCCAATCACACTTCACACCGATTTCCAAGCGTGAATTCAATTTAAATAGAAAAAAATAAAGTTATCTATATATTTTATACCAAAATGAGCGAATAATAATAATATTATTTTGATAATGGCGACGACGCGGTAAAATATAAATAAATATAAAATTGTTTCCGTTTGTTTTGGGGACATTTTTTATCATCATCGTATCGTTCGAAATGCATTATTTATTCTAATTTGTTGTCAGTTTAATTATTCGGCACTCGTCCAGCAGGTTAACCACAATTGACCATGAACATGAACACGATTTCGCACGATGCGATTTGCCGTCTCCGTAACAATAATTCGTCTCTCAGAGTCAGAGCGTATGTAAATGAATGCAAATGGTCGCACATTTCTATTTTGCGCGTTTGTTTCTCTCTCTCCTCCGGCGAAATATAGTTCAGATTCGTCGTTTCGTTCGGTTTCGCGTTTGTTCAAATAATTTATTATTGCGATTACATAATTTATCTCGAGACTGTGTAGTCAAGTCGATTCCCACATATTATAATACGTTCTGAATAAAAATCTGACTGTAAATACATAATCCGTATATAGTATATTATAATGTTGGGGTTCGATTTTAGAATTTCATGCGCAAATTCCATAGGTACGAATATAGTGAAATACGAAGTATACGATAACTACTATTATTATCACTTCAACTACACAACACGTACTATAATATTATAATTATTTTATTATAATATTTAAATTGTATATTTTAAATTTTAAATTTTTTTTATACACGTATAAAATTTTGAAATTGTACAGTTATACATTTTTAAAATAATACGATTAAACGATATTCCCGCTGAATTAATTAGATAATATTATAAATAAATAATAGAATCAAAAATCAATATATTATTATCTCTATGAGATAAATGACAGAGTTTTTTTTATTAATTAATATGTATTATAGGTATACCGTATACGAGTATTTTTATCGAAAAATAATAATCAAATAATTATTGTTTCAGATTATATTATTGTTGGTTTGTTGGTTACGATTTCAATATCGCATTTTAATTATTGAATTCCGGATATTATCATCGAAAATATAACAATGTTAAACGTTCTCATTGCGTTTCCACGACGACGAATTTAAATTGACTGAGGTTTGATATGGATAGCAAATCGACAACACGACTAAACCATATTTACCACGTTAGCTTTAACTACTGGAGTGATATATAGGCGATATAGAGACATATAGAGACATATAGGCTTAAATTTATAGTAAGTTATTATTTTTTAAAAACATAATTATTGACGAAATATAATTTATAACATACAGCTGAGTAGAGGCGATTTAAGTATAGTATATAATAATATATTATTGCCATATTAAGTCGTATCAACTTTATTTTTATTTTTTTGGGAGTTATAATAATTTATGAAGGAAAATAACATTACAGTAACTTTTAGTTTTTATACTATAATTTTATAAACTTTGGTATATTTATTATTTTACACTTCAAATTTTCACGTAATAATTGAATAACTAAAAGAGGAAATTTTTCTGAGAGGGCAATTGGATAGGTAGTTGGAAATTTTATTTCAACGTGTCTTACATCACTAAGTATATATTATATAAAATGTTTAAATCGCCTCTGAAGCTTCTGATGATGTAAACAAAATTAAAATAAAATAATAATATTCATTCGACTGCCATCGATTAAAAAATTCAAAACTATGTATTTTCTTACGCGTAATAATAATAAAATTACTATTACATAGGCCTGCCGTCCTGCGTATAAAAAGGTATTACTTTTTGCGCATATCACTTAAACGTAAAAAATATAAATCACAGTTGTTTTTTTTACTCACTTCCTCGTTCGTTGCTGTGTAATTTTTGTCCGTTGTCATCCGGTTTTTATTGTGATATATAAAGAACTATATAATAAATAGTTTAAAGTTTCGTATAATACCTCGTGTTTTACGTTAAAATAATTATAATAATAATAAAAAATGACTATATAAAAATAAATAATGATTAAAATAATTTTGATGACTAATAGCGTAAGAGTATAGTCGTCGTCGTCGTCGTTATTTCGTTTCACTCCTCGTGTTTCTTTTAACTAGAACGGACAATATTTCGTTTGTTTTCAGGGAAATATGACGACGACGATGACTGCGACTAGTGGTGCAGACGCGGATATCCCGTGACATGATGGATTAGACGGCGTCATAAAACGGGGTTGCTGCCGTTAGTCTTGGAAAAACAACGACGGCGGGTAATTAACTGTTGATTTACGCCGTTGGCACATTCGGAGATTGAGTGAGAACTGGCGAACACTCGAAACTCGCCGGGTAATTTATCATGTCCGCGAGTTGGAAAAATTATAAAAATAATAATTATAATTATGATAATAATATTATTGTAATGATAGTAACGCGTAACACGCGCACGTGTGTAAAATAATTTAATTGGAAAAACAAAAAAAAAATTATATTAAAAGTCATCACGAATGAAAAAATATTATTTTAATATTTTTCGTTATACACGTCAACTTTATAATTTATTATTTTTTTTTTATAGCGTAAGAGATCTGTCTTCAGCTTGCATACATATTACAACTTGAAACTTGTACGTAAATGCTGCCAAAATTATTTCTAAAAAATTGATTTTGCCAGCGTATTTTACCTAATATTATACTGAATAAATCATTTCATAATCGAACGGCGATAAAGAAAAAAACAACATATTAAAATATTATTAATTAATTGGTCGATGGAAAAATTAAATTAAACGACGTTATATTTTATACAGTGATAATAATTAATAATCACAAAAAATCGATTAGTTTTTTATTTATACATGTATAATAGATATTAATATTATTAGAAAGATACAAACATTATTCAAATCGAACGTATAGAGTTTCCAACGATTGTCCTAATTAAATTCGCTATTTTATATTTTTAAATTAACTTATACTAATCAAAGAGTTTATACTTATCGACCAACGTTAACGTCCAACTTCACCACTTCAGCATAATATTATAATTGTATATTATTATACGGGATAGTCACTATGTATATTTTATTAATTACACTGTAACCGGTCTGGTTCCGAACTCATCAATTCGTTTAAAATCGTACATAGGTAGTTTAAGATAAATAATGCGTTGTGTGTGTTTTTAAACCCAATGGTATCGTGTCGGTTAACTAGACGGATTTCGGCCTCACGCCGAGTTACCCACATGCCAAGGTTGAAGAATATACGTCGTATATACGTTGAAACATCCGGCAACGCGTATTATTATTCTCTGCCGTTTCTTGTATCGCGTCGTTACCGCGGTAACGTAACCGCGGCGTACGGATAACTTCCAACGCATATTTTATCCCTCAAGAATGGCGACCGTTCGCGAGCATACAATAAATTTGCAATAAATCGAATTCAATTTGAATAATTAAAATTGTAATAATATAATATTATACGGGATAATATTATACTATTGAAGCTGTTGTCCGTACAAAAATTTCAATTTATTTAAAATTATTGTTATCTTTATCGTATAGATAATAATACAATACTCGTTTAATATAAAATAATACGGTCGTGTAATAGTATTCAGATTTGGTGCATAAGTGTTCTGGGTTTAAACCATTCAATTTAAAAACCATCCAGTTTTTCTAGTCAATCCATCTTCGTCAAGTCGTTTCAGCTCCTTATATATTTAAAATATACCTGTATACAGTATACATTAAAAAAGCCGAAATGTATTATTTACATAACCCACCATTCCGTGCCAAAATTCCTCGACGAAATGTATTTTTTCGGTACTTATAGTAAATATACTTAGTATATTTATTTATTTATTATTTTGTAATAATTTTAACAATATTTTTTTTTTATTTATTTATTTAAGTTTAGTTTAATCTATATTTTTTTTTCTTTTTCAGGTACTTACGAAAAGTGTTAATCGATACCGGAAAAGATTTTTTATCGTCGTCGTGACAATTTTCATAATCCTATGTAGAATTTTGCTATTGTCGTCCCAGTACAGTTCTGTAATATTATTATTATTCTTGTCGGCAATAATATTTTGAATGTGGGAGTAAATGCACGACGTAGAAAAATAATAGGTAGGCACTATAAGATTAGATCACATTAAGTTTACAAAACGGACACCGGAAAAAAAAACCATTAACGAAACGGGAATGAAAAACGGTCCGAGTCGGAACTATATTTCACTGCGTCCATAAGTCAACATAACATAATATACTCGGCAACCAGTTTCCGACATTAATCACGAAAACACTTTAAAATAAAAAAAAAATATGAATGGGGCTTTCAGTGACTCTTCAATTTATTTTCACTAAATACGCCGTTGGTATAATAATTATTATTTTAATTAAACGCGTTTAAGTATTGACAAAACGACGTCAACGTGTTTTTATAATATTGTTATACAACCGGTCGTGGAATCGAGTTTTCCAAGTAATTAAAAAAAATTATTTCTTTAGCCAAACAATTAACTAATTTAAAATATTTAATTATTGTTGACGATCGTTTTTACATAATATATTGTTTATTTTTATAACGCTACTGGTTTATTTAAATTGCATGTAAATAATGATACGTTATTATAATAGGTGTATACATACTTGTTTATTCTTTTAAATTCTATATTAATTAATTGATAACATAAATTCATATAAATGCGTTATCAGTTCGATAAAACCTTTTAATATGTTATTAAAAACACTAGCAACAATACTGACATTTTATCTAAAAAGTAAAACAAACATAGGTATAAAATAACATTACGAGTAGATACAACTGTACAAGATATACCTATAAGTACTTATAACAAGAAATTTATTTGTTATACAATCTGATAGAATATTCTATTACTTAGGGCTTTTAATATTTTATCTTTAATTTATACTTTAATGTATTTTCTACTAAAAAACAAAAATAAAAAAACAAAAAGAAACAGTATACCATTTTATTGCTTTTGGTATAAGTAGCCGTTGCACTATATAAATATTATAATATAAAAAGATTCACCTCATCACTATTATTCACTTCTTATTATTGTAATATTATTTATACTATCATATCTTATATATGGCTTGTTTATTATTTTGTACACATTTTTGAGTAGTCATCACTCTTCGTTTAAAATATTCTAGTTATTGATTACCTATCAGATTTTATAGTTCGTGGACACTTTTATAACCTCAATTTTCTATCGTTATTTTATTATATTAAATAGTCGTAGGTATGGACACTGGCAATTTAGACTCAATAACGCGATGTCCTCGGGCTTTTCTTGCCCACCATCGCGTTTTAAAACTTGCTCTGAAAACGCCCGATAAACCAATATTAACGCGATCCATTATAATATTATTCAGAAAATGTTTTCAATCGAATTTTTTTTATTAACACAGTTGGGAAACATTTCTAAAAAAACGATAAAATATGCTAATATTATTTTATTAAGAAAATAATATATTTAAAAAATTGAAATAATGAATATATTTTTATCGTAAAAATATTTAATGACCTGCAGCGTTTAACCACTACGTTCTTTTCGCCGTTTTGCACGTTCAACAGTTGTTTCGTTTTATTCGTACAATAAATCTTTCATGAATATTAAATACTCTGGAAATATATTATCGTACAATTTTTGTAATATAAACATAAAATGGTATATAATATCTTATTAAAATTAAAATTTTTCAAATAAAACTTTAATTAATTAAAAAAAAAAAAAAAATACCAGTAATACTTATATTTCGGCCGGATGACCTTCTATTGAAATTAATTTTTGATGTGACTTAGGAGATACTGAAATACATTATTTGTGAAATCTTCAAATTTTTAACACTTACGATGCGCGAATGCTCAATACAGCTTGTGTTTTTTTTTTTTTAATGGTATCATCTATTTATTTTTAACACTAGATTTAGATTCACCAAAATTTTTTAAGTAGATTTGACTTTTTACAATTTTTTTCTAAACCCACAACTGACTATGAATTGAACCGTTAGTGTGAAAATTTCACAAATAATGTATTTCAGTACCCCCAGGGTCCACCAAAAACGCATTTCAATACAAGGTCATCCTGCCGAAATATTACCAGAAATCGTAATCACACTGTATATTATTGATAATTCAATATATCATTACAATATTGACGAACCATTCATTACAATAATAATATTATGTCATAACTATTATAGTACTCCTATAGTGACCTGGTTTTGAGATAATTTGACATGTGAATATGATTTTAATGAATGAATATATTATATTGAATTCATTTATATTTACCTACGAGAATTATAAAATATTATGTATTAAAAAAAGATCGAGTGGTAGTTATATAATAGTTACACTTTACATGAATGTTGACATAAATTTAACATCCATATTATTATAAAAATTATAAAATTTACCATATTTATAATATTATATTTCATATTTGAGCATAGTTAAGTTTAGATTTAGACTTATAGAAACTTCTAAACATTATACCATAACTAATTATATAATAGTATAATTATCTTTCTTTTTTATATATATAGTTATGAGATGACGTTATGTCATAAATCATAATGTATATTGTCTTGTTAAATTTCAATCAGAATATAATATAATATTATATTATACTGATGTCAACACAGTATACTCTATAATTCTATATAAAATCAAAACAATTTAACTCGTTGGATGCTTGCATATTATATAGGTGTATGCGTCATATAACATTATTATTGCAAAACACTCGAATTATTATTCTATCTAAATCCATTTTTTTTTTTTTTTTTTTTTTTTTTATATAATAATTATAATTAAGTATCTACAATTTAAGTTCAAATCAAACAACTTTTAGAATACTTGAAATACCTATATAGTTTACAGTCATAATATTCGATATATCATGTTATAGTGTTTTATTATTTATTTAAAATTATAATATATTTATTCATGATGAATATTATACCATTTTTACGCATGATATTTAATTATTATATTCGTATGTAATTTGTTATAATAAAAAATAACATTTATCAATTTTTAAATAATTTTTATTTTAAAGAAGAAAAACGATAATGTGTTGGCAACAAAATGATGACATTTAAAAAAAAAAAAACAGCTGTATAAATGAGTACAATATTCACTTCACGGGTTAAAAATAAAAAGGTCTCTATTTGCGATTTAGCATTTCGAAGTAAACGCGAGAATTTATTTCTTTCACGTCGTCTTCTAAATTCTATATACTTTTAAGAAATCTAAAAAATTGGGTTATTTATACTGATAGCACGCTACTATCAAATATGTATAACAAAAAAATATTTATTCGATTCTTATAAGGTCATCAATATTTTATTATATAATAATAATTAGCATTATTATTCCTATAATAATATTATTATGACATTAAATATTTTGTCATATTTTCAGTCGCTGTGTTATATCTTATATATATTAATAAATCATAAAGTTTTGATAGAAATGTGGTTCATTCCGTCTTAATTTAAAATACTTTAAAATATGTATATAAAATAATTTACTAAAACTTTTAAGAGTGAAAAACTTTCCTGATAATTATGTTAACGAAGTAAAATGTTAATGAAATAAAATAAGTTTAAATATAACTAAATAAGTGAGTTTATGATAAATGAAATAATGATCATCGTCTTTGAATAATAATTGTAATTAAACATATTTATAATTATTATTATGCAAAAACTAACTCATTATTTCATTGTAAAAAAAAAATGCATTCGAATCTATACCTTAACTTAAAAGCTAATATATTTTAATAATATTAATTAATTATTAAAATAATTTTTTTCTTTTAAATTTTATTAACAATTTTCTTTTATTAAACTTCTTTTACTACTATCCGAAGTCATATAATGATTATAGTAAAAGTAAATGAATTATATTTTTATTTAAATATTTAATTATTAAACACTATACTCACATAGTCGCATATTAAATAAAATTAAAATATTAAGTAATATGACATTCGAACACTATCTGAGATACATTTTACGAGCTAATTAATTAACTAATTTATTCTATTTATAAAGGCTGTAATTTGTCAATAAATATACAAGATATGTTAAAAAATGTATAATTTGATTTAAATTTCCAGATGACAATTTATTATAAAATGTTAAATTTGTTAAAAGAAGAAACTCGGTTTTAAAAAACTAATAAATAGTCACACGTAATAATATATATTATATTATATTTTATATATAAATCTACATAATATGTATCCGATACACACTTTTTTACTTAATAAATTAAAAATTACGGCTTGAATATAATATAGGTATTATTTTAATTTTAGACACTATTATTTAAGTATTTAAAACGGTTTACGTTTTCATAGTAAGAAGTCTAAAGTACTTCGTATAAAACTTATACTTATTATTATATTTTTATCGATAAAATGTAAATTTATAATTATTTATTTTGAGGTCACTATCATCACGAGTCACAAGGTTTTTTTAAGTGTTTTTTTTTTTTTTTATAAATGAAATCTACTTTATGTGTATATATTATTATACACAACACTTATGGTAACATTTTTTTTTTTTGTTTGCAGTTTCTTCAAGGTTATTTTTCAGTTTATGTCATCAAATTGTTTAATGAAAAATTTTAAGGAAAATAAAATATACGCGTATAATATTAACTTTATTGTAAAATAATTATTCGTATGATAAATTACGATATGGGTATATATTTATAAGTATGATAAGATAAATGAATTTACGAACTATATGTGTTCAAAGAGGATTTTCTAGGATTTCAAAAAATCGTAATATGATGATGATGATTGCTCGAACAAATACATTAACTTAGTTTTCACTTGAGAGAAAATGGAATAAAAAATGTCAAACTATAAGATGTCGGTAGACGCATAATATATTACGCGTGGGCGAAAATACGTATTTTAAAATCGAATAAATAATATATATTATTTCGTTTGTTCTAAAATAGAAAAATTCGATTCGTATATAAATACGAGTGTAATAATATATTATATTATTGTCATCCGTGCCAATCCGCGTGGGTCTTATATATTGAGTTTATACCGTTACAGTTCTGTCGTTCGTTTTCTATTATACAGGGCGTCCCATCGTATTATTTCGTTTTTATATTATTATAAATACCTAGTGCGATGGAAAATTCTTGTGTTTTAAGAACGTAATATATTATAAGTCATATTTAATTATAAAAATATTAATTTGTATTTAATTTTATATAATATATTAAAATCGGATTCCGCACGAATAAGAATTTGGAAATTTTTGTGGAAAAGGGTAGACGAATACGATGGCATGGATCATCCTGTACTCACTCATATATTTACTTATTCTATAACAACCGTTTTTAGTCGAGTAACTTAATTATGATAATAATATATATGTAATAATGCACTGTGTATACGCTTTTATATAGTCATCGTACCAGCTTAATATATTTTTCAGTTTTTTTTTTTTATACAATAAATTGAATATTAATATAATATTACGCGTTTTTGATAACAGACAACGAGTGCGTTTTATTACATATAATAATAAGAATATTATAAAAATCTTAAATTTCTGGAACTTCGTCGAAATAAATTCGTTTCAAAGATATATATGGTTCGTACAAACTCGAATACGAGTTTCATTACGATTGCGGTATTATAAAATATTATACGAATCGACTAGGTCCAAATAAGTAAATAACCCTTTAATAAATAATAATACGTTTTCGGTTATTATATTATTATGTAATAGCGTATATAGGTAGGTACTTTTAAAATATTATTATATTATTATTTTAACAACGAAGAAGACACTATCCGTAGTGTTTGAACCGGTTTGAACGTGTGACCGGGGTTCGGTCGTACGTATGCGGGGAGAAAATTATACCGAAGAAGAAAAAAAATAACCGACAAAAATCTTCTAGGAGTCTCGCGTGTTGTCGGCGGCACCAGGTATCATTAAGATAATGTGAAATAAATTGAAGGCGGACCGAAAAAAAACGCTCGAAAATCGCTCCCGTACGAAAATATACGCGTTACTTTATATAATATACAGTTTATTCAGTTTATATTCACACGCACGCTTTAATTTTTATTTCGCGTTATCCGACCCGTCCGAATGTTGGATAAACGATAATAATCGTTATCAAATTTAATTTCAATATTATAATATTATTTTAAATCGTTGCCCCGATTCCTTCGTACCTATGTCATAATATAAAAATATGAAATTTCTCACGCGTCCGAATTTTTGGC
The DNA here is from genome assembly GCA_021307375.1 of Tetraneura akinire. NCBI lineage: Eukaryota > Metazoa > Arthropoda > Insecta > Hemiptera > Aphididae > Tetraneura > Tetraneura akinire. Next base: position 6,968,219 of record JAIUCT010000008.1, read on the forward strand.
GGTTTTTTTTCCACCAACTAGTTTATTTAATTTACCATCGTTGAAATCAAAAATATTTACGCGCGAAGACGTAAACGTCAAATTGGTCTTCTACGAATCTGTGCGCAAATCGTTTCGCGATATTACGTAAAACCTTTTTATCATTTTACCAATATCGTTAATGTTTTCCGCAGACAGGCGAATAAAAGTCGTTCGATTGTTTATTTTTTTTTCGTACCGTTTTATAATAATATACTGAGAAGAATAGAAGTTTTCAGAATATTTTACGGAACACGACGAAAACGTTTTTATAATGGCTTCAACGATTACAATATAAAAAATAATAATAATAATAATAATTATTATTATTATTATTATTATTATTATTATTATTATTATTATTATTATCATTATTATTACGCGCGAAATGTGAGACGCGAAGTTTTATTTTTGTTATCGGTACGTTAATATTTTTTATTCGTCAGTTTTGTATAGACAATTAAATAGACAATATTATTTTGTTATTTAATAAATTATTCGGAAAAACATTCATTAACATAATTGTTAATTATTGATCAAAAGTAATATTTTAGGTTAAAAATAAATTTAATAAAATAAAATTTAATTTTATATCGAATGGAAATTTGGAGAAATTATAGTAATAATTGATAATACTTAGTTTTTCCTACACTCATATTCATTATTAAATATTTTAAATTTTTAACGTCAATTTTTTTATATAAAACGTAATGTTAGGAATGTGTGTTAGCAATTTCATTTAGTTTGCAGTCTAATCCGTGACGGTGACATGTTATTATAATATTCTTATATCATATTATATTACTTTTTGGATGGAATTAGTCCAATACCGTGGTAACGTTCGTGTGTGACATTCACGTCGAGAATAATTTTTTGATCCGGATGTGTGCAGGTTTCTTTTACAGTCCGTTTAGCATTTCAAAACAAACAAATCACGTAACATTTTGTTATCAATTTATTTGGACAATCTAAAGGAAATACGTTTTATTTTTGGGTACACTATTGATTTTTTAAATTTAACAATCGTTAATTTATTGAGACTGAAATTACCGCAATCAATTATTATTATTTAATTATTACTAGGTATTATATTATAAAAACAACGTTTTAATTTTCAAAATATTAGGTAAAAAACGACGGATAAAGCTCAATTATTAACATATCACGGTCAGATCAATATCGATAGGACAATGGCTAAATTTAGCCATGGATAGGACGTTTATCATAGATAATAATGAATGGATGGGCCAATCTTCTTATCGTGCGTTCCATTAGAAGTAAGGTGCTTTATTTATTATTCCATGAAATTTTTATTTTTCATGATTACTTTTTCTATAATTATGTAACATAAAAATAATATCTATGGGAAAGTATGAAATTATAAATTAATATTTTAATAATGATTTTCATGAACCATTGTAATTTGTAAAAACAAACTGTTGAAAGTATTAATTTAGGAAAAAATGTTATTTTATAATGACTAAATTTTAATTTGCTTTATCGGACCGCGGCACCTTACGTTAGCAGTATAGTCATGGCCTATCCATTCTTTATTATCTATGGACGTAATGTAATCCGACGGGACCGTACGTCCGTACGCACTTTCGGTCACGTACAGGTGACGGACACGTCTGGTCAGGTCTCGATCGGTCGATGTACGATCGAAACGGCAGCAATCGCGCGAGCTTTTAATCGAGACTGCCCTGCAGACAACTTCAACACTTGATCGCAACGAGCGAACCGTTTAAAATGTGATATTGCCTTTGACCGATAATGAAAATTATAGGTACATCATATTATAATTTTTGGCCATAACTTGACCGTGATCGGAACCGAACCGAGACCTTCAAAATGTGAATCGAGCTTAATACGAGGATATCATAATCAAAAAGAAGAATAAAAAAGAATCAAAATAGGTAATGTATTATATTATTAAAAATAATAATATTATACAGGTTTACTTGATTTTTATCTAATTATTATTATTAAATTTGTTTATTTTTAATTATTCTCTTATTAATAAGAGTTAGTTTATATAATATAGAATATTTTTACTCTAAAAAAGTGTATATTAATTAAACATTTTTACGATATATTTATTTACATTAAACGTATTATTTTAATGAAATAATATTATACTTATTTATTTATATTATGTATACTAGGTTTATATTATGATAAATTGATAATATATAATTGAAATTCGAGATTCATTGCCACCCCCACCCCCACCCACCCCTCACACAAACTAGCTGCAGTATTAATAATAACATCCAGTTAAGATAATAATAATTTATTCTAGAGAAAACTTTGTTATTCGTATAACTGGATTTTATTAATCTATATATAAAAAGTGAAAACTTTGATCGTTTATTTTATACGAGTAAACTGACTTGATGAAAATTCATTTATGTAAACGAAACAGGTCATAAAACAACGTTAAATTGGATTAAATTCATTGCGGATTCAATTTTCTCTAAAAGTCATAACAATAATAATTATCTGTAATTATTCAAGTTGAATTTTTACGTCGTAATAACGTTAGTAAATTGAAAAATAAACACAACGTAATGAATACAATATTATTATACTAATATATATAAAATAATGCCGTAAACGAGATGATCTGCAAATATTACGGAAAAGATATTAAAATAATATTTAAAATAATATGTGCGAATTTAGTTATTATTTAATTAAATTTTTTCTTAAATTTTTTTTTCAAAATAACGTAAAACTGTGTTTTTTATTTTTTTTAAAAGGACTATGGAAGTAAATTTTATATACCTTATTATATTTTATATGTGTATGAGTGTATGTTTGGAGATAAAATAATTTATAATTTCAAAGATATAATTTAAAAAAGGACGTCATTCTCATTATATTATTATTATTTGGCTCTTAATGAAATACAAATCTGACGACAGAATGTCGTTTGTCGAGTACATCTGGAACAATGAAAGTTTTTCCCATTTCGTTTTCAACTTTTCTTCCAAACTGAACGCACTCATTAATTCTTACTTACAACAGTTTATCAGTACGTTATTCAAATTTAATAATAATAATATAATAACATTTTTCACAACTTTTATTTATTATAATGCGCGTTACACATAATAATAAATATTTAAAGTTACGTTTACGTTCGTGTTTCGTGCGCAGTTTAATGCGCAGTTTAATCTTTTAGGATTTAGATACTATTATTATATTATTTTTTATTTCTATAATGGTGTGTAATATAAATATTATTTATTTCGTAAAATATATTAAACACATTTTTATTATTAAGCCATAAAATGTGAAAATTGTGCGAAACGACGATTTGAATACTATAACTACTATAAATTTAATGTTTGCTGTGGGTGCCTAAAAAATTATTATAATATAATATACACATTCTAATATCGTATAATATTACGCATTTATTATGAGCTACGATAGTATTTTTACATTTTTATTTTATATATTTTATAAAAATTTAATATAATATTAATTTTTTTTGTTTTTTAACGGTTTATATTATACCTACAGAAAAATTATTTTAATTGAGTTACTCACCTAACCTAAATACAATATTATTGATCTTATTGCGTTTTTTTATAATTTTTTTTAATGACTTATAAAAATAGATAAAATTAGAGCTGTTATACCTTAAAAATATAATTTAATATAAACCAAGTGAATTAAATAATTAATTTTTAACCGTTATTATAGAGAAACTGTTCCTATATAATATCTTATATCGTATATAATACCATCACATTTAGATGTTAACAAAATTAAAAATCTATAATCTCCCGTATATAGTATAGACCTTATCTTTTTATTCTTTTCGCCAAGACCGCGCGGTATAATATTATATTATTATTATATTTAACGAATCTTTAATAATACTCGTATTATGCAAAAGGCGTTAAAAATGTCTGAATAAACCGACTGGCGATCGATCGGTAGTATACCGACATCGGAATATTATTTCGGACTTGTAAATATTATATTGTTATTGTCTCGTATATTATAAACGTATATACAAAATATTATAAACGTCGTCGGTTTTTAATAATCCAAAAGCTTCCGACCGGCACCGACTGGAAGATATTATATACATTATTATATGTGTATAGAATATTACATTATATTCGTCGTCGGAATATTGTATATGAAATAAAATAATATTTATATAGTGAAAAGCATACGGACGGAAAACGCGAAGAATATAAAGATTTATAACATGGTAAGGGGGGAAAAATTCTAGTCGCGAAAAGCCGCCATAAATATAATAATATATACCTAATAAATTCACACACGGCCGTGTTTTGCGCCAATGACCGATATATTATCATGTTATATACGCGAGTTGTATAATATAATTTTACAGAAGCCCACGTTTCCGCATACAGGATGTTCGGAATATCATCATTCATCATATACCTGCGTTATAAGTATACGCGAATAACATGAATATTAGTTATTATTTATATCCAAAATATATTATTATTCCCACTGACCCACTGTATACTTTTATATTCTTGTGTCTTGTCGTGTAACGCGAAAATATCATCATAATATTCTCTTATATTTATTTCATCATAATTTTAGTATCATAAAATTGAAATGATAAAAACAAAAATAATTTATAAAATTGGGATTTAAGTCATTTACAAAATTGTTTATTAAAACTATTCCACTAGTATTTATTAAGGGCATGTATCTAGCTATGATCGCTCAGTCTACGTTTAGTACTGAAGATGACAACGTTGTTGTTGAAATACGTATTTACTAAAATAATAAAGTAATTTTTTGTGGACTTGGGTTTTTTATTTATTAGTATATTATATTATTATCATTATCATTTTTATTATTATTATTATTATTATAGTGTACCTAATATAAAATTATTTATTATTTGTGTGTTACAAAAGATATAAAATACACTCCTTCTAATATAATAATAATAACAATTTTAATATAATATTTAAAAAAACAAAAACGCGTTATATATATGGAACGGAAGAAAACATATTATTATAATAATTGTGAATAAAGCGATGTCGTCTTCGCGATACGCTATATATATTATACTATACGAGCGAGGGAAATTTTCGTTATTCGAACTATGATATACGTATATATATTGGTATATACGCTTTCGTATATAATAATATGTTTTTCTCGAACGTCTTTCGAGATAAATTGTTTTTCCGAGCTCGTCTGTGAAGACTATGAGAGTATCGCGTGGCTCCTCGACTTAAATAATATTATAATATACGGATTAGTTTGGCACACTCTTCGTCCATACAACTGTATTGCCGATTTAATAATAATAATAATGATATGAATGAGACCGAACCGAATCACGAATCACCGAATTCGATAGAAACGTGAAATATAATTTGATAGGTATGTAATTCATTAGAAATTGATCAATGATATGTTGATAAGGAAATCGAATTATTTAAATAACTTAAATACTATTTAGATTATGTATCGGATAGGTGTTTCTAGTCGATATCTATATCAAGTAATCTGCGAAATTTTTATATTATTTTTAAACAATTATAAATTTTATCTACCTATTAATATTGAAAAGTTTTACATATAAATATTAATATTAATCCGTTTAGTTTTAAAAATCAAGCACCTACTTATTATATCATTTTTTTTTTCTAAAAAACGGTTGGATTCTTTCATTCTACTATTCTAGGGATTAAAATGAAATAAAAATCTAATTTCACTAAATTATATTACAATATGAATATTGTATTGCGAAAATATTTATTTGGGCAATACATTTTTTTTCAAAGGATTTATTACCTATTTTAAACATGATCAATAATATTAATTAAAATTTTAACTTTTGTGAATTTCGATTTTAAAATCATATATAGATTATTTATAAATAATAATTATTTATTTTTTTATATTTTTTTTAATTACACAATCATTAATATTAGTAGTTTTACGTACAATTATTATTATTATAATATTTAATCATGATATTAAAAAAAATTAAATGCCAAATATACTAAATTTTAAAAATATAATAGACTATAGTACGAATTTGTAAATAAATATAAAAGTGTTTTTAAAATGAAAAGTTTTGATATTGATTTAAACGTATCTATAAATTATGTAAGATACCCATAGATAACAATTAAAGTAGTGGATAACTTTAGTCATATTATTATTTCGTTTCAACTTGTATTTTATTGTTTATTAATTGTGAATTAAGTAATTTAAAAGTCGTCGTAGTAATTTTATTTGAATTGTGTTTTGTATAAAAATGTCGAAACTAATTTAACTTTGCTTTTAATTATTCAGCTTTTCAAGTTTTTGTCACAATAAATACTGATTTATTCAAATCGATTAATTTATCGATTGCCTAGACATTAATTTTTACTTAAAAAAATAAATATAATTTGTTTTTTTTTTTTAATTTGCGTATGTTTATTCGTCGAATTAATATTATAAGTATAATTTAAAAAATTAGCATTTATTCGATATAATTTTCATATTTATAATTATAATTCGTATATTATATAAACAGAATATTTTAAATTCAGACTTAAAGAATAATTAATTATTATGATGTCACTGTCTTATTATGAACTTAATAACACATTTCTTCCAAAATTCAATCACAAATTCACATATTTTTTTCATTTTTCGATGACGTCATTGTAATAATATTAAAATAGCATAATAAAATTTAATTTGACATAATTTTGGTTTATAATAATATATTAATATTAATATTATAATTTTTTAAATATTATTTTTTTGAAATTCCATATTATACTCTAAATCATATTTTGTTCAGGGATGATGTTTACATATTATAGCATAAATGAAAATTAACGTATAATAATTACTCAAAGTGAATTTAATATATTATAATAGGTATTACAAATTTGAAAAATATTCATGAAATTTCGTTAAAAAGCGCCAATATATATTATAATCCTTTGATAACAGGCTGGTTTATTTAAAATGCGATAAGATTGGTGATTACAATTTTCAATTTTTCATCGGGTATTATAATACTATTATCATTTAATAGTAATATATTTGATCGCTTTTATGGCGAGACGAACAATATGCGATATGAATATTAGAGATATTATCGAAACGACTCTTGGGAAATCAATAGTCGTTTAAAAGTGTATAAATAAATTTCCATATAATTAAAATGTCAACGAGAGAGAGATAGAGTGATAGAGAGAGAATGAGAGAGTGAGGAGAAAACGGATTATTAAAATTCGCACGGACATTATTTTCATATTTTTTATCATAATTATTATTACAGAATTATATTTCGTATGAAACACGTCTACAGTCTACTAATGCGATTATTATTTTTGCATTTACAGCGAAGTCTCGTATTGTCGTTAACGTCGTTATTGTTATGTAAAACTCGTCGATTGGCGTCATAAGTCGATTACACGAAACAAATTTAAATAAAATAAAATTAATTCGACTTCGTGTTTATATTATTATGTCGAAAGACATTCGCAGTGATTGAATTGGGGGAAAAACATATTAAAGATATTCCATCCCTCTGCGTCCTCCCCCCCCCCCCCCAACCACCCAAATCGATCACTGGACATTCGTTTCGTTGTAAACGCGCTGTGATCCCGTGACAGTTTAATCATTACATTTTGTTGACAAAGATATAGTAGATACCATTTTTATATTATTCTTATTATTATAATATTATTCAGTAGTAAATCACAGAATCTTCATATAGGTAGTTTAAATGTGAAAATTTTATTTTATTTCTCAGAATGCAGTTGTCACAAGGAAATAAAATTTCGAAAAATTATTAATATTTAATGTGTGAACAATATATTATCAAATTTTATTATTTATATCATTATGATATTGAAATCGAACCACGACGGTTGTAGATTCTCGGAGAAAAAACTATTTTAAATTCATTATTAAAATTTTCAAATAATTTTTTACGACTGTATCCACTAACATTTTAGATTCTGAGCGAAGCGAAGAATGTATTGGTTTTACAATGATGTGTGATTTTTTTTTGTTTTTTTTTTTTTTTTTTTTATTCTGAAGACATTTTTACTACCCGAAATAATGCTCCGATTATCACGAATAGGGTATGTTTCCGGTAGCAAAGTGGATCTAGTTGGTACTTTATTTAGGTCATTTTTTGAATTTCTCAAAATTGACCCTAAGCGGTAGAAAAAACTTGGAAAAAATGACGAAAAAGCGGCATTTTTCACGAAAAATGAAATTTTGACAAATTCAATTTCTATATTTCACGATAACTCAGGCAATTTTTAAGATAGCAACCTGAAAATTTTTTTGGGTGTTCACATAGCTATTATACATATGTGGTAAAATTTTGGAACCGTTATGTTAATTTTTCTACAAAATATTAGACTTTGAATATTTCGTAAAATTCACGTTTTTACGTATATAATGTTTGATAAAATTGGCAATTTTGGGTATTTTGGTCTGAAAATTTTACTCAAGTATACTTACATATTACTTAACATCATACTAAAATATTATAAAAATCCATTGTCAAAATTTTTTTTTATAGCCGTTTTAAGTTGATATTTTTAGGAAAACGAAAATCTTAGAATCCATACATATAAATAAATATTCTGAAAACACTTTTACTACCCGAAATAACGCTTCGATTTTCACGAATAGCGAGTTTCAGATGTAAAAGTGGATGTAGATGGTACTTTATTTAGGTCATTTTTCGAATTTCTCAAAATTTACTATAAGCGGTAGAAAAAACTTCGAAAAAATGACGAAAAAACGGCATTTTTCACGAAAAATGAAATTTTGACGAATTCAATTTCTACATTTCACGATAACTCAGGCAATTTTTTAGATAGAGACCTGAAATTTTTTTTAAAGGTTCACATAGCTATTATATATATGTGGTAAAATTTTGGAACCGTTTTTTAAATTTTTCTACAAAATATTGAACATTGAATATTTCGTAAAATTCTCGTTTTTACGTATATAATGTTTGATAAAATTGTCAATTTTTGGTATTAAGGTCTGAAAATTTTATTGAAGTATACTTACATATTAATTAACATCATACTAAAATATTAGAAAAATCCCTAATCTAAATTTTTTTTTATAGCTGTTTTAAGTTGATATTTTTAGTTCAAACGAAAATTATAATCTGACTGAACTTCGCTCAGAATCGTTTTTTCGAATGCAATGGTTTATCATTGCATTCAAATTATAAATAAAATTAAACGCTATGGTTCGCACACCTGTATCCTGTGCGGCAGGAGTATCAGCTCATCTTTTTTTTAAAATATCTCTTTATGTACTACAACGTATAATCAATTTTTTTTTTCGTCCAAATCCCGAAAGACGACGGATATTATCTTAGAGTTAATATTATGCGTTTTATGCTCCTTCAAATTTCCAGAACTAAAAAAACGATCCGTTTCGAAAATTTTGTATATATTCGTAGTTGTTTAGGTGAACTATAAAAATATAATATTATATAATATTTAGTCATAATTCGTCATAATATTGTGTATAGTATTGAAAATTGAGATAAGAAAATAATAATAATTGCATTTTTATCCACATTTTAAATCCAACTGCAGAAGACGATCAATAAAACAAAGACTTGCAGTATTCAAATTACGAATAATGCGAAATCCGTTTTATTCTATCATAATAATATATTATTATTTGATAATGCCTATGTTGAATGAGTTTCTTATATAACGCTTTAATGGGTATTATTTAATCTGTATAAATGGCCGGTATCTTATACCTATAATATACCAACTCAATTTGAAATTTAATATTCCCAACGTTTGCTTTATTATATTTATTTATTTAAATTTAAAATATTATTTTTTATTTTTTTTATTTTTAAACATTAAAAAAGAATAATGAAACTATTATAAACTTATCGTATAAGAAATTATTCGGATTAAATTTGACACGTGATGTATTATTTAAATAATAATATCGTGTGTTGGACATTAAAAAGAAAAAAACGTTTAAGAATGTGATTTAAAGTTTAAACGTGGATATAACAATTATTTTATGAATACAATGTTATAAATAATTATTGGATTTATATTATATGACTTTATAACAATTTAGAATATAATTTTAAATACGAATATGAATAATTACGTATGATAATTAGGATTCGAACGTACGCCACTTTACGAATTCAAGAAAATTAAGTGGATAATTATGTAATAGTTTAATATAAAATTATAATGTAATACTGAAGTAATATTTCAATTATTATACTAACCTAACATTGTAGTTGACAATAAAAATAAAGTGTTTCCCGGAAATTATTTTATATTCAATACAGTACTAGAATACGATTATAGAAAGCGTTAATTATGTTTCTTTTTTTTTATTATTATTAATCTTACATGTTACATCAGTGATAAGAAAATGATGTCTATTAATTTAATGTATTGATTGTTTAGTTTTTTTTTCACTTTTTTCTATTGATTTTGAATTATGACATTTTTAACTTATTTGTATAGCTACTCGGAATTTCAATAATATTAAAAAATAATCTTAAAATTTACACGGAAAATATATTTGTTAAAATAATGTTAAACTAGTATTAATAAATCGTCTCATCGACATCATATTAAATAATCCTAGAAAACAATATTCATATTAATTATATATTCTTTTCGGAAAAATTAATCATTTTAAAAATGAGTTAAATTCATTTTCATAAATTTTTATTTCGAGTAAAAAAATATTACGTAACTTAACTAGAATATAATAAAATATTATTAAAACAAAAAACACGTGCCTAGTATAATTAGAATACTGATAATAATTTTGATAATTTAAATTTAGAGAAGCTATATTTCAAAGTTGTGATAATCTTTCTTGTATTATATTAACAAAAATTGAAACCGCGACGGTCAAACACTTTAATCTGATTAGTCCACACTAATATAACTTCACGATATTATGTAAGTTTATCGTACTTGTCAGTCATCGCGTGTGTGTATACGCGAAATCGGCATTTCGTTACGTCGTCGGCCAAGTTTCTTTCTTTGCTATTCGGAAAACCACCGATTTTACGAGCAATATTATTCGGGCTTCTTTCACGAACATGGCCGAACGATCGGAGATTATAAATTATAATAATATTATATACCTACTCCATGGTATACTTTCGAGGAGTGTCTTTATAATATATTGTAGGTATATAGCTTACAGTTAATCCCCATTGGTTTAGCGTGCGAAGTTCTGTCGAATTTAATTAACGTAATTCTTTGAATACGACGTGATTATATCATTAAGAAACGTACGGGGGGGGGGGGGAAATAAAAATAAAAATTATACCCTTTTACAGTTTTACAACAACACGGTTATGGTTATGGTACACAGTACACGCTATACAGTCCAGCGCTTGCACGAGTTTTTGCGAGGCTCAGGACAATCTTGACTTAATAATAATATGTTTATGATACGTATAATGATCGACGTTTTAACGTGTTTAAAAATTATTTTACTTCTATATACGGTCTATCTTTCATTAATTTCTATATGATTATTTTGAATAATATTTAGAAAATAGTTGTGATCGTATTGTCACGCGACATCGTCGTTATATCATTGCTTATATTATCAGTAAATATAGTCTATATCTATATAATCAACGGTTATATATTTATGTTTCAAGATATTATTTTAAAGTGTACTCGGAAATCGGAATGAATATGCAAACGTTTAGAACAAAATAATATTATCATCACGTAATCGACTTATTATAATATATTATGTAATATATTATTATAATAACCTTATTACAAAAGTACAATTTTCGTAATGCGAGTACGATTATTATATTATGTCATAAATGAAATGTTAATATATTCGTGTTCTGTATATCTTAAATACTTACGACGAGCTAAAAGCTAGCTAAAATTAAAGAATCTAATTTTAATAAAATATTACGCGTTAGACGATATTTTTAGCGTCAAGAAATACATAGTATAAAGACCAATAATTTATTATTTTAACGTTACAATATTCTCATTTAATATATTTCGCTGTAATACGAGTTACGGCCTTTTCAAAAAATGAATAACAGTCTTGGAAAACTTTATGTAACGTGTATGAGATATTGAAATTTAATAAAATTTAAGAACGGGAACATTTTCGAAGTTATCTACGATGATTGTCGTTTTCAATAAAATACCATCCGACAACGAAGTTATATATTACAAGTCGTCATGTAGTAAAATATTGAAATTCGTAATATCGTATAACTAAATTATCTTAAAAAACTTAAAAAATCGGCATAAAATGAGACTGCAGAGACGTTTTACAAAAAAAGAAAATCCCACAACGAGCAATAATTATTGAGAAATATAGAAGACATAAGAAATAATAATATAAGAGATATTTTAGGGATAATATTTCTCTCTTCAAATTTTACGATAAAATTATTAACTCTAACACTTCAACTTAAACGCCACGATTTAAGTGCCTTTCGTGATTTTCGTTTATATAAAGTATCCCCGTGTTCGCGATGATTTATAGTTTATATTATCGGATGCGTCCGATATATAGTCGTATTTATTAATATTATTATAACGTACAATATTTATTTTTTACACGATAATTATTGTAAATAAACTGGTAAACTTGGATTTTAGTTTTTTTTATATATTATTGTTATAACGTATACTCGCATTAAATATACGAAATAACGCGCGTGTTTAAACTATATTTAAAGTAAAGTGTGATAATTTTTGTTATTAAATGTTTGAAAATATATTTATTTTTTTTTTTTTTATGCTTAAGGCGTGGACCGAAAACATCGCACTCGAACACGAACACGAAGGTGTGAAAAAAGGGGCGAAAATAACGCGCACGGGATATATAATATTATTATATTACACGTGTACCTATAATATTATAGCCCGACGGCAAACAAATTCGAAACTGTGTAGGTGATTCTATGGAAATTTAATTTTTTTTCAACCTCTGGTCTCTCGATTTCCTATCTATAGATATCAATTTTTTATATTCTTAACATAATATTATTATTATTAAATTCACGTTTGTTACCTTGGTGCAAATTTGACGAACGGTATAATATGTTGTTATATTATGTAAACGCGTTTAGTGACTCGAGTGCCGCCCTCTAAGATCATGTGTCGTGTGCCTGAACCTCGTTAATAATGTTTGAATTTTGAACCTGTATTACATTATATTATTTACGAATAAAATATATAAAACGAACGAGATTTGTAATATTAACCCGACCACCGTACGCGAACAATGTCGGACTTAAAATGTGCGCGCGTGCGAGAGATGACAACAATCACTGTGGCAGGAATAGATAAAAAACAATGAAAATAATAATAATAATAATAATTATGAACGTGGGTTATAATGTGCACGTGTAAAGCGACTATTATATGCACATAATATTATGACGTATACAATATGGCCATTTTAGTATTATTACAGTCACAAGCTGATAATTCGATATACTATGTTTGCGTGTGGTTGACTTTTTAACGATGTCGTCAAACGTTGAGTTTTTACGATATTAATATATTTATTAAGTTAATAATAGATTTACACACCTGCGTGGCCGTAACGATATCTTCTAAAATTAGTACGTATATTAATTAAATATTATATATATATAATATATAATTTTCCACAATTGCGTTTTATAAATATATCGTATTAAATTTTATTATCGTTAATTATAAATATTGGTGTTAAATGTTATAATAATTTTAATGCCATTTAGTATGTAAAAATTAAATAATTTTCGTGCGAGTAATGTTCACCTGGTCGGATGTTTTTCATTTCAAAATGTACCCCCGGGGTACTACCCCGTATAAAATACAGATTTACGTTCGTAATTTTCTTTTCCGGCAATAACTTTTATACGCGTTATCATAATATTATATTTATCATTATCGTTAAACGATATACGACGTATTGATAAATATAAAAGTCAACAGTCAAATATAAGACAAATGATAATATTATATTTGGTTTTAAATTCCGTATCTGTTAATCCATATCTAGAATACGCACGGTTTTTTACGTTATTGACACCCAATAATATACCGTGACGGATGATGATTATTTTATTTAACGTTTATTTATATATTTAATAAAAATTACTTTTATACCATACTTACCATAATTATAACAAAATGTATACCATCACACTGGTATAGTTATTAGATAAGGGGTCGAATTTTAGGTCACTAAAAAGCGGAGCTAGGATAGTATTAAATTAATGATGGGCGGCTAAGGCAAATAATCGTGGCCGATTCTTGAATTCGAGAGACCAGAAGCCGCCACGAGTAAAAAACCCGAGTTTTTAATAATATTCGTATTTTTATCGTAACTCGCCGTAGATATTAAAATTAATAAAAATATAATATTCCAATCGTAAATTCTATGAAATGTGAATTTTCAATATTATTCGTACCTATTAAATAACTAACGAGCAAAGGAATAATTAATATTAAAACTATACAAAAGTATTATTGTTTATTGAAAAAAACACGGTACGATATTATATTTGTTTAGCGAAGCAGTGATTTAACTGATGAGAATTTTATGTGCAGTCGAAGAAAAAAAATTTAACCTGCATAACGAAGACGGGAATAAAATAATATTAAAATAATAATTGCCGTGTGCAGATTGATTAAAAAAAAATTAACCGATGACAAAAATACACGCGAATATATTATTACATGTTAAATTATAAAATTTTATTATATAATGTATTAAAATTTCGTAATTTGACGAAAATCCAACAAATTATATTTACATTTTAAATTTATACGTTAAAATAAATCATTTTTACATATACAATAATATTATTAGTCTATGAATATTATAATATGTGTTAAAATCAGAATTTCGCGTCTATAAATGTTAACTCAAAATATCCGTAACAACGCTGAAAATATTTAAAAATTTTTGTCGACATTAACCATGCAGAAAAAATAATAATAAATTTAGTAAGTGAAAAATTATGATAATATATTTTAATTGCATTTTTTTTTTTTTTTTTTTTTTTTTTGGTTTTTTTTCTGCATCGATGATAATATTTTGATATCAGATTTCAATGAAAATTTAAATAATTTACTAATAATTTTTATTTATGTTTTATAGTATTGTATTATTATAATATCTAAATCTTAACAATTATTATTCCAATTTATTTGTTTACTCAACACATTAATAATATTAGAATGACCCTAATAATAACGGTTATAAGCACTGCCCTATAACGTCTCACAATACTTATCATTGTGATGTTTTCATATCCGGATATCTCCAACACCCGAAACCCGAATAAATATTATGGATCCAAAGCTCTGTTATAAATATAACAATATAAGTACAGTTAAGTTTCTATATTTTAGTTGAGTTCATATATTTTAAGTTAAATTATTCATTTTGTACTATATAATAATATTGATATAATATTCTCGAGTATGACGAGTAACAGATCAGCAATAATTAAATATAGGAATGTATATTTAAAAGTAAAATAAATGAATATTATATTAATATTACAGTGTAGAAATTCAGAAATAATAAATTGAAAAAATAATACTTTTATCTGTTTAAAATTTAAATCTTAAATATTTAATTCAAAACAATATTAAATATTTATTTATGCCGGAATTATAATAATACGTATACTGAAGACTGAAATTTAATAAATTCCACGGATAAATAAAACCTAAAAATTAATTTTAGAATACACGTTGTGTATTCGAATTATTTTTTCTCGTGAAATATTCATATTTATATCTATTTATTTATTTCGTATGTCGTCTTTTAAGAAAATATAATCAATTTTTATCTTTAATTAAAATGTTTACTTTTTAAGGCATATATAGAATTACAACGATAACTCGAATGTAATATAATTTGTCTGGAAAAGTAAAATATAGGTAATTAAACTATTATTTATAGCAACATTCGGTGATAAATAGTCATAATTTACTAAAATAGTATAATAATTATAAATGTTTATTAATATTTTAGAAAACTAACAAGTCTTCGTTATTATAGTTCCAAAGGAAAAACAACTATTACCAAAACCAAACGAATTGAAAACTTATTGAGTTTTTATACTTGACATTAAAAATTAATCATTATTTATGGATAATTAAACTCGTTTAAATAGTATAGTAAAAGCTACTTTTCAAATATTTTAAGTACATGTTAAACTTACTTAATAATAATTATAATAAACTGTGTGTATGACGTAAGCACTAAACGGTTATCATAAATATAATATTTATGATAGTGTATCTGGCGTTAATAATAATAATTGACGTAAAAATCTGAAAAAAAAATAATAAAAAATAAAAATGTATTTAGTAATATTTTTACTGGCAATTATTACAAAAATACTTTCACAATATCAATATTAGACAAATTATATTATTTTAAAATAGTTTGGAAATAATAATAATTCGACGAACAAACTACTAATTTATTAGTCAGAATAAAAATTTTGTGTAGGTAGATATTTTGACTATAATATATTTTCTATTATAATTAAAATTCAATTTTGATTATTATTACAATATAATATACGTATATACATCGTTCGTTTTCAATAGTCAGCGATATAATTTTATTTTGTTTGATTTAAGGATTTTTTTCTTCTTCTTTTCATGTGGTTCGCGAAACATGACGTAATAACGCACATACAAATATTGAAATAATATGATATTATTTGGGAGTAAACACGAATATTTTGAAAAAAAAAATGCGACCGAAATTTATCGTTTGAGTATACTCAATTATTGATCTATACGTTTAATTATTATCAAAAATAATTTGACGTTGACTTTAAGTTAATGTAATTCACTAATATTTAATATTTGTATACAATATTACATTAATTTTTTTTTTTGCTTGGACGAGATACGCAATAACATAACTAAGTGTACATTTTTCATCTATCGCTTCTTCTTTTTCTTCTTCTTCTCCTTCTTCTTCTTCCTCTATCGCTGACTCGGATCTAAATAATTCGGCATTTAATCTCGATAGAATAAACGAGACAAAGAGAAAATTTCGGATAATTCGGACAATTTCAGTTTTACACGCGCATTTTATTATCATTATTATTATCATTATGTTAAGTGTTCGTTGTTCGCGGTTTTTATTATTCCGATCGACCCACCACCGACCGACCGGCGGCATCGGCGACTCGTTCGATCATTAAGGCCTCGTTTCGTTTATATATTTACTATTGTTATCATAATTTAATATTTTTTTTTTTTTATTGTTACCCGCGATGTCGCATTACCGTCGTTATAATAATATTATTATCATAATACTATTCGTCGTACGTGTTTAGATATCGTCGCCACAATATTATTCCGATGACTTTCGTCGGGACGCGTCTGACGGCCGTAAAACGTATATAAAAAAAAAAAAAAAACTCGGAACGAAATGCCGACGAGGACGATCGTGGCGCGCGTGGGATTTCGACGTTCGTCGGCGCGGCATAAAAGAAAAAACCTTCGCGGCGGCGAACGATGTGAAATGACGAATAATAATAATAAGAAAAAAAAAATTGTATTAAATATTAAATTAAGTCGGAATCGAGTCGAAAAATTTTAAGAAGAGAAGAATTTTTACCCGCGGCCTAAAATACGACCGTTTAAGTCTTTTTGTTTTCATCATACGCACATACGAGTATATTTTCCACCTCACATAATATATTATATTAAATATACTCGGGTATAATTAACGTAGGTATTATCGCCTGAATAAAATTCCCTCCGCGAGTGTTAATATTTATTCGGACGAATAAAATATGTCGAGTCGGAAATATTTTCACGACTATAAACGCGCGGATCCGAAGAGGAGACTACCGAAATTACACGCGTGATGTTATAAAGTATTATACCTACGTCGTTGTTATTCGTTTAGGAGAAAATTTGTTAACACTCGGGTACGATAAACACGAGAATTCCGACGTTTATTTGTCGTTTTGCGCCGTCGGATCGACTACGAAAATACGCGATATCATTTAAGATTTATAATATTATATATTTTAACATTTTAAGGTTTGGTATTGAACGAATGTAACGGAAAAACTAACTATTGGTCTTGGTTGAAACGCGGCAAAGTTTAGGTTATACTATATAAATAGGTATTTACACGATAATTTTAAAATTTTAACTTGGTCGATTATATAAAATCAATTTGAAATTAGTTATTGTTATATTATAAATAAACGTGAATATTTAAATTGTAATTGAAAATTGTAAACGTAATGTATTAATTGTACTTATTTTTCGAACTTTCATCAGTCTCGGCCGAGTCGAAGTATAAGAAGACGAGGTTTAAGTATACATCGAATTATTGAAGTGCATATTATTACAATATTATATCATATGAATAGTAATAAATAATAATATTATTAATAAAACAGTATTTACGAACGACCGTCATCTGCTTGTATATTTTATTATTATTATTATTATTATTATTATTATTATTATTATTATTATAATTCGAAGCGTGTGCGGTCTTTCGATTAATTCCGTCTACACGGAAATTGTTTGTATAATATCAAAATATGATACGTTTGTTCTTATTGAATCTAAATCTACGTTTATACAGCGGAGAAAACGAGAGATAAATATTATAATGATTTAACAGGGCGGAAGAATTATTATTATACAATAATTTATATATTTACGCTACTGCCTACACGAACAAATAATAATATTCTGATATAAACCGGAGGCAGAAAAATATTAATTTCTAACCTTCTGGACGTGACGAGTTAATTAAAGATTTTTTTTTTTCTATCGTAATCGACGAATATTGTAAGACGTCGCGATATTATTTTACATTTATATTTTAAGTTCGATGAATTCTAAAATATACCGATTTCGTTTGTTCCGAAGGGATTTAAAACGCCTATGTAAATCTATATATAATTCAATCGTAACGATAAAATGATAATTGGAAATATTATAAAATATTCGTAAGAAATGCATCGTTCGACTGTTGGTTTGATTTATTTGACTATAATATATTCACGCTTGTGTACAAAAAAAAAGTTTACAGCTTATGTATAAATGAATATTGTCTTATAAGAACTCATGGTTTGTGAAAAATATAAAAATGTTATACATTTTTCCATCATAGATCAATAATATCCTAACTATCTTATTTAACAGGTCCGGATTGGTTGTTCGAGCTACCGAGAAAGTCTATAACTGGGCAAACATAAAGGTTCCAGTTTGACATAGATGATATTGAGAAAAATGGTAGAAAAGTCGAAAACGGATAGACCAGTTTTGTTTAATTTCGTATGTATTTATGCAGTTTAATGTTTGTAATTTTAGAATACTAGATATAAATATAATATATAATTTAAGGACGTATTATTATAATATTATAACATAAGAAATACAATTTTCAACGTTGAATGAAATTGTAAATTTTTACGATGATCTGATAATAATCTAAATTAAATGACTTTAACGTCATTAAAATAAAAAATAATAATAATTAAAATTTTTAAATATATTGAAAAAAAAACACAATAAATTTCATTAAAAAACTTAATATATCCGAAAAATATTTACCTGTTTGTTATATATATTTAAATTTCTCGACCAAACATTTATACTCGTCCTGCAGCATACACCGTGTTTTATAATATTGCACGTATTTTTCTCGGCGTATTTTTTTCATCTACAACGAAATTATATCTGTATAATATTTTTTATTACTAAGCATACCAAATTGGTATAAATTGGTAACTGGTATAAAATCTGAACGATATTACTATTAAGTAGTATAATATTATTATATTTATTTATTTAAATAGTAATTCGTTCAGTGTGTTCGTGATGATATAATGTGAAACCACCGACAATTGAATAATTATTATTATATTATAATTTAAGGATACCTACGTTATTATTACGTATTTTATTCGAATTTAATTAGTAGTTGAATTATAATGTTTTGATTTTTTTTTTTCATACGATTGTATATGATACCACGCGTATATTACTCGTATAAAACATGTTAATGATATTATGTATAATATATCCCTTTCAAAATTATACGATTTAAAAACAGGGATAAAACGTGATTTTTAACGGGGGTACGTTTTATATTTTGTACTCCGAGTATGGCGAAAATATGTTAATATTATATTTTTAATGAGAAATGACGAGGATGCGTTTTTTTAGTAAATATAACGTTTTTTTTTTTTTTTTTTTAATGTTTAATACAATTTATAATTATTATTATTAATACTCGTTTGCGTATATCGCGTAATACCGCGTTAATGAAGAACGTTTTCAGCCCGAATGACTGAATTAAATACACACATATTATATTATAATAAGCCCGTTTCGTGAAATATTATTATTATGTAATACGAATATTTCAGTAAATTTCTCTTCGACCGAAAGAATGACAAACATATAACGAGCGTTTGATCTTTGATGTCGTCCGGTCGCGACGTATATTATTATTAAATTATTATGCAGTTCGTATCCACGTGCGTGTGTGCGTATAACATAATATAATATAACGTATTGTACATAAAATACCGTGTGAATACCTACAGGGCGATCGTAATAATATGTTATACGGTGACGCGACAATATTATTCCCAACGCGTTTGGCATTCACACTGCACACGTGATATTCCAATCGTTCTGTATGCATAAATGCGTACGCGTCACTCGTTTCTTCCGTATAAATATACGATTTTGATGTAAGATTTTACAATAACATTGGGTACACGCGGCGTAAAAAAATAATGATAACGATAAATCGTACAGTGATAAAACGCGTCGGCGATTTAGTTAAATTATTATTAGGAAACAATTCGTGCAAAATATTACCCGGCAAAAACGAAGAAAATTTAAACTATGAAACGACCATCGTCGACTCGTATGACACGTGACACGTGGTAAACGAACGAGCGTAATATCGTTTTGAAAAAACTCGAAATTATTCGTCCGATAGTCCGTGTTTTGTTGTCCGACAGACGACAGTTTTACGGCAGAATATCACATCCGCCCGTCGGAACGATGCAGTGGATCGGTCGGTCGTTTACAGCGCACTGACGAGGGGTGCCCAAAAGGAATAATAAACGGACACATTTATTATTATTTTATTACGTATAATTATTATGGAGGGATTGGGGTGCGGTTTCATCGACTACCAAGGTATAATATATATATATAAGTATAAAATTGACTGCGATACCTCCCGGGGTTCATTTATAATACTCAATTGGTAAATCGAAATTCGTTTAATATAATTTATATTATATAAAATGGTCGCAGTGACCTTGAAATTATTTTTTGAAAATAAATTTGACGTAAAATCGTAATAATATTCCATTTCTGTACACGACTATATTATTAAATAGGTTATAGACTTACCACTTACGTTATAGGTTAGGTTTAGCATTTTATTTTCTGTTTACATTTTATTCATATTTCATATACTATAACGTGCGTGAAATTGGCACCACTACTTTATTATGTTAAAAATACTTGAAATCCTGGTCAATTTTTTTCCAATACGTTTTCTAGAATTTTAAATCGATTATTATTAATTTTATTACATCGACGGTATACGAATTAAAATTCGATGGAGAATAAATTAAAATATCAATTAAAAATCATTTATAAATTACAAGTTATATATTTAAGTCGATATAACATATAATAACCTATTATAATACTACATAAATCAATGTAGGCGGGGATACCTAACCTGTAATTAATATTGTTATAAATCATATATTCATACATTATCATTATAGGTATGTACCTAAAAAAAAGTCAAAAACGTATGGCTAAATGAATATTGATTTTTGTTAAGTATTGGCGACTATTCATGCAAATTCTAAAATATATAAAACGAATTTATCGCGAAAATATTGGCGAACGTTTGAAGTCTCTGATATAATATACAAATAGTCGTGCCAAGGCTAACTTTACGCACATTTGTACCGCATAATTTTTTTTGCCGTTTCCGTTCGTTATTTTATCCCCGACTGTATAATATCTGCAGTATTTTATTATGCATTTTCGTAATATTTTTTTTCTGTACAATACACGCTCGATACGAAAAAATACGTATACTAAATAACATCGTGGAAAAAAATTTAAGTTTTCACGTGGTTTTATTATAATATTGTTTTCACCCTTTCAACTACTTTAGCGTGTCATAATAAAAATCAAAAATGACTATCGTGGGTCGGTATACATATTATAAAATTGTTATTTTTTTAAAAATATTTCTCGTTTAAAATAATTACCCAAAACCGCGAAATAAAATGTTTGACGCTGACGTCTGGGTCGCACTGTAACGTCGCAGCTTATTTGTTTTCGAATAGATTAATACGCACGACTACAATATAATAATATTATAATATAGGTGCACGTTATTTAATACTACAAGGATTACGCGAATACGTTTGAAATTGGTACGCGTGATTGGATTTTATTTATAGACATAAAAATCTAGTTTGGTTTAGCTAATTTATTTCGAGGGCGTACGTTTATGTAAATTTGTGTACGGGGTGTATTAACAAGTGTTTTATCAACATTTTCGTTCGTGACCGACATCGTATTATCATTATTATTATAATAATAATGCATTACAATATGAATAACAGTATAATATCGAATAATTTATCTGACAATCAAAATTATTGTATATAATCAATAAAATTATTGTAGTAGAGCAGTAACAGGTAGGTATCGACATTTCTTCTATCATACATTCAAGTCTATTATCATTATATTATAATATTTAGTTTTAAATATCACAATTTTTTTTTCGATTTAAAACCTAACCTATATTATTATCTCTAATTATTTTACATTTAGTTCTTCGCAATTCCAATTCAACAACTAATAATTATTATAAATAACATCAATTTAGAAGAAAAAATGCTTCTTGTATATTATACATAATATTATTATGTAATTTCTTTGGGCATTGAGCTTGTGCTCTGTGAATATACATTGAATCACAATCAATCAATTGGCCAATATTACTTTAAATGATATAATAATAATGATTACGTTTATTTCGTAATAATATGATAGGTTATATCATATTATTATATATTATGAAATAAAATTCAATTGAAATTTCGACTAGATTATTATTAAAATATTCCTTCAGGTTATGGCTTAATTATATACGTATAGGTATTATAGGTATACCCGGTACATTGTGTTACGTAGTTTGTTCGTCGCGGTTTACCATCTTGTTTCCGACAGAAAGAGGCTTTTTCCTGCCATTACTTCCCCAGAGACGTGAGGTCGTGAACATCCGTGAAGTTTCCCAATATCCAAACGGGTCCGCACAATGGATTAAATTTCCGTTTACTCAACCTGGGATCGCGGTTACCAAAGTTTCGAATGTATATGCACATATATATATAAATATAATACGAATTTATTTATTTTTGCGATACGTAATTATTATACATAATATTGTATAAAACCGTAGACCAATATGGAAACGAAACGCGTATTCGTCTAATGAGCGCTATCGTCGTGGAAAGATATTATAAAGTGAAAAATACGTAGGATTAGTTCAACACACTATTTCGGTATTACATTCGTTATAATATAATGTTTCTATCGCTAAACCTTATCATAATTATATTGTACCAATATTTTTATACCAAAAAAATTGTATTATTATTAGTTAAACATTTTTATTTCTCTCGTATTATTTAAATGATATTTAAATGTCGAGTATGTATCAATTTTATAATTATATATACGTAATTTTAAGAAAAGTGCATTGATTTAATCAAAGCTTATATTTACTATATTTACCTACACTTTATACCTACCTACTTAAAAACATACCAACAATGAGTAGTGAAGAATCATCATTCTGGATAAAAGACGTAAAATATGAAATACCACATGAACATGAATAATAATAAATCATAATATGTTATGGTGAATTTGTTGATATATTATCGTATAATTGAACTTGAAGGAATTTCAGGAAATTAATATATTATGTAACATGTTATATTTATGAATAATACAAGATAATTTTCATGGAATTAATTATTCTTTAATATCATCTAATCAAGAACGTACTACAATTTAAGTACATTAAAAATAATAATAAAACAATTTCTTTAAATTTTATTTTATAATTAAGCGAAAAATATGTATTTTATATAATTTTATAATTGTCGCTAGATTCCTATCATTAATGATTATGACTCAACAATTAATTGAGTTAAATTTAAAGTATTTAACAATATTTTATTCTATATAAAACTATTATTTCATTGCGTATAATACTTATCAATTTTTTTCATTATCCAGTTAAACAATATATTATATATAGCAATATAATAATTATTAATTATTAATTATTAATTATTATATTTAAACAAAAACGATATTAATCAATTTCTTCCTGTTAAATTTCTTTCTCAGCTGTTTTACTTAAAAAAAAAAAAAAATGAATAATAATAATGATATGTATAACATATTATTATCTCAATAAATAAATCAAATTGTTGTTATTCCTAGATGCAAATTTGTTACGCGGTTATACTGCTATATTATAATATTTTAACATACGGCCCGTTTGAAATCCTCATTAAAATGATGTTTTATGCAGTACACGTGTGACGTTTACGTTTTCGTCGAGCATCCTTATCCCCAGGGAGATAAGAAGAAATCCGTTTTGAAAACTTAATATTATATTTTAAAATAGATTTCCCCACGATATATTATCTTGAGTATCACGACAAGATATAATATACGAGTATAGTAAGAGATAGTTAATTTTTTTTTTTAAACATTTAAACACATGTGCTATTCCGCGATATTATAAAAATGACTAACGAATTCTCTATAATACGCAAGCGAAATTTCACTATACCCATTTTCGGTCGGTCATCCGGTCGTACATCGGAATAAATTCTCAGAATACAAAGAAAACTAAAAAAAAACTGTATAATTAATTAATTTGTTTTATTAAAAACTGCAGCGTATAACCTGTATAATATTATATAGTCTATATTATGTGCATATATTATATAATTTATACGTTCGTTTGTCGTAATTTAAGTTTCCACTGTCGATCAACGACCCAACCGCGTCATCCATATATCGTTTTCGAGTGAACAAACGGCCGTTAATTCGTTTTCGTTTATATTGCGGATTGACGAAATCGCGATTTGTATTCTTCGTCATTACACGCTATCATCATCATCATCATCATCATCATCATTACATTTTATAGTTTCAAAGCAGTGACCCTTTTCTCAGCAAGAAGACTCAAAACTCAATCATGTCTCCACGATAACGGCGTGGGTACGCTTAAAATTAATAATATTATCATCGAGTTTTATTTTTATAATATTGATAGTATTAAGTATTATAGAATTATTAAGATATAATCAAATGCGTTTTCAGTTAAAAATTTTAACAAAACACACTTTGATATTATTATTATTATTATTATTATTATTATTATTATTATTTTTATAATTATATATTGACATATTGTATACAACGCTAGCGGCATTGATGAGCTGCAAGTGAGCATAACATAACTAATATAATATAGGTAACCACGGTATAATTGAAATACCGTGTTACTAATAAGTAATAAGTGTAATAATTACATAGAAGCACGAAGTAAAAATAATTTTTATTTTTTCACGTTACGTATACAACTTTAAGATTTCGAAAACTATTTAAATATACATTATTAATATAATACACTCATTCGTTACGCATTCTATTTCAATACGAATTTATTTTTTACACGTAATAAACGGATATTTCAAATTAAAATAATTATCGATATTTTAAAATTTATTTCACTTTAAAATTACTGATAATTTTTTGTTCTTCTAAATTATAGACCATCTGAAAAATATTTTTTAATTTAACCTTAAATATACGTTTTGTCCACAAATAAATACGAATTATCGTTCGTCCACTTTCATCGTGGTTCTTTAAACACGAAGAAATTCGTATACATTTTGTTTTTTTTAAATATTGTTTTGGTTTATGGTAAAATACCAAAAGTTCGCGACAATTTAAAAATAGAATATTATATTTCCATTCTACGGACGTTTCTACGTTTCACATAATATTATAATATTATTATAATTTATATAATGTCATTGTAAATGCGCGTCGCGTACGTTACCGGTTGTGAAATGATTTCGAATTCATTTTCGACGTGCATTTTCGACCATCGTGATCGTTGTACGTTATAATAACGTATTTTGATCTCACGTAAACGTGAAAACTCATAACGATGATCTTCGATCGCAAGTGGAAAAAAATAAATAAAATTTAACGACTAATAATAATAACAACAACAACAGAACAAGTATATAACGATAATAAAAAAATAATATACGCGATGATAGTTTATAATATATACATGAAACATAGGACATAGCATGTAGTAAAGAAATGATGAAGTAACATTGTTAAAATAATAAGTGTGTGTCAAACATGTTAATTTCGAGTTGGCCAGTCTACCAGTGAGTTTTACGATTTCCGTTGTCCTTGGAAAAGAAAAAAAAACCATACGGTTATATGCTGTGACAACGACGAGACCCGACGAAAACTGCGCGTTATTTACGAATTTGATGGATAAAAAAAAAAAACGTGTGTACGGTACAGTCACCGGATACGTCGTCAGAAAAAATTTCTTTAAATTTAAAATGATATCGATTTGCGTATACGAATAATATCGTGTACATATATAAATTAAATATGAAATTGTTACAAAAATACACGGAAATTATTATTGGAGGAATATTTTTAATAACTTCTTAAACTTGGATCTACAATTGATTTTATAATCATTTGTTTGGTGAAATAAAAGGCAAAAGGTTCTAAAAATACGGGCGTATACTCTACGTAAAAAGAAGTTGAAGACCCCTGCCCAAAGGGACAACCGACAGTTATTAAATCTTTCAATCGCACTTACGTATAATAACAAGTTATTATATATATAATTTTGTATTTTTCGGTACAAGTTGCATAACTTTAGGGCCTTTTTTATACGGGTACAAGCGAAACTATTGAATAATTTATTCGATAAGTGACAAATACTATCGGTCCCTATCAGATTTTAAAAATAAGTTGAGTTGCAGAATATATTTTAATAATTGTGTTTTATGATATAATATATATAGATCCATTTAAATAAAAGATAAGTAGGTAGGTACAAATTATTTTCACGAAAATTAAAATTTATGATTTTTTTCAATGTATGGTTTTTGTGTTAAAAAAAAAATATATTTCTTTGAAACACTTATAGGCAATTCATTATTGAATACTTAAGTCCTAAATGTATTCAGGAATAATTTGTATGTGCAGTATTTGCTATGTAAACTTGTAACGATATTATTATTTTTATATCACATCACTAAATAATATTTATTTAAATGTATAATTCTAATAAAGAACAATATTATTATTATATAATCGTAAATGTAAGATAAAACCGAATATTCCATTATCTCTCTTTAATTTTTATTTTGAACTTAGACAAATAATTATAAATCATTTAAGATATACATAGAATATATTATATTATTAGTTTATTACAGTATTATACCAACGAACGTGCACCACAAACCACAACGACATTATAATAATATATACACACAAATAAAACGAAAAGTTTATGGTGACACAAAATGTGGTCGTAAGTGAAAATTCCAGGATTACATATTTACATTTGACGTTTTATTGGGACTTTTAAATCTTCGTAGTCTTCTCGACAAATCTTAACACTTTTAATAATAAATTAC
The DNA here is from genome assembly GCA_021307375.1 of Tetraneura akinire. Lineage (NCBI taxonomy): Eukaryota > Metazoa > Arthropoda > Insecta > Hemiptera > Aphididae > Tetraneura > Tetraneura akinire. The sequence goes on from JAIUCT010000008.1 coordinate 6,996,093, forward strand.
ATTGTATATTTAGTATGCTACATATTAAATATGTTATATAACGTATTATAAATAGTATGCAGCTTGGGGCACAACGTTTTAATAATTAAAAAATAAATAAATACAAATTACTTATATCAATATAATAAAATATTTAAACGATAATTTTTTATGAAAATGGGTTTAAATATAATATTATTTGTTGTGTTAGAAATTTAAATTGATTTTCTTTTTAAATATTGATTGATTAAAATGAATCGTATTTGTTTTTAGTTTTTTTTATCAATTTTTCAGGTTAGGTATTCTTATTCTGAAATGTGTTTTATATAATATATAATACCTACCTATTGTAAATTATCTTTATTTTTTTCCTTTATATAGAAGCTATATTTTAGAACATTCTCCCAAAAAATGTACACAATAGTCAAATTTGTATGTTACGCTCTGTATAATCTAAAAGTATACTACCAAAAATGATGAAAGTATAAAAAAAAAAAATAATATTCCGCATTATCATTGAACATAATAATACGAGTATGTTATACTCGTATACCTAAATTCAAACTTTGCCTTTGTTTTCTTACTATAAATATAATACGAGGTTAGGTTAGGTATCTCTACGTAAATTATATAAAAAACCAAGGACATTTTAAAATATAAAATGTACCTACTCCTACCACAATAGTTTTTTTCGTTCTAATTTTTTTTATAAATTAGTTTTTTAAATAACTTATTGCAGTTACAACTTACAACTATTATGGAAACGTGGATTTTTGGAGAAACACAAATAGGTATATTAGTTAAAAATTAACACGATCGAGACGACAAGACGACTCTATACGTTTAAAAGTGTCGTCGAGTTAACAAAAATCAATATAATATTATAAAATACGTTTCGTAAGACTTATAAACTTATAAATACGCAACTAGATATTTACTCGGAATATTAAATTAACGAAGAACGAAGTCGCAGAGAAGAAATAAAACACGGTAAAACGTTGTTAATATTAATATATATAGTGTCAAATATTATTATAATAATAACATGTACTCGTATATATTTAGAACGAAAATATAATCTGTATTTATTTTCCGAAGATACGTCGGACTTAAATCCGTATACCGGTGTCGTATATTAAAATATATTATACGCATACACGATTCGGACGTATATTACACAACACATATATATTATATACTTCTTGTAATACTATGTATGTATATATAATGTCATATACAAGGCGACACGTCAACGGTCTATATTAAAGGATAAATAATTTGTTCGATTAGATAAACGCCTCGGTATATTATAATATTATTATAATAATATATTTAATATTATTATCAGCGGCAGGGGCAGCGTTTGTTATTTACGATACCACGAACCGGGTATAATAAAAAAGTCAGAAATGTCGCGGGGCCGGCCGCGTATAAAATATGTAAATAAACACGACGCAACACACGTGTGTTGGTATATTATACTCGTATACTCGTATATACGAAAACGTTAAGTTGGCGGTTCGATTATATTTTATTTTATTTCATTTCCTTTTTTTTTTTTTTTTTTTCTAGAAGAATCGAGGGGAACGCATATAATATATGTGTATAAAAGGGTGCAGCTTTACATCATTTCGTATATCTCTTATCTCTCTCAAATACACACACACACACGTGCGTTCCTTTTGGGGGAGTTTTACCCCCGACAGCAAAGCTCTGTAAATAACAAACGTGTCCGGTTTATTATTGTTCGCATACAATATATTATTATTACGTTATTATACCGTACATGGTACATGTATATAAAGTATATAAAAGTATATATATAGTATATAGTATATACAAATAATATATTATATCGTAACTTCTTCGGATACGTAAATACGAATAATTTTGGAGTATACAAAGCACGATATTACGGTATTCATAATATTCACCTCGTCTATTTTCACGTGTTTTTGTATAACTCGTCAAACCTTTATATTATATTAAAATATACGATATCGTTTAAAGTTGCGATTTTTTAAGTCTCCTATCTAATTTACATATATGGATTCGACGAATTGGATAAAATTAATTTTATTACGGTAATAACCGAGGAAAATTTATAAAAATATATTAATATCACGATAGGACTTTTTATAATAATGTAAAACTCTGTTCGATTTAAACGATTCGACCGAAACTATATAATATTATATTCGTTGGGTGGATCAAAAACGAACAAATTTTGTAAATTGTTGCGATTTTTTCGAAAATTTAAAATATAATACGTATAGGTAAAAAAAAAGGCACCGATCAGACGTTTGTTTGATTTTTACAACAACGACTGCAGTAGTTAAATTTTAACGCGAGCACACGTTCCAGATGAAAAACCGATCGAGGCGATATTTGTTTAATAATACCGAGACGCGTACAACAACGTACTATATTATATTAATATTACGCTCGCATACGCCTCAAGCCGTGTGTATTCAATACGTACGAACACAGCAAA
>JAIUCT010000008.1:6998575-7009368 GCA_021307375.1 Tetraneura akinire
ATAATAATAATAATAATAATAATAATAATAATAATAATAATAATAATGTGTGTACTTAGGTGCCGACCGGTGTGTGCGTTTCAACCGCGTTCCTCTATTAGCCGTTTAACGCCCTCGCCATCATGACTTAAAGCTGTTTAATTCAACAAAAGACGTTGAAACGAATTGTTGGAATACATATACCTATTACGTTTATTTTAAACGTATGCACGTTAAAGTATTTTATAATGATATAAGACGAGACTACGGGAGTATATGTTATTGAATTGTATTCGAAAAGAAAACGTTAACAGTATGCTAATATATTGTATTATAATATATAATAATAATAATAATAATAATAATAATAATAATATGTTGTAGTGTTGTACCAACGAATAGTCACAACTTTGGCGGACAAACGTGTATTTAAATTTTAAAAACCGTCTTTTCAATCCCGCATTTCTTATTATAATATAATATTATATTATATGGTTTAGAACGACAAAGCAATATTTAGGATTTCAATCCTGGGCATTTCGCGTCCTTTTCCTTCGTTTGGCAATAAACGTTATAATAATTGAAAGATAATTATTTTTAACGTATAATAGGTAATACGAACATGACAATTATTATATACGTATGTTCGTGTGTAAAGATCAAATACATAAAAACAATATATATTACATTACAGTGATAAATACGAAATTACAATATGAATTATAACATTAAAATAGACGTCAATTATGTATTTCATTTTACTTCAAATACATTAATATTATTATGTACAAAAATCGAAATTACGTTTAGTGAAATAATTAGGCTCGCAATCGACCCGAATTTATAATATTATCACGTACCAAGTATACGTTTTATTCTCGGGTATACCTTTATTATAACAATAATAATATAATTTATTATATCGACTGTCGTAACATTTAAGTATACTTACGCGTGTAATTTTTGTCCCATATTATATATCGTATTAAATTTTTCTATTTCGTTTTCCGCTCTTATCACACATTACTGCAATGCGAGTATAAGACATTTTTGCATTATGCGAACATTATATTGTAATGTTTAATTATTATATTATTACGTTCTTGCAACAAACAGACCAAACGTACGATTTTTTTTTATCTATAATATACGTATTATTAATTTATTATTTTTCTTCTGCGTTATTTCTTCTCTCCGTCTTCGTTGTATATAATAATAATAATAAGCTAATAAACGGCTAACGTCGTCAGAGCTCGGTTTATTGATGGGCGGTTGTTAGAAGAATATACACTGCCGATGCTCGCGGTGTGTGGGCTCGTCGTCGTCGATCTTCTGCCGTTGTACGCGCACACGTACACACATTGTATTATATGTAAATATTTAAATTTATTTATAAATACACACGTATATATATATATATATATATATGTGTGTGTGTGTGTGTATGCGAATGACGTTTATATAGAAACTTATGAGACTGTGAACGCGGTCTATCACTGTAGAAGTCGTATATATATATACCACAACAGATGCTGTAGCCTGGAGGCTGTGTCAATGGACCGCGACGTATGGATTGGGGGGCGGGAAAACTCGCGATAAACTGATAATAATAAATTAATAAACGTATTGTGATACGAGTACGCGCGTATTGTTTTTGTTTTTGTTTTTTTTTTAATTTATTATTATTTGGAAAAAATAATTCATATTTTTAATAACATATAAACGTAATCGAAATTTCGCGGACTTAACAGTTTCTATAATATAGAATCTATATAGTATAGTCTCGCGTCTTATTTTTTTCCTAACAATCTATACCTGAATTCGCGTTCCGCAGAAATTATTGGTATAGAAACCGAAATGATAGGTATATAATTTCATATATTATTCGTTAATGACGCGATAATGTCGCGCGAGACGTGATCGGAATCGATTATATTATAATATTATATTTATTTAAAGTTTTGACTTTAAAGACTTTAAAGCTTTTCGAAAAGATGTATATATATCACGGTCCCTATTTTATCCGATTTGAATGACTTGACGATATTTTAACACTCGACGTTGAAACGGATTACATTTTTTTTCCCTTTTTATACACTGCGTGCGTATAATAAATTGCTTCGCAGGAAAATAATTAGTACTCGATTTGAATATATATAAAATCAAAAGGTCGAATCTTAAAGGAAATTCGAAAATAAATGTATACATATATTATGAATTATTATGAACTAATATTCACAGGAAACGTTAAAAAGCGCTTTGCATAAAATATTCATCGGTAAAAGTCTATACATAATATTATATAGGTATAATAAGCTCGTATACGTATATAAAACCGCTGCTTTTATATTGTACAGGTATTATAATAGAAACACTTATTTTAATTTATGTATTTTAATTATTATGCGTTAATCGTGAATACAATATTTTCGTTAATATGTATACATAAAATCGTTAGGAATATTATTCGTTTTCGCATATATATATATATATATATATAGGTATAAAATAATATCACAATATTATCTTATTGACGGGCCAAATAAAAAAAAAGAAAAAAAAAAAAAAGAAAAAAGAAACACGTGTTATCGACTGTTCGTGAGTCGTGGCTCGATTTTAATGAAATAGTAAATAAAAATGTATTTTATAACGAAATATTATAACGTATCGTATAGTATCTATAGAACGAAATGACGAAATGATAATTACATACGAAGTCATGTCGCACAGCGATCATCGTCTCAGTTCGTACGATGTGTGTATTTGAATTGCGTATTATAAAAATATAATATATAAATAAAAATGCCACGAGTTTAGACGATTGTATTTCGGTGTGTACGATGGTTTATGAGTATTATTTTTTATCATGTTTTTTAACATCGATAATATTTCGCATGTAACGTGTAATATATACATATAATATACTCGTATATAATGAAAACGGGTATAAATAAATGAAATAAAAACTCAAAGCCTTGCGACGACTTACGTGCCGAGAAATAAGAATAAATATTATATTGTGGATATCTTATAATTTGAGCGTATGCAAATAACAAAAAAATGTTTTCAGCCCGTTGAAATCGAATTTTCCGAAGTAACGAGCAATGTTTATTTTTTACGTGCGATAATTTATTATTATTAATTTTATTTTTATTATTATATTAATTATTATTATTATTATTATTATTATTATTATTATTATTATTATTTGATTTGACTCGAACGTAGGTATAACGTGCGTTATAATAATAATAATAATAATATTATACGCATTCGCGTGTTCGCGTCTATGCCGTTATAATAATTGTGATATTATGAGGATTTATGGAAACCGCATTCGGTTGACTGCAATACGTGAATATTGTATTATATTTGCATATGGGATATATAAATAATTTATGCTCGTAAGTGTATAGTGTGTATAATCGAGTAAAAGCCGGTAAAATTCTGGCACGAAATATTCGATATCGTCATAAAATAGTCTCGTAGTTGTGTGTATACGTTTTCCAACCGTGATTTACATTTAATTATTAAATTTCGCGTTCGTCGAGTTTCGAGTACCTGTTATATATAAATAATATATAGCTGTTGTATATGAAATAATATTTCTGCACGAAAAAAAAAAATAAATATAATAAAAAAACATAATAATAATAATAATAAAAGGCGTATATTTATATTATAAGTATATGTACATTTTTTATAACCTAGGTATATTATTATTTTTTAACATTTTTGTGTAATAACACGAAAGACAAAGAAAAAACAAAATTAAAATTAAAATAATAAATGAGGCTTAGAGGAGTGGTAATAAGAATATTTAGCGTTAATTAATTATTAATTGATATTTGGATGGGGGTATGATATGATAATGTTATATACTACCTTCCTTCCAACATTAGAAGGGCCTCGGGGTAGTAAGTCCGAAAGTTACCAAGATGGCAAGATATATATGATATATTGTAAATATGACAATAAACGTATTGATACTAATTTAATTTAATCAATATAATTCAATTACTTTATTCAATAAATATATTTTTATTTGATGTTAATTTTTATTTCTATTTAATCAATTATAGTTATACCTAATTTTTTATTATAAGATAAAGAATTAAATATGTCTCGATTTTTATTTGAGAGAGGAGTTTATTTCGATTACGTAACAATTATTTATTCCCTTTACTTTTTATGCGAGTTATATTATGTATTTTAATTATATATTAATTTTCTTAGGTGAAATTAAATTATAGTTTCTATATAAATATATATTTCCCTTTTTTTTTTTTGTTTAATCATATAGTAAAATTTATAAGCGTTTTAATTGTAACTTTACGAATCAAATGATTCATTCAGTACAAAGCGACATAAAAAAATAATAATAACCACTACCTACCTTAAATCAAACGATGATTACCAGAAGTGTAGGCGAACTCGTAGATCGTGTAAAAGAAATAAACAAAGCTGATGAAAATTGTTTGTCGAATGAAATCTCCAACACCGGAACACCGTCAACAATCTCCGAAACAAATTCTCTCTCGTGTGATGTTGTAGCGTAAAGACTGTTGAGAGTACAAACGAACACTGGGGACTGGGGCACTGACTGGGGGTGAGTTAGTCTTGCTAGGTCATATTTATGCCTTTTCGAGTCCGATCTTCAAAAGGATTTTGCTGACGAATTATATGGTTATAGAATAGTTTATATTCGAATTGTGAAAAGTGATATAAGATGGACTCGAAGACACGTATCGGTGAGATCACAGGCCTATTATTTTGTTCACAGAATATTCGTTGAAACAGATGTCTAACGGTTTTTCTTTTATTAATCATTGACTCGCCGACCGTGTTTTCTTCTTTTGCCAAATTTAAGAAAGGCTTTATTATATTGAATGTCGCCGATTCCGGCGCCGCCTGTGTTTGAAATAATATAAACAAATTTATTAAAGTATTATAAACTATACATGGTCGCTGTATTGTAAAAGTAGGCAGTAGGCACGTTCTATATATTAAAGGGATAATTTTACTGCCTATTCAAACCGTGACGGTGTTTCGATGTATGTTGATCCGTTTATTATATACAATAAAATTGGTCGATAAGTTATCGGTTAGTTATGACCGTTATGTTGACAATATTATCATTTTATTTGATATTTTATATTTACAATTAAGAAAATAAATGATGATATTTCGTAATATCATTACATTTGTATTTATATACAGAGTGATTGAAATTTTAAAAAGTAATAGTTATCGATTTTTTCTTACTTGATCAATGAGTACCTATTTTTCTATTTTTTTTTTTTTTTTTATATACCTATATACTACCTACATATTTAATATTAATATATATATATTATTTAAGCTCGTGGTTTGATCATAATAATAATGCATAAACCGACATTTTGGTATAGCGGGAATTATATTTTGGACCAATCAGTATCAGAGAGACATCTAGCTACGATCCGAGAAAATATTATAATAATACCTATAATATTTCGTTGTTATAAAAAAAATAGAAAACTCGTAATATTTTACATTACATTTCTATATAGCAAATATGAGCGTTTCATCGTCGTTCCTTTGATGTATATTATGTATTTATTATAATTCGATCTCTCTCGATTCAACCGTATACACGTTTGTCCAATTACGCAGTAAACATGTATGAAATTACAAGTCTCCTTAAAACGAGCGGACAAAATTATATTTTAAAATATATATTATTATATAACGTCGAATTGAATTTAAACTCATCGTTTATAATGTTAATGTTATATTAGTTTATACGACGTGCATACCAATTATTATTTGTATCGAGTTTGAAACGATAACCTCAAAAATACGATATTATATAATAATTCATAAAAATATTTCTCCCGGTTAGACGTACGTAATATAAGCGCCGATTTATAAATCCGTCGAAGAGCGTTCGGCGCTCTCGCGATGAAATATTAATCTATTCAATCATTTATTAGGGCGCGTTTGAAAATCATTTTTATTATTATTTAATTATTAAGAACTTTCTGCGAAATTCAATGAATAATAAAATTCGAAACCCTCGCACGACACGCGGATTACAAAAGGGCATAATACTATTTATTATACGTATACAACATATTAATATTAAAATTATTATTATCGTATGTACGGAAATCGCCTTAATTAATCGCAGGTCGTCGATTTTCCAAAGCCATTTTATTTTTTCCCGGTCGGTTCGAATAACTTCAAATAATAAAAATCGTGTCGCCACGTGTTAGATTTTCACAGAAATACAAAATAATACGAAATATTAAATTATCGCGCATGGCGCTTATACGTTTTTAAAACGCGAAAATATGAAAAAAAATCGACGTTTCACGTTTGCTGCGGCCAAAAAAATTATAAAATATAATATCAGTATGGAAACTGAGAAAAAAACATATCCGATAAATATACATTTACGTCGTCACGCGTCTTAACGTGTCGTCGTCAAAATAAAATAATATATTTTATAATCGCGTTTTTATGAATTTTCGATTGTCACAAAAAATCCCCCGAGTAAAATTTTCGTACGCGTGACGCACAATAATATTATATTATCATACATATAACATATTATATATATATAAAATATAGTGTTAGTATTGGTGTGTGTGTGTGTGTGTGTGTGTGTGTGTGTGTGTATACTCGTAGTTTTCAAAACGAATGAAAATAATAATAATAATGATAATAATAATATATAATAATGATAACAGAACGGAATAAAATCAACATTAATCTGGTCGACTGTCACTTGCACTCATCACGCACCGGCGTCAAGTTATGCAAATACGTCTCACAGTCCCTGTCACCATTTATATTTTATTCTACGTGAAAACTTCATCGTCCCGGTCGACGCGGATGCTGCAGCACACCTTTCGCCCAGGTTTTCATAAAGTACTTAAACACTTAATGTACATAATATACAACATACTATCTACTCGTATATAGACACACGACAATTTTTTAATTTTTCATTACTTTTATTTTGTTGTCGTATAATTATTAGGTATTATTCTTCGTCCGCTCCTTTAATAATATTATAATATTTTAAAATATTATTCCTCTATTTGTTACATGTTATTATAAAAAAAAAAAGTAAAAAATTGAAGAATTTTAAAGTGTTCCAAGGAAAAATTGTTTGTTATTTTTACACAAATTTATTATATTTGTATAATAATATTGATTTATTTCGATTAATTTCAATATTTTACCATATTATAATATATAGTATTGAATTAATCAAACGTAAAAAGTATATTTTTTTTTTTTTTTACATTTTAAACAAGTAAAAAATAATCTCGAATAAAATATTACACAAAACCTACGCGTTTTTTCGAGTGAAAACTCTTTTGTTTCAAAACAGCTACGTTATTTTTATCCGTAATTATTAAAATAACGACACACCGTTTTATGGCGACCGTTCAAAGTTTCGAATTCCAAAGGTTTTAATCGCGAGTTTTCTACGCCTCGACGAATTTTTCGTTTCGATAAAATTATTGTCGCCAGCGAAATCTTTCTCTCTTACCTTCTTATATAATTTTACTCGTTCCCGCGTGTATACAATTAAAAGTTATAACTACGGGATTATTTCTTTTTTTTTCTTAAGGTGTGATATTATTATTATTATTATTATTATTATTCTACAAGTCATCGTGAAAGACCGTTGTGTGATTTTTTTTTTTATTTGTCGGTAATTAAAAACGACGCGAAAAAGTTTTGTCGTATAATAATAACGTGCCGGGAAGAGATTTGGAAAAAACTTATTATTTTTTAGAATATTACGGAAATTTAACGGCGTATTATTATACAGTAAAACGATTTCGTCGTGTCGTCATAACGATAATACGTTATTATGTCCTTAAATATAATCCCAAATAGAACATTTTTTTTATTTCGGCGTATTTTTTAGTTATTCCGTTAGGACTAAGGATAATACAAAAAAAAAAAAAAAGGAAAAATGTAAATAATTTGAACCCTTTTATATTATTTTTATATCGTAATATCGAACAAAACGCGTATATCCAACAAACGGACATTGACAAGATGTAATTAGTCATTTTTGTTGCGTGATGAATGCCAATTATAATACGAATGTGCATTGTAAAATACGATACGCGCATTAATCTCGTGTTTAATTAGACGTGAACTGTGTGTATAAATAACGTTAACGATATTATTATTATTATTATTATTATTATTATTATTATTATTATTATTATTATTATTAATTATTATTATTATTATTATTATTATTATTAAAGAACGCAATATAACGTTTAATATTACTCGAATATACTCTTATAAACATATGATCGTATTCACATTTTGTTTGTTGATTTTATATAATAATAATATGAAAAATATTATAATATAGTTCGTGCACTATAATAATAATTATAAAAAGGGTTAGAGAAGGTTATGACTGACAAGACGAATTATTATCAAAATAATTGTAAAGGTGTTATTCCTATATAGGCGGGTAAATATGTAGATTTAAATTCTCGACCGATCGAGAACGTAATAATAATATGTAGGTAGGAATAATTGTACTATGATTTTCATTACTCTAAAATATTATAACAATATTCGATCCGTACGTTTATTCGATTTTTTTTTTAAGCTTAATGTTTCTTCTAACGTAATATTTCAAGTTGAAATCCGACCGTCTAGAATCACATTTTTGTAAGTTTAAACAGAATATTTATATTTGTATTTTGATAACAGATAACACGTTTTGATAAACCGCGTTTAATTGTTTGGTCATAAATCATGATAGTATAGTTTTCATTACTAAAATAACTGTAATGATTTACATGATATTTGATTGATTTCTGTTAATCGTTACGAGCAATATTGTAACAGTGTTAATTTATTTTACATTATGTTCGTTCGAAATGATACAAGCACAAATTGATTTTTCAGTCGACATACATTTTTTTTTTTTTTTTTTTTTTTTTTTACTTATTTTTTATAAGTTCGGTGAGTGAATATTTCCGTTTATTACAAATTTATGCGAGCGTGATTTATTGTTATATAACATATTGTCTTTTTTTATATAAACATATTTTTTTTAATTTGATCGAAAATTAAATTAAAAAACAGCAATCATATTATTATTATTGCTTAACGGTCGTCAATATATTCGTCGTGTTTACACTTTTATTTTCGGTCGATCGATTTTTATTTTTAACTTGTCGTTTGCAAAGTATGTTGCCGTTATTTACGTTTCGAACTCTGCAGTTTCTGTTTAAAAAAAGGGGGGAAAAATGTGATTTGTTTGAAGTTTATTGGAACGCTAACAAAATTCGCATGCTTTTTTTATGTACTTTTTTTATTTTTTATTATTATTACACGAAATTTACTGCTCGGAAATTTTACATTATTTTCATCGCCGTCGGGATAAACTACAATAATATATTATCAAATGTGGGAACCGACCGAATTGTCACACGACAAGATGCGTACCAGTCGTAGGACGATATTTCACGCGCTACGCCCGACAGGTATTTGATTAAAATATACACACAGAGCTACCGTTTGCACCGACTGTATAATAATATTATAATGTGTGTTCTGCGTATTGATCGAAAACGACATTGCGTGATAAGATTGTACAACTAAATTTCACGAAGCATATTTTGATTTTTGTATAAATCAAACGAAATAATGATAACAAATAACAAAAACGTCATTATAATACGATATATGATAACTGCGATAATTTATTTAAATATTATTACTTTTATTCGTAACGAACAATATTATGTATTTTATATTACGTTAAACTACTCGTTAATTAGTTTATAAATTTAGAGTTTAAAAAAAAAAATATAGACGATATTATACGAAATATTTTAAATATAAAATTCTAACCGCGTATCACACTTTAATTTAAATTATAAAATATTTATTTATTAATTAATGTTGCGAATCGTTAAAAATTATTGATGAAACGTAAAGAAAATTGTAAAATTGTATCTAGTCTCTCTGGAATCTCTGGACAACGTCTTACATAAATCATTTATAACAATAATTATATATTTATGCTCTATATTCGCGAGTATATTATTTTAACCTCAAAACATCGGATACAAACATTATTCAAAATGCACATGCAGGTGCAGAATGTCGAGTTTTGTAACGGTATATACCCATACGTAATGGGACATTAACATATTTATTTATTTTTTATTAAACGGTTAAACGTCGGCTGTATATTAAAATATAATATAGTTTAAATATCCAGACATTATAATATCCCTTTTTTCTATTATAATAATATATTGATATCTTTGTGAGCTCGGAGCTATGTAATATCATATTTAAAAAATAATAATAATGAATATAGAGGTTATATAATAAGAGTAATTTATAGTTATCGATCCTTATCCAGTATCCACACCAACTACAGCCTTTAACAAACCGTTCCAATTTTATTCACTTACCAGTTACCATTATCCTTTAAGCACTGTTCCGTATTTATATTTATAGTTTTTTAAGCTACACGTATGGCGATATATATAGTAGTTATATAAATATTATAATTTAATCGGTCGTTTTTTTTCCGAGGCTAAAATGTTTATTACGATATAAATTACGTTTCGATTACACTATAGAAATTATTATGTAAAATACTGGAGTAATTCATCATAAGAGAATCGATACGAGCCTGTATATAATTTATAATATACTTTTGAAAAAAAAAAAACGATAAATTATACATTTATGGCGATCACGAATAAAGTATATTATTATTATTATTATTATTATTATTATTATTATTATTATTATTA
>JAIUCT010000008.1:7023163-7033932 GCA_021307375.1 Tetraneura akinire
AATAATAATAATAATAATAATAATAATAATAATAATAATAATAATAATAATAATAATAATAATACGTAATTCATATATAATATTATGATTTTACTGCGCAATAATTATTATTAATATTGCTATCGTATAATTATGGTAATACGTTGTGGCTGTGTATATATAAATTGATTACATCTAGTGTTATTTATTTTCGGAACCTATATTATAATATAATACCCATACGTACAGTTTATTATGCAAATATCGTGTGCGTAGCGATGATAGGACAATATTTTACGTTGATATTATATTATTTAAAATTATAATCCCCTTCATGTAGTCTTGTTACACCCCGTACGTGAATTACGGTCCATCGAATTATCGCGTGAAATCGCCTAAATGTTATTGTAAATACGGATTTATGATAATAATAGTAATGATATAACTGGCGTATAGTGCGATGTATTCCATAATAATATATTATATATCAGTGGTTCCCAAACTTTTTATCTTTACCACCCACTTCAAAAAAAAAAAATAAAATTCTGACAGACGCTCCCTTAAAGAAAATGTATATAGGTACAAAAGTGTACACTATAATGCAATGAAAAATTAATTTTTAATTTGTTGTTTACAAATAAGTATTATGTTTTATTGTTATATAGTAAAGGTAAATACGTGCAAATAAAAAAAGATATCTTAATGAGATTTGATGTGCCTGCAGGTGTTTTAATAGAAGTTGGTTAATATTCGGTTCGATTTTCAAACAGTTGCGTATTTACGGAGGATATGGGGGATAGATCCCCCCCTTGGCGTTTTTTTTTTTTTTATACATATTCACCGATTTATTAAATTGTTAATTTTATATTTATGGTATTGTGTAATATTACAGAATTACAGAATAAAATTATCACAATATTGATATATTTCATTATAACATTGAAGTTGAATAATTAAACGAAGTATTTTTAGTCAAAACATTATAGTTGTTATAGTTATTCGTAGTTTATTAATTTATTACACACTTTTCATTCAAATATTTGGGGTTTTACCTACCAATTGCAACAGTGGCATATTTACGGGGGGGATCGAGGGATCAATTCCCCCATAGATTGTAAAATATGTAAATAATTATATAGCCATCATATTAAATACTATTTTAGATTCTAATTTTTTTTTCTAAAAACACTTTTACTACCCGAAATAATGTTCCGATTTTCATGAATAGCATACGAGTATGTTTCAGGTTGGAAAGTGGATGTATTTGGTACTTTATTTAGGTTAGGTTTTTGAATTTCTCAAAATTAACCCTAAGTGGTAGAATAAACAACGTAACCTACAATCTATATTCTCCATATTGATGTTGTTAAAAAAAATTAAAACAGTGACCGACCCCTTTTTGTAACTCAATGCCCTCCCCAATTTAAGTTTGTAACTTTCATCGCCCACCCCCTGTATAGCCCACTAGTGCCCACTTTGGGAAACACTGATATATATATATATATTATTGTTTGTTTATACCTATTATCTTGTGGATACGAGTACAATATACGGTTATATTTATGTACGTATATACCATACTTTCCCGATGAAAACAAATAATAAATTATTATTATTATTGCAGGTCAACCCCATATTATTTTATAATTTTTGTTTTTTTTTTTTAACATTTTGTTATATTGTTTGGCTTGTGTTTACCGTTTAGGCATAACATAATATATAACGCTCACGTGTATAAATTTTCTTTTCGACACGTTTGTAATAACAGTTATCTGTGTTTTACACGCTTATGGTTCGTATGCATTTCAACGTTAAACGAGTCAAAATTTATTATTCTAATTAAATTTTTATTTTTTTTTTTTACCCCGCGTAGTTATTATTAGTTTGTGCAATTCACGTCAGTGCCCGATGGTAACGTGTTATCTCGTCATACTTTACGAATAATAATTAAAAAAAAATAATAATAATAATTAATAATTTAAATAAATCTAAAATTAATCGATATTTTAAAAAACTTAATAAATTATATCGTAGATACGCATAATATTTAATCTTTGATACGTGTAACATATGATAATAATTTATAGATTTCATATAATATATTAATATTACATATTATTATGTAGTTGGAATGTTTCTCGAATTTATTTCATTTCTTCTGAATTTTCCTAAAATTACCTAAAACCCTTCTGGCGACATCTATGATAATATTCTGTTCTGTTTGATACTCTAATAAAAGTATAATCGCGTTTTATTATTTACACAAACATAATATTACACGTCGTTGTATATTTTATACTAATAAATAATAATCGCTTTCGTTCATTCACTCGGTTAGTGGTTTACCAATCGTATATGACATTACCTTTAATTCTCTGGTTTTGTCGAGCAAAATGATTGTTTCGTCTCTACATAATATTTTATAATGATATCGGAAATAAACGCATTTCACTAACAATATCACGTCCCCACACGACACGACACGACTGGTGTCGTCGATTAGTCCCATTATATATACTTATATAGGTAGGTACGTTCATTATCGCACATAATCTGCATACAAAATAAATATTGTTATTTTGACATTATAAGACATATAATAATTATATTATTAATACTATTTTAGAGGCACAGTTATCGAGTTTGACTTATTATATTTCATTATAAAACACCAGAAGCGTACCGTGTATTATTTTATATTATTGTACTCCCGAAAGAAAATTGCGAGCAATTTATCCTATACGGTCAAAATTGAACTCTCAACTTGGGAATATAACATACTAGTCGTTAACCATATATTGTTTTAACCAGGTCCAGGTGTTGGCGATTTCAGAAATGTTTCACGTGCGAGTTTAGCAAGTTTTAACAACATTACTAAATTTATATGTTATATTATGTAATGTGTTTAACGCGTATTTCTCTCAATAAAATCGCAAAAAAAGTTACAATAATACTCCAATAATTTTATTGTAAAACTTAAAATATATTTTTATTGTCATCGAGCTCTTCGGAGCTAATTTTATTCGAATGCAATTAGACGAACATCAATGTACGCTTTTGTAAAAAAAAAAAAAAAGACAAAAATAAGTGGGCCAAGTGCGTACTTTCGTGACGCGATTATATTTTACTTTTCTTTTGTCGTTTTTTCCTCCTTGGAATACGTTTGATACAAGTATGACGACACGGTCACGGTGATTATAATATAGTACAGGTGATGGTAACCACTCGACTCGAGCCAATGAGACTTTGAAATTAGTACTCTTATTCTTATTATTTTATTTTATTTTATTTTATTTTATCTCACCGAACGTTTGAAACGAGATTAGCATAATGAATACAATCTGCATCTCATAAGGGTACTCGGGACACCCGAAATGTCACGATATTAAAGTATACAAAAAAAATTCTTGACGTACTTTTTTCTTCTGTTAACTTTTTGATAAAACTTGAAATATCGATTTTCACTCTTATTTACTATACAAGTATATCTACATTCCATACAATAAGACGTTGTAAAATATACGTCAAAAATGAATACGCTGAAAAAAACAATATTATTAAGACATTTTAATGTTAATAATTAAAATACTTCAAAATATAATTATTCATAATTAATATAATTTTTCCTTTTATGTACCCGTTTTTAAATTTCATATTTTTAAAAATCATTTCATTGATATCAGAATAAATTTCATACAAAAACTGTGTTGTGTATAATAAACGCATAAAAAAGAAACAATTAAACGATATTACGATTTTTTCTCTTAAAAAAAAAAAAAAAGAAAGAAAATATACCTATTGAATAAATATATTTTTACGAGTATTACCTAATATGGAAGTTTTGCAGCAAAAATTAAAAGTTTATTTTATTAGAAATTAACTCTATACATAAATAATACGTGTCTTTATAACATAATATAGCTTTTAAGGTTTCTAAGCGTTTTTAATAATTTTCAATTTTATTAAATTATTTTAATATCTAATAATAATAATAATAATAATAATAATAATAATAATAATAATAATATAGGTATTACATTACCTGCATTATGATTATATAGGCATTAAAATTAAAATTAAGTATAATTAAAAAAAAAAAAAAAAAAAAAAAAAATGGTAGAATTATCAATAAAATGTTATATTGACTTTAACTTGATGTAAATATTGACTCGGGCAATGGAATTTGAAATATTACCAAATAAATATTTTCAAAAATATTGCGGATAATTTAATCAGAAATATTAATTATCATTGATATCGTTAATTTTGTATATATTGATTGCCACGTCGGCGCGCGTACTTATTAAAATCAATATATCTGAAGATAACTATACTGAGAACGGTATGGAGATATTATTAAATTTATATAATAAATATTTCGGTAGGTAACGTTTTCATAAAGTGTAAAAAATAAAAATAAATAAATAAAAAATTCGTCGTTATTATTAAACTTTTAATTTATAAACAGTGTTCGTGTATTTTAAATTACGTAATATTATTATTACTCGTTTGACATAATGTTTTGTCTGGTTTTTCGTGCCATTAAGAAGATTTTGCAAAAAATGACGATGGTAGGTATTAGAGTAGACTGGTATAATAATAAATATAAACGCTTTGTACACTGCAGTGTTCGCATGAGAAACTTTTTTTTAATTTTGCATATAAACGATTATAATAATAATTACTAAAAACACATCGCATTATATTGTATTATTATAATATATATATATTTATATGATATTAAGCTGTTGTTTATGTTAATATTTCTAACAACATAATCGTTATTATTATAATTTTTTTTTTTTTGGCTACCGGTTTTTTCAGTGTTATAAAAATAAAATTATGTTCGTGAATAATAATTTTCTGCGTTACCTTAGGTTACGCTGAATTTTTAATGAAGTCTATACGACGAAGACAGGTATAATATATATATACGTATATAATTAATAAAATTGTTCAAGAGACGAGATTGAAAACAATTAGTTTCAATATTTGAGTATAAATAATAATCTTTGCGATAGAAATGTATAAGTGATAAGAGAGTGTTTTTAGTGGTATTATAAAATATCATTTAACAAATTATTATATGTTTTAAATTTTTTTTTTTTTTTTTTTTTTTTTTTTTTTTTTAGTTTGAATTGTTGTCTAATATCTAACGGAATGTCGGAATCCGTTTATACATTATTGTTATAATATTAATTACTATTTGCGGAATTAATTCGTATTATATGTAATAACTAATAATAATATCATATCGATTACACGAACCAACAGAACCTGTTATAATAATGTATAAAAAATTCTGAAAACTTATGAACTTCACGAATTAACTATAACCGAGTAAAGAGAAACTTAAAACTATAAAAGAAGTCTCACAAAGTTTACCTGAATAATTTTTAATTTATAATAATTATTATTAATTTGATTTTTTTTTTTTATTCAAATTTTTATGATTCATGTTTTTTGCTGTTTGCTTATTAATTATTATAATACGTATAATATTATGGCTAAATATGTATAAAATAAATTTATTCTTTAAAAATATAATATTGTGACTATATGTATTAAAAAAATATCTCGACATTATACCCGTGTTCATTTCGTGGTATGAGATTTAATTTAAAACAATATTCAATTACCGACCGAAATTTAATTAACCTTCTAAATAGCAACAACGGGAGCCAAGGGGAATGTTAACTTTATAAAACTTTTTTTTTTTTAAAAAACATTAATCAAACACTACATAATCGTATTTTTTTTTTTTTTGTTAATATTTCAAACAAAAAATGTATTTATTTGATTTTATCTTCGTAAACGTTATTATGCCTAATTCAACAACGAGACTTTTTTAAATTAAAAAAAAAAAAAACGCTTCTTACATGCACGTTATTGATATCATAAATCATAATACTATTATCTAGATTTTTATGTTTTGTAATTCGCATATTTTGCATTATTTTCATTGTGTATTTTAAATTTCCATATTTTTTTTCTCATAAAATTTGACGTGACAAAAAATTTATTGCAACAGACACAATGATATATTTCAAATTATAAGTTACAATCTATTTTATGAATATTGAATATATATTTATATATATATTGTATTCAAAGTCATAATAATAATTCATTTTAAAATTGAATTTTGAATTTTTTTATTGCATAACTTATGTATTATTATTAATTAATATTCTGCACAATATAACATTAATGAAAAAATTATTTTCTATAAATTATTTTATAATCAATCGAATTAAAACTTTATAAATTTTATTTATGAGTATGTACTATATAAAATTTCATCATTGTTCTTATAACTTTAGAGAAACGTGGGAAATATTTCTACATTGTCACACTCGAAATGGCATCTGTGTTTAATTTTAAAAATTCAATAGATAATAATGCGACAGTTGATAAAACTTTTAATGCATCTTAACGTTTTATATTCCTGAAAATAACGGATTATAGACTTTACTACAAATTACATATTATTTTCGTAATATAATATTTTTCTGATATAAATTATTAAATTATCATGTTAAAATGAATATAATATACTCGTACATTAGGTATATTGTATGTATGCGTTGGCTATTTTTAATAAAATTGAAAAGTTTTTACTATTATCATCTCTTCGTAAGAATCATAATTGAATGAAATAAATTTATACTACATTTTCGTATAGAGTTGTTCGATACGACATACGACGCATTATTATATTATATAGAGATAGACACATATAGAGACTTCTAATTAAAGAAATACAATTCGACCTGACCAGATACGATGAAATTCCAAATGAATGTTTCTGATTTCCTTTTTATTTTTCTATTTCTCATATTATAGTTCATTTCTTTTGTATGATGCCAATGGGAATGGGAAAACCATGATAAAATTGCTCACTAAAAAATAAACCGCACAAAAGAAATAAAGAAGACGTAAATATCAGTGAGAATTTGAAGAAGGTATTATTCGTATAACGTGAATGGCTCTTATATCTTGTAGTTAACTTGTTCATAAAAAGAAGAAAAAACTTAAAAGCTTTTTATTTAATACTAACACTAGTTGGGTTGTTACAGGTCACAATCCGAAATCAGATAAATTCATATGAATAAAATGGCGTATTGCACATTACTTTATAGTTTATAACATATGCCAGAAAACAAAAATATTGATTCCAGTAGATACTAAAAATAGGGCTCATCAAAAAATGTAAATTAATTTTTTAGATTTTAAAAATAAATAATACTATTTTATATTACCTCGATAATACTTTTGTAAAATATTAAACAAACTAGTATGCAATTTATAACAATAAAATATTAATAATAATAATTTAATCAAACGTTTTATTATTTTATTTTTTTTTTTGTTTTTTTTTTTTTAACAGAAAATAAATTTACAATAAATATAAATTGATAGTTATATGCCCATATTTATAGTTTATAAATTAAAGAGTAAAATATTTTTTTATTAACTTTTCTATATCGTGTTGTAAATATAAATAAAGTGCATATTGTTAAATTTCATCCTATTGGACGCATGATGTTATTTAGTATTTACAATATATTTATATAGTTGTTATTTTATAGATATTTTAAGTCTTCAAATTGTACATGCTACATTGTAAAATATACAATTTAATATATGAATTTTTAAGAAGTTTAAAGTTTATAAAAATGCTCAAACTGCTTCCCGAGGTCTAAATATATAAGTATCTCGCTACGGATAACGATTAAATCGTGTCCTAACTCTTAGTTTTCAGGAAAGAGGAAACGATGGTTGACACCTAAAACCACCGTTTTCACAGCAAATCACCGGCACACCTCGCCATTGATTCTATATAAATGACAACTTTCAACGACGATCCAGGTGACCGTCGAAGCAATGGCGGACAAAATCATCAAAACCAGCAGGGAGCGTTGAACGATCGACGGGTGAACACGTAAAACCATCTGAGGGATACAGCCGAACACAGGTCGTAACCGCCGTTTTTAGAGTTGCCAGCAGCATCCTCTCTTCGTTATCCTTGCCACCTATAATTGGGTTGGTGTGCGTATCTGAATTTCCTTGACCGAAACTGTCACACTCTTGAACCAGAATAACCAGATGATAGGTTAGGTTAACCCACATAGTCTGATAGTCATGTGATGGGTTTATATAAAGACTGTAAATGTGATAATGCAATATTGGACCTCCTCATCCGAGCATTTATGTTATCACTGTAAGTTATCACTCATTGTAAAATATTTCATCTAAATAAATACTATATGATATAGGTACAGCTAAATGTAACAAGGTAACAACTCATTTCTTTTTATAAGATATAAGATTATAAAATATAAAATGCACAGTTTCAAGGTCCACCCGTACGTATCCTTCTCGTATATATTATTATAATTATTAACAACAGTTGTATGTCTATAATTTGTTATACGTATTGTAATATAATATTTTTGTGAAGTATAATATATACACATAATTATAATTTATTTATTATAATAATTTCACGTGTAAATTTTTCGTTATTGTAATATTATTATATGGACCGGACGCAGTGAGACACAAAATCCATATAACTTACACGTAACTCATCCTATGTAATTAATGCTATTTTAGAATGGCGTGGGATAAAAATTGTAAATATTAATATAAAAATATAACAATAGCCGCATAATAATTTTTTTTTTTTTTTACGAATATTCTCGTTTTTTCTCATATACCGATATGCCATATATCACCACACACGTATGATTTATACTTATAGGTATATAGTAACTTATTATTACATATATTTATTATTATTTAAATAAATAGAAAGTTTAAATAATATTTAATATAAATAATAATTATTATTATGATTTTTTAACTTTTATTTTTTTTTATTTTTATAATAAAATTTATATTTATTAATTTAATTTAAATAATAAATTAATAATTTATTATTATACTAATTTATTATTTATTCTTCGTACTGCACGATATCCGAAAATCAAACGACTTTATTATAATTTATAAGTAATATACGAACATCGGAACGTCAATAAATAAATTTAAATTTTTTCGGGTTTCGTTAATATTTTTACGTATTTATTCGTAATATTATTATTCGAAATGTACGAGCGAAATTTTCATTAACGTGAATATATCGTGTGCTGTCTGTGTGTGTGTTTAATTTAAACGTCAACATTTCGGTATGACTGCATAACGGAAATGCCTTGTCGTTTTTCACACAACTCCGACAACTCGTGAAAAATTGTACGTTATACTAAAATATATTTTCCATACGAGAATAACACGCGTGATATTATGTTTTTCTATATATTTTATATTTATAATAATATTACGACTTTGAAGCGACTGATATTGATATAGTGTAAACGCGTCGAATTTTTAACGAAAAACGTATATACGTTTAATGTTATTCAAAAATACAAAAATCGATTCTTCGATATAAAAGACCGTAAGAAAACAATTTACATAATAAGAAATACATTTCGAGAAATATTTTTAAAGTGTAAAAAAAAAAAAAAATTACGTTCCTAATACTAAAAAATAAATCGTTTCAACGTGCGTTGTAATACGTATGTAATTATTATTGAGTTTTATAAAACGGTTAAAAATTATATACCTAATTATTGTAGTTTTACGTGTATAGATGTCCATATATTATTATTATTTTTTAGACTAATAACACGGTTTAACTTTGTCCGAAAATCCTGGAAATGAAAATTATTTAATTATTGTTACACACGCGTGATTTAAACTTAAAAAAAATGTAATAATTTATACTTAACGATTTACATAATATTATTATAGTTATTATAACCATACGCGAATAATCCTTTCCTATAATTAAAATCTCGTTCTTTAAACATCGCATCAGTGTGATCATCTTTAATCGATTTTTAATAAATATAAAGTACGAGCGAATTGAGCTCACGCGTTCCTCGGCACTTTTATCGTACGCGAAGATCGTCGTCCGAGATAACGCAATCATATTATTATACGATTATTATTATTTTCTGTTCAAATAATATTCTGTAAACCGCGCGCGGTACGTGATTCGAATGCGTCATCATTCGGCGTTTCGTAATAATAATGCGTCGTGTGGGCACACAAAATTATTATTTTTACTTTTATTTATTGTTAATTCGATTATCGATAAATACCACATCGTTTTATAACATTATTATTATTACCTACGAGGGTATATTACTCATACGAATTGAAATATTTTCAATAATTTTTTATTTGATAAAAAAAAAAAAATCAAAATGATATCATATTATTTATATATTTAATTATTGTACAACTACAGTCGTGCGAATATAACAGATAACGTAAGCAAATGAAATCTAAAAATCTATCTAAAAACTTTGATGTATACAATTTTATATTAAAAATACGTTTAACTCATTTTCGTCATTTGATTTATATTGGATATCGAGAAAATTAGAATTCCCAAGGATCGTACATAAAATATAATATATACATTTCTATTGATTACTATAATAATTGACAATTTTGTGTTATATAAAGCAATTTTCGTCTGTTTCGTTCATTCACTTTATTATTTCTATATATAATATATAATATTATAGTAATTTTTAAAATTTTAATATGTTATGTAATATTCAATAATAGTAAATTATTTCGTGTATTATATATTTACAGTTCAATTTTATAATACGATTATTTTTTATCAATAATAAAAATATCTTATTTTATATTCTCATTTTAATTATTATTATTATTATTATTATTATTATTATTATTATTATTATTAT
>JAIUCT010000008.1:7033942-7071599 GCA_021307375.1 Tetraneura akinire
TTATTATTATTATTATTATTATTATTATTATTATTATTATTATTATTTTAATATAATATTATTATACATATTACAAAATTAACCTGCTTTTGTAACACGAGTACTTTACTTGTTCGTGAACTCAAATAGTTTGCTACGTTATATACGTCTATATCCTCCGGGTTCCGGATGTTGTTAATTCGCGCATACGACGTTTAATTAATCCGAAATTGTTATTATGTTATAAAATAATACGCATAATTGCGTACATAATAATATAATATATAGTGTTACAGTTACTTACTGTATAAATGTAGCTGATTATACAGTCCGTAAAATCGTTTAATTTTTAAGAGGGCAATATTTTAACACGTATTATAACGACGATATTACGTAACAATATTTTTATATTTTTAAATACCACATTTAATTATATTATAATATAATGTGAATAATTTTGAGTAAATTAAAATCGTTTTTCTGTTATAGAATTTAAAGCCCAAAATTATATTTTTTGATTTTATTTTTCAAACAATGTTAAACGTGTTCATATAAATCGATATCAATGCGTATTTTATTATGTAATTAATAAAATTAATTTATTGAAAACTTGTTCATAATATTTAAATTTTCAGAAAATCTATTTATTTATTTAACAAAATATATATATATTTCAATCTGTTCTAGAACGAAGAGCAATTTGACCATCAAGGCCGTTGCCGTTGGGGTTTATGGATCAATCTCTCCACAATTATTTTCAAAATTTAATTTAAAAAGTTGAATTACGTAGGTGAGTTACCGTGATTATATAAATAAATAGAAACCTCATATACTTTAATATTGGTATATAAGATAAATATTATCGTAATTGTTCGTATAATTATATGTAGTTTAAATTAATTAAAGTTTAAATTAACTATATAATTATGTATTCCTATATATATTTCATTCAATCATTTGAATTTTAATGTAATTTTTATTACGTCAAATAATTTTTATATAATTTGTTTATGCATTTATTCTTAAAATGCATAAATAAATATTTATAATAAACTCCCCCCACCAAAAAAAAAAAAAAAAAAAAAATTAATTTAAATATTAATTATTGATTTTAATATTATAATAAATTAACAATATTAATTCACACACATAAAATAATGAATAATTAAAAAATTCAAAAAATATGATGTGGACATTAGTCTCATCGAGAAACAATTATCTCACGAGTTTATTGGGACAAAATAATTGAAACCGAAAAATCAAGAATACCTATATTAAATTTAGTGCGAAGATTTCGATAATTGTAATATTGGCCAAACAAGATGAAACATAGGTATAAAATTTAAGGAACACATCAGGAGCATGAAAAATCAGGAAACTGATAAATGATAATAGTCTATCCTATAGCAAAACACTTTTTAGAATTTAATATATTTTAATAATATTAACACAATCAAATTATTAAAACCAATCACAAATACTTACAAATTAAATATAAGAGAAGCTATAGAAATATCAAAAAATAAGAATAAATGTGTTGAATTGGGATTTAAATCCATTAGGAAATAACTTGTTAAAACTATTACCATAATAATATTAATAATAGATAATTAAACCGAAATGACACTCTGACACTCATCGTTTGATAACGTCATGCGCGGGGAACGCACACTATATATAAGGGAAATGTACACGCCGATAACTGTCAGTCTGTGTTTTGCACTGAATACGGTAACATCATTGTTATCGAAATACGTATTTGCATGAATAAAAGTAATTTTTTTGTGGATTTGAGTTTAATTTTATTTAAATAAATTATCCTCGAGTATTCGACAATAAATAGATAATATTTTTTACCGGAATCATTATATGCTGTTCGTGGTAATCTTATCATTATTTTTAGTCGAAAATATGTTTCATATACAAAGTAAAGAAAAGACACCCGTGATAAAAGTCAATACGTTTTTCGCTCAGGATCTAAAATAAATTTTGTTATTTTTATAATATGAAATATGAATAGGAACGTGTATGAATAGAACACGGGTAAAGGGACCGAAGGGAGCGGAAAATTTTTGGTGACCCTTTAATTCGGTTCCCGGTAACATAAAATAGTATCCTATCCGCCACTGGTTGTAGTAATAATTATAATTATATAATATATTATTTACAAAATTAACACGTATTTTATTTGTTAATACAGTTTTATAAATTAAAATTGTTAAAAAATGCGTTTAACACGTTTAAGTATTGCAATAACACTCGATAACCGTCGATTAAAAAAAAAAAAATTTATAATATATTTTCGTGATATGACTTATTATAAATTTATAACTATTCATTTTTTACTACGCTAGTAATATGTTTATAATATATTCGACTCTTTGTCGTCGTCGTTATTTAAGAATCACGATTCTCAAGTCCACATTAACGTACGTCTCAATCGAAACAAGATCTCGACTATATTTATAATATATTCTATGAATTCGCGGCGTCGTGTCTCTTGAAACCACGATTTTTCGTATTTATTACGCGTGCGTTTTGTACCATAATAATTTTCGTTATAGAACATTTGAATATAATATTAATAATTTATATATTATATCACGCTTCACGCGTACGTTTTGTTCTGTATAATAATATTATGATATCGAATTTATATTTTATAATCATGTTATAATCAATAATTAATTGTATAAAATATAATGCGAATTATTATAACGACCACAGTTGTACTCGTATAAGATTTAGAATTTAAAAGGGTATTTCATTTATTTTAAACGGAAATAATAAATTGAGAGTTTCATTGCTGTTATCAATAAAAATGAGGAAATGTATAATATGTAATTTCATAAAATGGCAAATTTTCGAACAGACCATACGCCCAATCCCCAAGTGTATAAATTTTGATTCTATCAGTGCGTGAAATGATGTTCGAGACAAAATGTCAGCTATAGGTTCGAAAATTGCTCTCTATTCCTTGCCAAGATCATATTCTTATTATTATATATGTAATAAATAAATCACCATAGGTATATTTTTATATTATTATTATTTTATTTTTTTATATTTTTGTTTGTTACGCCGAAATCTTTTGTTTTGGCCAACAGCACCCGGTCATAGATACCCTTGTCGGATGTGTAAACTTATTATTATATACGAGTATAATATTCTTATTTCTTTTTATATTTCTTTTCATTATTCGGTCGCCGCGTGTTGCAAAGAGATCTCGTTCTAAATACGTATTTCCGCGCCGACCGTATATATTTTTGTATATGCGTAAAATATAATAATAATAATGTTATACAGGACGATCGGAATGTCGCTAGTAACAAATAAAATACCGAGGATTACGCGCGTTATATAATTATTATATTATCGTGTTTTCAGTGTGGTTTCGGCTGTGTTTGCAGTAACCGCCGTGTTCTCGTCACCCTGTATAACCTGTACGATATACCCTCGACCGTAATATTATTATCACGCGCACAATACGCTATATTATAATATTATTGTTATCTATATGTATATTTAAATGTCGAATATTATAAAATATTATCAGCTGCGGAAAGCCGACAATCGCGGGATAAAAAACGTCGCATTTCTTTTTCTCGTACAACATAATAATATTATTATTATATACCCAACACAAAACAATTAAATATAATATAGAAATAATGTCAAATGTTAAATAACAATGTTGATGGTGGAATTAAAATCGTGCGGGAAATAATACGAAACCCGCCATTATATCAAATGATATTATATTCTTATGATACACGCTACGTTATAGGTACTTAATATATAATTATTATTATTGCATTATTCTATAATATTTCATTTGGTCTGCGCGTGATTTGCTGTGTTGTTGTTGCAGGGACTCGTCGATGCACCTTTAGCCCTGTCGCGTAGGTGTACCAGTAGGAACGCTCATCCACCCTCCGTACAGCCCTGATCTGGCTCCACCGGACTTCTGGCCATTTCCAAAGTCGAAGGAACCGATGAAAGGTCATATCGTTATGAGGATTTGGATGACATTGAATGCGCCATAAAGTCGGTGTTATAAACAGTTTAACTTCTGGAGACTTCCAGAAACGAGGAGAACGATGGAACAATGAATATGTTTAGACTCGGAGGAGAGTACCGTGAAGGGTTTGGTGCGTGAATTATTCTAATATCGTTAAAAAAATGTTTTGAAATTAAAAATTCTCCTTATTTAATTAGCCACACTTTGTACGTATATTATTAATACGATTTCGGTGGTCCGATATATAGGAATTAATATTTACATATATAAAAATATATAATAAATGTATATTATACGTTTCGTTTTTCGAGAGAATAATAATTTATACGCCATTTTTTTTATTTTTTCCATTACGCGTTTTTTTTTTTTTTGTTTTTTCCTCATCTGAAGTATATATTGTAATGCGTGTACCGCACAATATATAATATGAACTATATCATAATAGAGCGCGTATATTATATAATAGGCAGGGCCTATATGCGTATAAAGAGCGAAATAAAAAAAAAAAATAAAAAATAAAAAAATAGTCCTTCGAGCCGAAGGCGGCGCGTATAAAAGAGGAACGCTCGAATTTTTTTCCCCTTTGAGTCTATCCGAACGGCATTTATATTATACGTATACATCACGAGTATATTATTATTTTCAAAGATATATACGCGCGTATCCCATCGTACGTGTTATATATTAAAATATATTATGTTTACTCAAACGGCCATAATATATTATATACTTATATATGATTATATAAATGCGATATATTATGTATTGTGTACTCGTATATATAATATTTTATACGGTGCATCACACCCCGTTTTTGACTTTGGAGTGTTTCGGGTAACGAGAATATATAATTATTATTATTATTATTATTATTATTATGTGCAACTCGTATCGTAGGTACGCCATTTTACATGTCGTTGCATTTACCCCTTTTATACGAGATGCACTCGTGATGCATGGCGGTGCATTACTGCATTATACGCGTAATAATAATAATATGTTCAATGCAGTCACTATAAAATAGGTACGTAATAAATTAATATACGATATATAGCAAACCGGAAATACTATATTATATCATACCGAGTCTGGGCTATTGTATTATATCAAACAACCGCGCACGAGGACGTTCGTCAAAAAAATCATCAAACGCAACTCTCCACGATTTATTAATATCATAATATGTAATATGATGAACACGAGATATTGAAATTTATGACATAATAATTATTACGAACGCCATGCCTGGAACATAATAATATAATCTTGATTTCTGATGTGTGCAGGGCCGGCGCTAAGAAATATTAGTAGGGGGGGTGTAATTGTAGAAATGTGCCGACCACAAATACTTTTAATACTGTTTAAAAACGTGTAAAAAAGCAAAAAAATAAATGTATTTTTTCCAATTTTGCCGACTAATTATAACCGCTCTTATAGTTATATTATGCAGTTTTTTTTTAGTTTTATGGTACTAAGTGTATCCAATATTTAAATCATTTATTTATCACAAAAATATGTGTTATTAAAATAAATTTTCGGGTGCTCCAAAATGCTTGAACGAAACTTTTCTACCGGCATATCATTGATTAAATACCTACGAGTATACCTACTATTAAATATTTAATCAATGGGCATGTTCTTTAATTTCATGTCTCTTCTTATAATCATCATCAAATACATTACCACAAGTTAAACGCTTAACTTTATTTGTTCCTTTTCTTTTTCTACTTTTAGACATCTCAATAATTTTCACTTGTTAAGATAATAGGATATCAATACAAGAAGTCATTAATAAACACAACAGATATACAGTGGCGTCATTTGGACCGCGCAGGGTATACATTTGCGTATTTAAAATCCAATATTGTAGTAATTTGGCCCGGTTTAAAAATTAATTGGCCTGAATAATTGGTAGTGGCTTGTGGCCTAACTGATAACATATTTTGATTTAAGAACAATCAACATGAAATTAACTATCCAAAATTTAATTGAAGAAAAATTTTTAGTTAGGTTATGATTAAGTTATGATTAGTTATGATTTATTTATTGTAAATATAATACACCAACTATTAGATGGGTTAGTAGAATATTATTATTGTTTGAAAATACTTTATTTTTGTTGTATTAAAAATTCTGGATAAACTAGGTGGCCTGTTCTATACGCCATGCGTATTAAAAAAAAAATTGAAATGACGCCACTGCAGATATAAAAGACGAGCTGATACTCCTGCCGCAGGGATATAGGTGTGAAAATCATAGTGTTTAATTTTAATTAGAATTTGAATGCAATGATAAACCATTGCAATTGCATTCGAAAAACGATTCTGAGCGAAATTCAGTCAGATAATGCCGTTTTTTCGTCATTTTTTTTCATATTATTTTCGATTAAAATAAAAATATCAACTTTAAACAACTATACAAAAAATTGAGACTAGGGATTTTTCTAATATTGTGGTATAGTGTCAAGTAATATGTTATATGTATGACCTATTTTCAGACCTAAATACCCAAAATTGATAATTTTATCAAACATTATATACATAAAACGAGAATATTACAAAATATTCAATGTCCTATATTTAAATATTTTGTATAAAATAATAATTAACGTAACGGTTCCAAAATGTTATCACACATACATAGTACCTATGTGAACACCCAATAAAATTTTCAAGTCTCTATTTTGATATTTATTGATAAACTGTCAATATTATTAGGTCCTCGAATGTGTTTCCGGTAGCCAAATAACGTAGAGTTATAGACAGTCTTTGACTTGCAGGTATAGCTTCTCGCATTGACGTATTTTGTTTTTTAATAAATGGATTCACCAAAGTTAAAATTTCATCAAAACATTCATCATCCATTCTTAAAAAAATTTTAAATCATTTCTTTCAAAATTGCGCAACTCTGTTAATAGCTTGGCAACTTGTCGTGAGTATATTGTTATCTATTTTTCAACCACTCTTGACCAGGTTCTTCGTTGTTTTTTTACCTTTTTTGGTTTTTCTTTTCATCAAGTGACAAGGCAAGAGCAATAATAGTAATAGCAATAATCGCGTTCTCTTCGCTAGACATTTTGACCGAAACTGAACAATATATTCAATTGAAACATTTACCTATTGATGTAAATATTGAGCAATAATATTGATCGTGTGAGTGCAAAAGAAATTAAAACATTTATTGAAATATTTATTGATTTAAATATTGAGCAATAATATTGATCGTGTATGGGCCGCTTTATAAGAAAAATAAGGTATAAAATTTAGGTGGTCCGTGACGTATCGGAAGTTCTCTTAGTGGTCCGTAGTACCAAAAATGTTGAGAACCACTGGTTTAGAGTTTATAAAATTTCTGAATTTATTATAAGATAATTTCTATATTTTACGATAATTTAATGATCGGGCAATATTGAAAGTAGAGACGTGAAAATTTTAATGGGTAGTTATTGGTATCTAATTGTTACATGAACTTTTCGTGAAAATATAGAACTCTTGTAATATTTAACATTTTTAATTTTATCTAGATATTTAAGATTATTCTTAAAATTTTAACATTATGTTTAATAAAATTGTTAATTTTGTAGTAGGAATTCTAAAAATTATAGTGAAGTATCCTCACTTATCGATTAAACTTATTTCCAAAAAGTTACAAAAATATACAGTATCAATTTTTTTTATAGCTGTATTTATTTCAACGGTGCAATAAATCTATGTTCTAAAACCAAACAGCTGTTATGAAACTATACATTATACGTCTATATATTATATCTATATTCTATGGCGATGGAGCATTATATAGCTATTGTAATATTTTTACAAATTCCAAACGTTTTTATTTTATTATTTTTGTTTTTATATTACCTATATGTGTTTATACACACGTTTTATTGTTATAATATTTTAACATTTTATTTATTTTTACGTCGTTACACGAGGTAGTTAATTAAATGAATACCTAGTTGAAAATGAGCCAAAGTAGAATAAAGTCGTATTACAATACTGGTGAATTCAATAACCGTCGACTGCAGCTAAGGAAATGGATTTTCCGTGCTGATGGACATCACAATGAAGGTAAGCGAAATATTATGAAAAAATAGTAAATAATATTTTAAATAATTAATATAAAAGATAATATAATTTCGTTGTGTATTAAAATATTTATTATAATTGATAAATAAAATAATTTTAATGACAATATGAATAAAATTCGTAATATACACATATTTAAAATTATAAATAATATTCAATAATCCTGTTATATTACTAGGTAGGTATTTATTTTATTTTAATATAAGTTTTTAATATAATTTTAAATAGTTAATTAATATTGGTTGTTATATTATGAAACCATTGGTTAACGTTTTTCCAAAAAATTACAAAAATCTCCATTCTCGATATTTATTATATAATTTTTTAAAGTTTATATAGGTATTAGTGAAATTAATAATCTATAATAAGTATTTATATATTTTCTAATTATTACTAAATATTTATTTCAATAATACAATAGTCTATATCACGAAACCAATTAGCCATTAATCTACATTATAAATCAATATTTTATGGAGATAGAACATCATATTATATGATAATCATATTATAATCTGAGCATTATTTCGGGTCGTAAAAGTGTTTTCAGACATAAAAAAAAAAAGAGACACATCATTGTAAAACCAATACATTCTCGCTTCGCTCAGAGTCAGAATCTAAAGTACAATTTAAATAAAATTTGAATTTCTGGCATAGATAATAAAATAAATATATTATCTATGCTTTCTGACTAAATTGACTAAATTGCCGACTTCGGTCCCAACTCAATTATTGCCGACTCTAATACCCAAATTCAGTTCATGGGGGGTGTGACACTCCCCCCATGCGCCCCCTTATCGCCGGCCCTGGATGTGTGGTTTGAGTCTTTAACGCGTTGGTTACCAAGTGATGTAATTATACATAGTCAAAAGTCAACAAAGATGAAGATGATCCAAATCTGCAACCACGACACGTCGTCTGACATCATGTTTATAGGTAGGCATCGTATACAATATGCGCATTATTATTCGTGATTATCTCTCGTCTCAGGACGAAACGTAACTAAAAGAAATTTCATTTTTTTACAATAAATAGGTATATTCATATTAAAATTTGTCCAAATAATATAGTTTTGTGTGAATTAAAAAAATAATCAACTAGGTTCTAAAGAATATTTTATTTTTTTCGAACCGTGGAGGGGTGGACATATATTGTTCGAATATATTCCGATGTACGTACGGATAATATGTTATCATATATACAACTTTTGAAATCATCAAATGAGATTATCGTATATTTATTGAGCAATACGGAATGGGTTATATGGGGATCATAACGTTGAGAGTTAAGTTGCTGACCACGTTTAACCAATATACAATATACCATTAATAACCATTAACCATATACCTAGTATTGAATTAACGTCTGTTATTCTTGTTTTTTTGCCGCCACGACCATAACGATGCAAAAACATTATACAAATTGCCATAATATTATTATTATATTTTCTACAGTGTTGAATACACAAAATATACGCGAGGTCAATTTCTACAGATGAATAATTCACTCTGTAGTCTGTCTGGTGTTTAAATTACACCGGAATAAGCTTAATTTATGTACTTGTTCACGATTAATTAAAGTTTTATTAAGTCACGTGTAATGTATACAAAATGGCGAGCTTTGGATATTTTGAACGCGAATTTATCAAATAATTTATAACATTTGAATATTGTAAAATATTTCGTATTTTGTATTTCGCGAGAACGAATGAAGATATTAAACCCATATTTTATTAATACGATTATTCCATAATTTAAACGTTTGAAACTTCGTCGAATTGTATAAAATAAATTTACATTTATATATATAAAATTGCATTTGTAGCCGCGACTGGCGAATTCAAGAACAGCAGTAGCAGTCGTTGGTTTGGTTTGTTAGTATTTTAATGGAAACCACACGTTTCAAATGTAAATATTAAAATATAAAAGCAAAAATCATCACACTCGCAAACGATTGTTTGTTTTATAGAAACGCCGCATTTAACTGGTTCATTGTGTATAATACGTCGCACAGTAGTTTTCAACGACGTAATAACTTTA
This sequence comes from Tetraneura akinire, assembly GCA_021307375.1. Lineage (NCBI taxonomy): Eukaryota > Metazoa > Arthropoda > Insecta > Hemiptera > Aphididae > Tetraneura > Tetraneura akinire. The sequence continues at coordinate 7,044,070 of JAIUCT010000008.1, forward strand.
AATTTACTTTTTAACCCATCATTATCACTGTGCGCAATAGCAAAACCAAATGTAATTGTACAGTCAATAATAATTTTAAATTTATAATTTTTGGAATAAACGATAATATTATTCGGTAACAAAAACAAATTTTTACACGAAAATTACAAAGTATTATATTATTATCATCTTTTGAGCGTACGTTGGTTTGTTTGGATACTCGTTACGTGTAATAATTTTGGATTTATTATTGTAAATAGTCGTTTTACATTTTTCATATTACAATTTACAAAATTGTATACGTAACGTATCACATTAATATTTGCACCAATGTATACGCAATAATTAATATTATTTAATGTACTTGCGTTATTAGTGATTGATATATTAAATTTAAAAAAAATAATAATAATAATAATAAGAGCGTAACGGTTCCAAAATTTTACCACATGTATATAATACTTTTGTGAATACCTAATAAAATTTTCAAGTCTCTAACTTCAAAATTGCCTGAGTTATCGTGAAATATTGAAATCGAATTCGTCGAAATTTCAGTTTTCGTGAAAAATGTCATTTTTTCATCGTTTTTTTATAACGATAAGATACGCATAAAGTCAATTTTGAAAATTCGAAAAATTACCTACATAAAGTACTAATTACATCCACTTTTCAACAGGAAAATCGGAACATTATTTCGGGTAGTAAAAGTGTCTTCAGACTTAAAAACAAAAAAGACACACATCATTGTATAAAATCAATACATTCTTCGCTTCGGTCAGGATCTAAAACTTATTTTAATTAAGTATAATAATTTTATTAATTGATAAATAATTATTAATTATTAAAACTTAACATACAATTATTTTATACCTAAATATTATATTAATCAAAGTAGTTTTTTTCCAAGAATACCAACTATACGTCACGTAGATACTATATATCACCAATTAATAATATTATTATGTATTCGCATTCAAATAATATATTGTGATATTTATTTTTTTCGTGTTTGATATAATATTATCTATTATAGAATCGTATTAATTATTTTTATATTTTCAAACGTATAACCTCAAATAAATTTGTTGTTTTGTGAACATGTTGTGGGTGTGTACGCACAAAATACAACATAAAACACTTTAACTGTCACGTTTTTTTTTTCTTTTATTCATTACAATAATAACGTAAACTATATAATACGTCATATCGGTACTTTTAATGGGAAATTATTCATTTATTTTACTTATCCTAAATTTTTATTACGTTGTTATATTATACGTTACAGTGCAATATTAATGTAAATTAACGCTATTTATTTTATTTTAATGTCGTTATAATACAAAACACACACAAAAAAAAAAAAATAATAATAATAATAATCGCAACATAAAATATTATTGTTACGACGTTAATCGTTGCGGCGTGATGGAAATTAGTTTGTATAAAACTTTACTCGTCCACCCACGTGAAGTAGGTATATACGATATTAATATTATTTGCAGATAAAAAAAAAAAAAAAAAAAAAAAAAAACAGCACGTACCCGTGTATATAACCTAACCATATACTCGGTATACTCACATTAAGTACAAAATATTTTGACGTATTATTATTGTGATGTCTGACCAGATCGCGTGTCGACCGACCGAGTTTTATACCGGACAGTAATTATTATTATTATTGTTTTAATATAATATTATATTATTGTTATCGACAAAACGAGGTTCATGTTGGAAATAAAATACTCTTACATATAATATACGTGCATCATATAAAATAAATAATAATAATAATAATACGTTATTTACTCCCATGTATTAATAATATAATATAATGCCAATCTATTGTGTGTACATACACCGCGTGGACCTGCAATAATAATAATATTATATTATAAATCCTCTGCAGCCGGATCTCGACTTCCGGCCCGTCGTCTGTTTTCCGTCGCCGGTCCTTATAATATTACAATCTATTATCATTGTCTACATTTTAATAAGGGTCCGATTAAATTTGAATTATTTCTTAATAAAATCTAAAAAATCGTTTTATACGCCTCACGAAGAATTCATCGTGTCGTGTAAAATATTATTCGTAACGAATAATTAAATGATAAGAGACGATTTATATTACATTAAAATGTTAAAATATTTGAATGTTCATAGCTCGTATTATATTTTATATTTTTATCTATGTACCTGATGTCAAATGATAAGGACTTATAATATATTGTGTCTCTATACAGTACAGGGAGGCTATTTCATTATTATACTTTGGAGAGTTGTTTCGAATAATGCATTTCAAAATACCGATAATTATTGTCACTAAATATTTATATATTTAGCACTAGAATATAAAAAAAAATCGTTTTATAATCACTATACGAAAGTGTTCTTAATGTTTCTTTTTTGCTCTTTTAATTACGATTTTAACTAATTATATTTTTTTGATGTTCTATTAAGCCTGTAATATAAATAATAAATAATTTAATTTAATTCACTTATATTATTATGATAACAGACCATTATACTGCTTGTACCTAGATATATTCTTTTTTATACTCGTATTATAATATTTAAATCTAGGTACCTATTATATTATTATAAGTATTTATATTATTTTCGTAATCTTATTTTTAGTTTAAAACTTATAGGTTAGGTACCTACCAACCCAATACCTACGCTTAACATATTATAATAAAAACGTTTATTTTGCCACTATAACTTTTACTACTTTTAGACTATAACACAATACGAGTTTAACGTCTTATAATTTATATTCGATCGATTTGCGCCTACGTGTTTTTTTTTTTTTTGGTTAACTATTATTATAATACCTACATTATATTTTATAATAATAGCAATAATAGTACAAATAAAAATAACACTTATATTTCTTCCGTAGGTGGAGAGACGTATTTTATTTAAATTATAATATCGTACACTTTTTGTTACGCGTATAATAATATTTATTTCGTTCTCGTTTTTTTTTTTTTTTATTAAAACATCACGAGAACGTTTGAATTATTTAAATTTATTATTATTTTTTACACGCTAATTATCGTAATTTTTACAGTCTCGAGGTAATTTTAATCGAATGGTTTCCACTTTGCATTTAAATGGGTCGGTAATAATAATTATATATATACCGAGCTCAGACGTAAAGTTTATATTTTCCCCCGTAAATCGATGAAGTTTTGAATGTATAAACTGATATAATTTTTTTTCTCCTGTTAATTTATAATTTGTTTAGGTAACTATAATAATAATATTATACTCTTGTCCAGTTTTTATCAATATAAATTTCTATACGTTTATACAGCTGCAGTATCGCGTTCAAAACTTTTTCACCGAAGAAAACAAAAACAATTGTTTTAATATAAATTATTGTTTTCTTAAAAAAAAAAACAAAATCATGTCGTTTTACAGTAAACTATCAAAGTTCTCAACAATTCGCTAGAATCTTACGTATAATTTATTGTTTTATAAATAACATAGCTCGAAGATATAAAGTCCATAATGATATAATATGTCTGGTGGTGTACACGTTGACTTTTGAATTTCGTTGTAATAACAATATTATTATATTATAAAACAACAAACGTTTTCGGAGATTAAACGCATGTCATATTTATATTATTATTATTATTATAGTTTGCAAACAATTTACTACTGAGTTGCGGTTACCCTGGGGAAAAATTTCCTTGTATACGATTTAACATTCAGATGTATATTATATACATATAGATACAGAGCGATCGTAAAATCGGTGGGAAAACTGCGTGGAATTATTTATCATTATTATGTAAATCTTTGATCGTCCTGTACGTTATACTCGTATATTGTCAACGGGCAATATACGATAGTAAGCAACAAGCGGTGGCAGTCCTACACACGCAAACGACAAAGAATATATGAGATGTATTTTATAATTTTATGTTGCTATAAGCTTGTAAATTATTCACATAATACGCACTCGTAAAATAATAATATAATAATAATATATAATATTATATTATGTTGAAAATCACACTGACGTGATGCAGAATTTCTGGAGTCACGTATCAATTATATTATATATGACACGAAATATCAAACTTCAAAGTCAAATACGTGTAATTAAATACAATATAATATTTATTATATACAGTGTATTATACAAGTAAGATGATAAAAATTACAATACAAGGAGATACCAATCGTACAAAGAAGTTTTATTGTGGATCGGTAGGTAATTATTATGATGAGAATATATTGTACAACTATTATACTGTCTTATAGTCGAGTACATTCGGGGGTTTATTTATTTATTTTTTTTTTTTTATAAATATTATTATACATAAATTGAAACATTTAAATATTTCATATTGTTATTTCGAAAATTGTTTTATCAACTACCTATATAGAAAAGATATTATGGGAGGGAAAAAATATGGCGACTTATGTGAGTGCAAACCATCGGAATCGTTATTTGTCGGATTCGTTTTAATGTTCAGATTTTACTAACAATATATTTATTGTTTTACAACGATTACCTAATTTATAATACGGGAAATTAATGGTTTACGTTTACGCACGAGTCGTTTAGTGCGGTGACATTGATTGTTCTGAAATTTAAAGCTTAATTATTCCGTTTCACGTCACTGGGTGTCTTTAATTCCCATATTATTATAATAAACCTCTTTTCAGTTTATCTGAATATTATTCCATTACACATAATTGCCAGTAGAGATTTATAAATAAACGTATATTTATTATCCTAAACCGGGTTTAAAATGCTATTATAATGTGTGTTTTTAAACACTATATATATTCAATTTATTATTTTATTCAATTTTTTTATACACTCTATATTTATCTGCAAACGATAAAATATTATAATATATAGCTACTTAACTTATAAGATTTTATTAAAAATTCGTGTAAAAATATGAAATTAACGGTTAAACGGAATTTATGTTTTGTTTAGAGTAATATGGTGAATTTTTTTAAATTACTGACAAAGCATAAAATGTAAATACACGTAATGTTTTAATTGCGTAGTTAAAATAATGCATTCGAGCCTTAAAGGTTTATAAAACCTTTATTATAAATAAATGGAATACAATATAAATTATTTAATATACCTATAGAGTATATAATGTAATATAATATATAATACGCAATACGTAGTATTATAAAATAATAAACTTTTTAAATACCTACTTTAAACGAAAAAGTGTTGTAATAAAGTGTATATTTATGCGTTCTCAAGAAAGGGTAGGGTATATAGATATGATATGGCTATTAATTATTATTTTTTTATATTTTTAAATAAGGTAAATGTTGTTTATTTTCAATATAAATGTAATTTAGTTATATAAGCAATATTGCCGTTAAAAAAATAACATATTAATCCTATTATTAATATTTAATATTAATTGATATTAATTATTTAATTTATAAATTTCACTTTAACTGGTCGAAATAACAAATTCGATATTATTCAAACTATGTTTATATTACGACGTATTTTGTATATTCCACTTGTCTTTGGCTTAAAACTTATAATCTAGTCCTATCACGTATTTATGAAATAAACCGTGTATAATGGTCGCGTGTAATCCGCAGATTCATAAAGAAAACTGTTGTCAGCACTACTTATAAATACCTCAGAACGCCAATACGAAATATTGCATATAGTATTAATATATCGTCTAAAACTCTAAAATTTAGAGTTTAAGATATTTAATATATATAATATATTATATTATAGGTGTACTATTATATAGTCATAAGTGGGCCTCAAAATTTTTTTTACAAAATTGGTGGTCCGCACAACTATAGAAAAGGTTGGGAACCGCTGCTCTAAATAATTATTAAACTATAAACACGATAATTCTTTTATTAAATTATTATTATTACTACAGTAAAAAATGTTTTTTTTTTTTTAAAAAAACATTATTTATTCGGTCAATTAATATATTAATATAATCGCAATAAACGAATAAAGTTTGCTTGTATAGTAACGATATTTATGCGTATAAATTAATTATAAACTTAATTACGAGATTAAAAACATCGTTTAAAAAAGACGTGGAAAGTAATAATAAGTAATAGTAAGCGGATAGTGTAAGATATAAGAATATATCATTTTGTCCGTTAAATATTATCGAATTTTATTTTAACCATATAATACACAAGAAGGGAAAATGAAATTTTTTCATGGTTATGTTTTGATATTAAATTTTTTTAAGAAATCCTATTAAATCGTAAATAACAAATATTATTATTTTTAAACATGATATTATATATTCATATTAATTCGTATTGACTTCTCCCTGAAACTCGTATTATGTAACGTTTAACTATTATATATTAAACTGGTTTCACAACCCCAAATAACATAATTATTTAATTATATATTATACGTATAATATCGGATGGAATAAAATTACATTTCGTACGTGATGGTTTTTTTTCTGGTCCACTTAAATGTATTATTATATGGGTGTTTTTATTTTTATGAAATCATATTTTTAACCTCGTTGTTTTCATGCGTACGATTGATTTCGATTCCGTAAACGTACTCTACACAATCTGCGTTAAAACTATATATTGTTCGGGTCTAAATAATTTATTCTTCTTGACGGTTCACTACAATATGACGTTCGTATATAATATTATTTCTGTCCATACATTGTAATATTATTATTATTATTATTATTATTATTATTATTATTATTATTATTATTATTATTATTATTCTTATTATTATTATTATTATTATTCTTATTATTATTATGTATATCACGTTAGGTATCCGTTTAAACATTGTCGTGTTTAGTTCTACTTAACGCTGTATGCAAATATATAGATACCTACACTATTCCGCTAACGGGCGCTGCGACATTTGTGCATTATCATATGCAGAGAAATAATTGGAGGTTTGTACTGTAGTTGTAGTATATTGTTTATATTATCATACGTGCATTATATAATAATAATAATAATAATAATAATAATAATAATAATATACATTTGAGAAACTCTCATTGATATATATACATATTAGAATAATCTGTCTTAGTGAATATATTATAATTTATAATACATGAGTTTATATTATGTATATATGTAACTAATCCTCATCAAAACATACAGAGTGATCAAAATTTCGTGGTACAAAAAAAAAAAAAAAACGGTGGGAATTAAATCATTTTTATGGTTCGGTATTCCTATCGCTCTGTACACAATGCCAAGTGAATTAAAATGATGTCAACTGTAAAATTCTAGTATCATATCATTATTATAAGCTATCCATTCGCATTCCAAACTTCAAAATATTCAATATGTTAATTCTCGGGAGTTATGATAATAACAAATGTACCTACACTAAAACGATTTAATGTGCCACCGGCGAAAGAGAAAAACTGTAACACACATTTTAACGTTCGTCGCTTTTTATTTATTTGATTTAAATAATTTTATTCTGAATAAGTATTTCATTTTTTAGAAATATGAAAAGTTAATTATTTTTTAAGTATAATTTTGAAAAGTTATAAAACAAAATTTCAAATTACAAACCTTAAATCGATTGTTATTATTATTATTTTTTTTTTTTATCAATCTAATGATTACACAATCTAAAAATACACAAAATTATTGGAGCTTAATAAAATAATTTTAATTTTAAATATTATTTATTATATCAGAATTAATATTCAAGTTTATATTATAATTAAATAAACTTTAATTACTACATTCACAAGTCATGTACGAAAATCAAAAATAGGTGTAGAAGTTACGAAAAAAAATGTGCTGGTTAATAAAATGAGAAATTTTCTTAAATAAAATTATAAGTATATATATATAACATGGCATAAACATAATATTTGTGTACCAATATAGGTACTGCGTTAAATGATGTAACATAATAATATATACATAAATTCTTAAATTCCCAATAGTCTCGGATATACTAATAAGTATAGATTATGATAAGATTTTATCTGTCCTGCGCATTGTAATTTTGGAATTTGGATGTACCTATTTAATATTATATAATTTATTCATTTGCCGGAACAATTATAAGGAAATTTCTCAGATTTCCCTAAACGAATTAATTCACGGTAACGGTCTTATCTGCATACCTGTACCGGCCGACTACAAAAGGTATGTGGTTGAATAATTTCATACATAGACGCCGAATGTAAATTCGCCGATTGTTTTTCTAATTAAAATAGTGAAATTAATTACGAATCCGATTTTATAATATAATACGTGGTTATATATTCACTTTGATATTTCATATTTGGTATGTACCTATTTTATTTTGTATTAAATATAATATGTAACGTGAATAAACAATTTGATTTTTGAATAAACAAAATAGAAGAGATTATACGGTGTGTATATAAACAAGTGATAGAAAATCGAGTCGTACGTGCATTTTAGTATGACTAGCCCAAGTATAGTTGGATTTGGAAGACGAAATAAAAGAAGAGAAAAAGAATATTATCTATTTAAAAAATATCTTTCACAATATTATTATTTTATCTATTTATCAGAAGTAAATATTCAAACGTCGTTTTTTACTATTAATATCACTTTCAATTCAATAATCAATATTGTCATTAAAAATGATACGGAATCGAAATGTATCGTAACAAATCAGACGATTCTTTTATTTTTAGTCTGGAACATTAGATTCGTCATATTTATTTGTCAGTTAAGCTAACTTGTGATTTTATCAACGTTAAAACGTTCGATATGTATTAAAAGCTTCGTCGTAGTTGTTGAAAATATTACTCCGTGTAATATTCTTCGTATTATTTTCTGCACTTAGTCGCATTACACTTCACTTATTCACCATCAGATCGTAATAATATGAAAAATTAAAAATATATCATACTAAATCTTGAAATAAATACCAAATTCTTTACATTCGGAGTTCATCTCGTTTTCACATATTATATATGATAATAACGATAGGCATTTTGGTGGTCCTTCTAACGGTTCAAAATTTAAATCATCATTATTCTATATTACATAATATAATTTGCTTATAACGAGTCGTTTATATAAAATACGCTATATTTTCGACGAAATGTGATATCTCATAAAAAAGTTAGGCTACAGTCACACCTAAACTATGGTATATTGGTATACAGAAATACAGATAACTCTTCACTTCATTCGACTCCGCGTTTTACATAACGCACGATGATATACTATATACGATATTATGAAATCCAAAGGAGAGAATATATTATAATATTATATTAATTTCGCGTATCTGGGAAACTGCGATGGTGCATTTTTAATGCTAACCATAATCCTTCTCGTACTAGCGCATATCCGGCCCAGTACTTCCGGACATACGTGTAATATCCTAATTTTAAGTTATTAATGCCTCCGCAATGGTGGCGCGTGTATGCCTTACTATTATAATACGTACATACATAATATATTTATATATTATATAATATGTACATAAATACATATGTATGTGTGTGTGTAACAATATAATATATATATATACGGAGGTAATCTTTCAAAGGTCTTCGGTTTTAAAAGGGATAGGCGCCGGAAGTATATATTGTACAGTAAAACCGTATGCCGTCGGCCCGTATAAATTTACGTATATAAAATAAAAAATAAAATCCCTTCCTCGCGTCTTCCGGTAATTCCAGATTAACATCGTACTTACCTATACATAATATAATGTGTATATACATGGGCGGTACGGGAAAACGCTCTCGAAATTTGATATTAATATAATTTTCCGGATTATAAGTTTTCCCTTCTGCGCCATTAAATTGCACCAGCTGTATTATATATATATATATGTATTATAGGAGTATGACGACGAGCGTGTAATTATATAATATAAAAATAATATACGCTTTCTTTTGCATATACGAGAAAATGAGAAATTGATCGGTATATAGGACAATTTTTCTTTTTTTTTTTTTTCATTATTCCGATCCCGGGATCCATCGTATTATTATTATTAATATTTTTAGTATGTTTCAAGGATTTACGCGTATTGCGTATTATTCGATACGGATATGATAACAGATTATACTCGTTAATACGTGAGTACCACATGACCCTATCTATTCATCTTTTATTATAAAAGGAATATTCTATAATCAACAAAAATTTAACGTGAAATTTCACCCGTGCCCGCGTGTGTTATTGATTTTTTTTTATTATTAAATTTACTGTTGTGCAAGTTCTGTGCGTATAATTTCTATATAATATGTCCATCAAAAACTTAATTATTTTATTTAATTTATAATAATTTAATATTTTAATTATTCGATAATATAATTTATTTTTTTAAATTATTTATTGTATCATAAAATTCTTGATTTTATTATATATAACATATACCTATTATTCAACGATAATCGCACAACGTAATTCGAATTTTGTTCTAAGGTCGATAAGCGATGGAAATGACTCCTGTCCCCACACACGATTAATGGTTTAATCTCCCTTTTTTTTTTTTTTTTTTTACCCCCATTTTGAACTTTCAATATAACGATTCTTAATTCGATGTCAACAGATCGATTTGAAGATATATTAAAAAAGACGAGGGGCATGAAATTCGCTTTCGCTGACGACATAAATACATAATCTTGAAATTTATATCAGCACTAAAGTATTATATACCCATGACGTTGTGGACACATACTTATTATAATAATTTATAATAACTATTTATTATCAAATGTACTATAAGATATTATAAAAGTAGACATAAATTATAAATATAATACGTGTTATATGGATCGAAAAAATTTCAAAGAATATTATTGCAGTGTATATTTTACAGTTGAGAATTTATTTCTTACCATTTGGAGTGAAATAAAAAAAAAAAAAAAAAAAATTAGTAAATTTAATGAAAAATGATAAATATGATACGCGTTGCCTTTTATATTTTTAAATTATCTATACGATTGAAAAAAAAATTTTTTTTGTTTAGATTTATAACATTTCTATGATTTCTTTTTAATTTCATTTGTTTATTATAATAATTTAATTATAATATATATTTGGCATTAATCGAAACCATAGAATTGTACCTATTTAATATTATACATATATATTTACATAATAAATATTTACGATTTAAAACGTTTAAATCTTAGTTATAATTATATATCTAGGATTTGCATATTTGAGAATACGCTTCATTAGTGTTCATATTTATTTTGAGTCCAATAATTAAATAAAACTTGTACGCGCTCATCAAATATAATAATTATAATGTAAACGCGGTCATATTTTTATTATTTATTGTCGAAGTATTAACTTAAGGTCATATTTTTAATTATTCAAACAAACTATTGCACCTAAGGGAACTATTTGAAAACTAATCATAAATTACATGCGAATTTTACAATTTAATAATATTAAAACATAATATTATAATATAAAAATAGGTAGGTGCGTGTAATCAATTCGTAATTAATTCCGTTTACTCGCATAATTCAAACGGTATTTTATAAAGAACGAGCTTAAAATATCTTAATAATTTTTCGAACATATCAATTTATATCGTATTTTCTATGTGTACCTCTGAGTATATAATTATTATATTATATTATTATTAGAGATGATTAAATTAATTCAACAAAACGTACTGCAGAGCAATAAAACATTACCATGAAATGATTGTAACTTGGAATATTTATTCGAAGAAAATCAATTCGTAAAATATATTTTAGATATTGAGCGAAGTGAAGCATAATATATGTTCCAGATTGAAAAGTGGATGTAGTCGGTACTTTATTTAGGTCATTTTTCGAATTTCTCAAAATTGACCCTAAGCGATAGAAAAAACGACCAAAAAATGATATAAAAAACGGCATTTTTCACGATGAAAACTAAATGTTTCGACGAATTCTATTTCAATATTTCACGATAACTCGGGCAATGTTAAACTTAGAGACTTGAAAAATTTATTAGGTATTAACATAGGTACTATATGTATACGTGATAAAATTTTGGAACGGTAACGTTAATTTTTTTAAATATTAATCGTCCCACGCTCGCGTATATTTATAGTATTATTATAATATATGCGTTATTATACCTGGTATAATATCATAAAAATTGTGTATAATATTGTTACGTAGTTATTCGAAGGTATTATTTTTATTTCTATTAAACTCACGTTTCGTATATAATTTCGAGAAATTATTTTTACGCTCGTTTAAAAATTAATCGAATTTCCGGTGAAACTTTTTCGGGCGTTGTATTAATGTCGTTTTTTTTTTTTTTTTTTAACTCCAATTATTGTGTTATCAATTTTTATACCTACTCTGGTACTTATTATATATAGACGCGTAATAGCGCACCTGTATTATACGCACGCAGAGCGAATGATTAAAATAATAAAAATAAAACGGTTTGTTTTTCTCTGAGATTCGAAACTTCGGTCGGAAAATTATTATTATATCCATCACACACACACACAATACGTGCGTATTTATAATATAATCTGAGTAACGAGACCGTGATTTGAGGGCGGTGATGGCGACGACGTGTGCGTTTATACGTATAATATTATAATAATAATAAGAACGTTTCGACGAGACGCATAGAACCTATATGTGTATTATGTCTATATGATATAAATTATTATATTTTATTATACTCGGTTACTGGTTATAGGTATACTGTATACCTATACTAAATTTCATCGGTTAAGCGCATATATATTATAATAACGATAATAGTAATAATAATAATAACGTATTCACATTCGTCGTATTGATAAAAGGGTAGTCGTATAACGATCGGCGTGCTAATGGAAATTACACCCACACACACGCACACATGGCTATACTGAGACTGATTATTATTATCATTACGGGTCACGGTTGTCGATTTAGGGGAAGAAATATCAAAAGATAACGTGTATAATATAATATGATTATTATTCGGAAAAAAAAAGATACGAAATGTAATAATAAATAATAATAATAATAATAATAATAATAATAATAATAATAATATTAATATATTATTATTATTATTAATATTATTATTATTACATTATACGTTTATCCAAAATATTATAGCTTCACCGAACCGTGACTTTATTTTTTTCTGGTCAGACTATAAACTATATAATAATAGTTTCGTTTATATTCGTGTATTCGAGTTATCGAAAAATTAATTCTACTCGTTTTGTTTAAAATCAACGCGATTTTAAAATATAATTCGTTTTAATTTATTAACCGATTAGATTAAATTTTTTTAAAAAAAAAAAATACTTTATTATGGTAAGTATGTAATTTGAATAAGTGCGATATTATAAATTTCGTATTTATTGAAAACTGTATTAAAGTTACGACTACAAATTTTAAACCGATTAAATTATATAGCTATAGTTTTAAAAAAATATAAGCATCTGTACTTACTCGTAAATTAAACGTTTTATTAATTCTTCATTTTTTTTCTTTTTATCATAATTCGTTTTAATAATGAAAAATAAAATAATATAATAATAATACGAGTATATAAAAGTAATATATTATAACAAAATAATTATAAATTTAAAAGTACAATTATTGTTCATTGTAGTCGTTCGCCACGTAGGCACATATATTATAATATTAAATCCGAGAAAAAATCGAATTTACGAATTTGTCGTAACGGTTAGGACAATATGTGTCCGTTTTTGTATTGTTGTTTAACCCAAAATCCCTTATGGTAATTTTATTATTTTCTTTTATATAAATCACCAATGTGTTTCTTTTTTTTTTTTTCCTAATATTATACGATCTTTCAATAAGTCGGGGAGATAATATATGGGTACAACGACCAGACTAGAATAATCTTACGCTATATGGTATCGCTTTTGACCGAAAATAGTAAAATACGAATATACACATAATATCAAATGTAAATTGAATTTATGTCGTTAAAATTTCCCAAAAGAAACTGTACATAATTCATTCGTCCTGCTGCAGGATAAAATCGTGTACGTCATTGATAATAATTTTACGAATATAATAACGTACGTCATGCCATATAATCATTCAATAATAGTATAAAATATTATTCTGGCGTAAGATAAACTTAAATTGTCATGTACGATTTACATAATTTGAATTTTTAAAAAAAAAAAAAAAAAATACAATAACAAACTTTTTATAATAATTGTGTCAACGAAACGTGATAAATTATTAATTATTATAATATAATATAATGTATAAGTTTTACGAATATATTTTATGCTTTTTTATAAGATTTAACTTTTAAGATATAACTCATATCATAATTTAATACATAATATTATATGATATAAGTGATATCGTGATATGTATCGTAAGTAGGACAAAGTTATAATAAGATTCAGTTTTGATAAATCACATGTGATTGCACATGTGCAAAATCCACGTTTATTCAACCAAAATTACAATACAAAATCTAAATATTAATATCATAAATAGATTACCAATTTACATCGATTTGCACAAGTTCTTACGACATTACTGCAATATACAACGGGTAAAATATGTGATCATTTTTATTGATGATTTATGATACGATTCATGTTGGAACGTGCACATTTTTTAGAGACATTAAATCCGATGATCATAATTATTATACTTTCGTAACTGTAAAATATATTCGAGTACTATACCACACTGAGGCCTATATCTATCGCTCATTATGCACGCAGTGAAGGACGTGCACGCAAATTTGTTTAAAAAACAGTCTGCAAGTCTCGAGTAGCTTTTTAAAAAGAGTCAATCTCTATCGCTCTGAAGTAGTGAAGTGTGCCCACTGCCCACCGCCGTCGAACGACGACGCTCGACCGATTTTGACCCGGACAGACCGTACTGAGCATGCGTGACCAATAAAATATAACATTACATACGGTAAATACCGGAATATAATAGGTATTATAAAATGCATAATATATGATAATAATATGTGCTATAGTTGTAATGTCTACCCTGACGAGGAATATTAAATTACAAATTAAATATTATATTTTTATAATAATATACGTCGTTTCTCTTGTTTGTCACCGCGCAGCGAATGTGCAAAGGTGCAAACCGAGTTCACGTCATCGAGAGAGTGTTTCGAACAAACTAGACACTTTGCACGATACTCAAATCAAGTCGTTTCAAACACTTAACTTAAAACAATTAAAATAATAATAAATATATACCTAGTTTTGATTTCGTGTCTACAATTACAATAATATAATATCGTGATAACAGTACGGAAAATCAAAATATTATAATATACAAGAGTTATCTATAAAACGATTCATTTATTATAAACCTGGTTGAATTTCTATAATATCAATTGAACGGCGATTGATTTTTCATCTTAAAAATAACAAAATAATATATTAATTATGTATTTGACATATAAAAAAACCGTGCTTTTTATGCTTACTCATACGTATAGTGAAAATATGCAATGTTCGTATTCTTCGATTTAGTCTACAATACTTAATAATATCTTCTATAATATAATTTCATTTTTATCATGTCACTGGAAGGTCATCGAGTTTCATCTCAATCGCATCGAAGTACCATATATTATTATTATAACATATTATATAATAGGTAATGGAATGTTTTCATGATAATATATAATTATATACTTTTGAACCTCGTTCATATTCTTATTCGTCTTTTTTTCCCCCTAACACAAAAGTAACAATTTAATAATTAATAAATAATTCACATGTTGCCGTTGAACACGCGAAATTCATAACCCCAGTAACACACCTGTTGGCGTGTTTCACTTTTCTTATGTTGAAACAAATCTCATATTATAATGCTATGAAAGTATAGGTTACGTAGAAAAAAAAACATCTGTGTCCCAAACCGAAAAAAATTATTTCATCGCGGAAATATTATATTAATATTATAATATAATATATAAAAAAATGAACTCTGCCGTATTAAAAATATAAAATGTTCGAAATATTATGGGTATAAACACGAGTACAAAATATAATAGTCGACATTTGAATTCTAAATTAAATTAAATATATAAACTCATTATTTTTAGGATTACTTTTGCGTGTTTAAAAAATAATTAAATTTCCACCCTACGTAACAAGTGGGATTAGTTGCTTTTAATTTGCCATCAATTTAACGTAGAAATATCATTAAATGTCTATAAAATATTATTGTAATATAATTATTATGCACGTATATTTATTGCATTTAAATATTTCATTGTTTAGATTTTATAATATAAATTAGATGTTCGTTAAATGACTATAAAGAGTTAGATGATTGAGTTATACTTTCTTAATAATATATTTATAATATGAACCCCATTATAGAGACACTTTATAGTGCACGTAATCTAAAAATAATAGTTAAACTCATTCTTTAGATAATAAATTTCAAGCTTAAATATCTATCTTTATATATAGGTACCTCTATATAATATTATTACATTAAAAAAATGATATAGGTACTTCTGCTTTGTCGAGAATTTAAAAAAACCTTATTACCTATTCCTCTTTCAATAAATCTTAAAAATAGCAATATAATATAATTACGTATTTGATAAAAAAAATATTCGTTTTATGACTTTTTAATTGTAGAAAACTAAAATATATTAATTTAGTAAGTTTTAATAAATACCTATATTATTACTTCTAAGTTTTAAATAAACATTTATTATGGATAAATTTAATAAACTTAAAATAAAATAAATTATTAAAATATCAATGAAATGAAGATATTAAAAATTATGAATATAAAATATATTTAATATAATGGGATAATAGTTAGTGTTAGGGTGATATAGTAAATTTTTTTTTTATAAGCCAAGGAAATTATATTAATTTAAAAATATTGTGTGTTTAAGTATAATATTATCGATCGTTAAAAACAATATTTTAATTAATTCAATTCAATTTTATAAAATCAATATTAAAATAATAGCATTATTAGGAATTTAATTTTCTTAAATATTTATAATTAAACAAATTAATACATCAAAACAATAATTAATAACTTTTAACTATAATTCGTATTTAATTAAAATATTTTGATTATTAAGGAAAATCGTTATAATTATTTTATATTAATATTAGCGCTAATATAACATAATACTATATAATTATTAAATAATTATATTATATATTCATGTACAATTAAACATAATTTATTATTTCATGATTAAAATTAAAAATTAATATTTAATATTATAATTTATAGATAAAATAAAATTGTACACATTTTAGTTTTTGTGTGAGGCGAAAAATCTATTGGTTCTATTTTTATTTTATGTCTGAAGACAATAATTTTTCGAATCGAAATAATGCTCCGATTTTCACGAATAGCATACGTTTCCGGTTGTAAAGTGAATGTAGTTGGTACTTCATAAAGGTCATTTATTGAATTTTTCAAAATGGGAACCTATGCGATAGGAAATACGCACAAAAAATGATGAAAAAACGGCATTTTTCACAAAAAATGAAATTTCGACGAATTTGATTTCAAAATTTCACGATAACTCAGTTACATTTTACTTTACATAGTTCCAATTTTTTTTTTTGTACCTGTTCAAACTTTAAAGTATAAAAAGCAAGGAAAGGGATACATGTGTAATTAGGCTATAGAGTTGAATTTTTATTAAAATTTGAATGAAATTATAAATTATCACATTAGGAAAACGATTCTGAGCGAAGTACTGTCAGATTTGGGTATTTTGATGACTAATTTAGGGGTTTTATGGGTATATAATATTTAACGTAGAGACTGTATGAATATAAAAATTTTAATCAATACATACTATATTATCTGATTGACTTCGCTCAAAAGCGTTTTCACGAATGTAATGATTTATCATCGTATTCAAATTTTAATCAAAATTCAACACTATCTTCTTTACACCTCTGTATCTCTTCCCCTGATTTTTATCATTAAATATTTATAAAGTTTCGAAATGTCATTATAATTAAGATATCTATCTATATGATAAAATAAAAATTTATGGATATAAATTATATATTATATTTTAAACAGTTAATGTAATGATTAATGACGTTGAATTTGCTTTAATTTTTGTAGTAATAATTTTTAAATCAAATTAAAAATTAATCTCGATATTTTTATTTAAAGTTCATCATTGCGGAGTGCATAACTGAATATAAATTCTAAATTGCAAATGTTTTTCGGTGTTTTTGTATTTTGCCATAAACACTTCGGTCACACAAATTTATAACTACGATTCTATTTCTATCATAAAATATATTATAAACTTATAAATACAAAATTAACATTTTTATTAATTAAGTAATAATTTATAATATGCTCAAACGTTAAAATACACATAGGTACTTATATTATATAATATTATTATACCAACTGGATATTTCTCAAGCATTTTATCTTTTTACATTTTAATTAAACACTGTTGAAGATTTTACATTTTAAATTTCGAATTTTGTGTACACTATACAATAATATGTGTGTAGGTATATGTTCATGAAATATAATTAACGAGTTATTATAATTTTAACTTTATCAAAGTGTATCTAAACGAAGAGATTTAATAATTAATAATAGATAAGGGTTGTAATTTATACAAACATAAGACATCTTGATACACAAAAACTAATGAGATTTAAAACAAAGACTTTTAATACCCTATATCTGTTGTAGATAACCGAAGTTTTATTGGCTGTAGGAACAACACTATTATGACGATAACGAAGCTTATAAAGTTATATTATTATAACGTTGTATAAATAATTGTATAACATAATGTGTTTATTAAATACAATATAACCAGTGAATATCTAATAATAACACTCATACTACTATTATAATACTTTAGCAAGTCATAAAATAACAAAACAATAATCCTTCTTTAAAAAATCTAAATCGTCAATAATATGAAAAAAAACTTAATTTTAAATTATATTATTATTGAGTTACAATATATAGTTTTGTCTGCCTATACGTAAACAAATTTAATTTAATTTAAACAATTTCCAATATTATTTATTAATATTATAATATATTGTTAACGTTTTTAATCAAAATCAATTTTAATTAAATAATATTTGATCATTAAAAAAAAAATAAATAAATAAAAAAAATAGTAATATATCTATTTATTCTTATTATTCCATCTGTCGATTCCCAGTTTATACGAAGTCAATAATTTTACTATTATTTCTATCATTATTACAATATATTATGTTCTGTGTTTATATTTCATATCATTGAGATCGATATGTAGTTTTTGAAATCTGGGGGAAAAAAATCCAATTACAAATCGTTCATTAATCGTAGAATTACAATACGGACTACAGAGTGAACGGAATTTCATGATTTATAAATGATAAAATTACATATACGTCTTTTCTCCGTTATTTCAGTAACGTATAATGTTTAAATCATCCTGTATATACGATTATCTGAGCAGTTGTGCACTACGATAATATTATGCGGGCTATACACCATTGGGATTTAGGGACGGCAGTCGGGAATTACATCCAATTTAGTCAGTCGTAAGAGTAACCTATCCGAAGATTTTTATATAATATAATACACGTCCAGCCGCACTGGTTGAAAAGGGTCCATAATTGTATTTCTTAGCGTTGTCCACCCCTAAGGGACGATTTCAGTTCGACTACGTCATCGTTATCGCGGGTTTTTATTACAAGTTTTTTCATATATCATTGGTTTATTGTGAATAGGTATTATAGTTTAGCACAAACCACATATACGTTTTATTAAAACAAATTAACATATCATATAATATCATGTATTATCATTATATTTTTTAATGTTATTCCTGAATTCTTATCACTATAACTCTATAACTTCTATACACTATGATGTATGAAATCATTTTTGTTATAAATTAAATAAATATTTTTTTTTTTTTTTCTGTATAAAAGTTAGAATTCAATACCTTATTATTTTTAATTTTAAACGCTCATATTTATGAGTTTTAATGCCATAAAGATTTAAAATAATTAATCAATACAATATTTTAATATATTATTATAATTTTAATGTTCATATTATTATATTATTATGTAAGTGTTACACTTACAAAACAGTCGACAGAAATAAAACAACGCTATAATATTATTACGTATACGATTTTGTACAATTATAATGCGTGCAAAATATCTCGAGTATATATACATGAAAATATTTACTTTTACTGAGAAACTATTATAATATGCAAACTATGTACACAGTAATTTGTTTTATTTAAATTCTGCGAGAACATGAAACGAATATTTCGTATTTGGGTTAGCTATTATTATAATAATAATAATAATAATAATAATTGTATGCATAGGAGAAAAAACATGCGAATCATCTTGATGATTTTCTGCAAAGTATATTAGCTGTAGGAAGGTAGTACAATATTATAATATGTGATTATAAAGACGAAGAATTTGACACGTGTCAAAATACATTTCAGTGTTCGTACTAATAATATTATCACAACCGATAGCGACGAGAATATATTATAATACAGTTATATAAAGTTATGTAAATCGCGAACGTTGTTGTAATATAAACTAAAACAGTCTGTATACCTACTGTTATAGGTACCTACCCTAGAAAATAATAATAATTTTAATATTTCGCAAAAATATTTGTTTAATTAAAGAGAACAAGATTCGTATTATAATTTATGAGATAGCAGTGATATATAACTTTCATAATATGATTTTTTCTAAACTTATACCTAGTGCCAACGTATATTTTTATATGTAAAATGAACTAATTTGATAATAGTATGGGTATAATAATTATACTAATGTATGATAATATCAAGAATTTCGTCCAAATACTTCATTAATAAAACAATGAAAATAACAGGAATGTGTTCGAGTTGAATATTGAACAATATGATATTTCAACGAAAAATGATAATATTCAACTAATTATTATGTTGCTATATTATTATAGTTACAGTGAATCTCGAGACTCGAGAGGATAGAATGCAGAGGTATTATGCGTATTAATAATAATATATAAAATATAAATTTAGTACCTATATTACGTGTAAATATTGATGATTATTCAATATTAGTGTTACATAATGAAACCTCGAAAAAGCCCAATATTGTTTAATATTATTCGATCGGATTTTGTCAAATTTGTAGTAGGTTAATTTAATTATGAATTGATTATTGGCCGGTTAAAATTTAAAATTTTTGTTGTTTTTTATATAAATAATATATAATATAATTATTATGTACAATTGTTGAATACTGTCAACGTATCTGAGGGGATATTGAATTTTCTTCGACGAAGAATAGTGGAAAAATATAATATATTAGGATGAGCTGGCAAAAGATGACACGTTCTCTTGTACAAACAGGTCTAGCAAAAAGTAAATTTATCCAAGTGTATTATAATTTGATTATAACGTATGGAAATATATATTAGATAAAAATCATAATTAAAACGGTAATTTGTGAACACTGCAGAGTAAAATGTCCACGCATAAATAAAAAGAGGGTACGGTAGCAAAACAATAATTCTTTATTATTAATTAAGATTTACATTTACAAGAGTTATAATATGAAATGAAAATAATATGTACGAGACATAAAATGTAAGGTATATAAATTTAAATTTTATTATCAAAATAATTTAAAATATTACGTTTCTTCAAGTTTAATTTGAAAACAGACGACATTAAAAAAAAAAAAAAACAAAAAATGTGCATAAATCAGCAACTTGGATTTGAAACTTACGTACAGATAACAATTTTCTTCATTATAAGTTGTTATATTATATACCTAACTCTATAGTCTATAGTTTTATACACTGTGAAATAAAGGGAAAGACTACGAGTGTTATCGTTCGCGGACACGGAATTTATCATTTCTGTCTATCCTTCGTCGGTTGTTAGTTGTGACCGCATTATAATAATTGCGATTCGGCGGTGGATTTTGAGTATTATTTATAATATGCAAATGTTCGTCTTAATTAACGACTCCGAGTCAGTTTATATTATCTACTGAAATGTAATATATTAATATATTATCCTATCCGTTTCAACTTTCGGGGGTTCGTCGGTCCGATGTATAATAATAATATGGTTATATTGTCGGTGTCCATCTGCGATACTATTCGAGATAAGTCGAAACAATATTATTATAATGATAACGATTATAATAATATTATCCGTTATCATTAATATCATCATCATCGTCATCATTATCCGCACGCCATATCGAGACTGAAAATTTTGCAATCCCGTCGTAAGTGCGACATATTATAATAACGTGTTATTTTATGCGTATTATTACCAGAGAGTAGCGTAGGTCAAATGATTATTATTCCATCTTACGTATATAATTATTATTATGAATATATAATATTTATTATTTATTATTATTATAATAATCGATATTATAATGGGTTAGTATACGAGTACAGGACACTTTAAATATAATTAGACATCAGCCAGGTGGTTTTCTGACATGGAAAAAGGAAACGGTGGACAACCAATAAATATCTATATTATATTATACCTATAATACTGTTATTATAATTATTATTAGCAACAGCAGCCAATCGGCCGGAGGCACGTAAAAAGTAAAAAAAAAAAATAAAATAAAAAAAAATAATAAAATCAAAATTAAAATAAACCATAGTGGAAAAATACTACAGACAATTATTCGAATATTCAAGACAGTGTACGTTGTGCCCAAACCAGAGTATAGTCAATTATAATATTATAATGTATACTGAATGTTTAAAAAATGTAAATAATTTCTTTTTGAGTTATTTAAGTGCGCTTTTAATGATATAATACAATGAAATATTATACCTTTTTAAAATGGACAACGCTGATTTTTCTTATTATTTATCGAATTTCTACAATATGATATGATATACGTAGATTACATTTTACATTTCATTTTTCACTGTCATTGATTTTTGTATAAAATTTAAATAAAATAGTAGGTAGATAATTACACACAAACGACTACAAAACTTATTACAAAAAAATGCAAATTAATAATGATTTTTATTTTTATTTAAAACAAATTTTAATAACATAAATTATAAGTAATATGCGTTATTATTCGTTCGTTGACCACAATATGATGTCAATCATCTTCATCGACTACGATATTCACGCCCGTTCCTCGTCTAAAAATCATTGCTTAAAATTGTATAGTCTGGACGTGATTTCATCATCGAAAAATCACAGTTTACATTTTCGTCGTGCTTATAAATGATTTAATAATATAATTATAATATTTATTATTTTTCAAACATTTATTTATACGTAATTACGGAACAGCGTAATTGTGTGATATTTTTAACATTTAATTATGGATCATTTAAATATAAAATTAATTTTGTTCAATGTACCACTTTTTTGGACAAATTGTATTTATATTCATACATATATTATTATTATTATTATTATTATTATTATTATTTTAAGACTTTAAATATATAACGTGTTGTTTCTGTATTTTCATTTTATATATTTATATATAATATGATAATATAACGGTTCGTAACTTCGCGTGTTCAACGCGTTTAAATAATAAACTTTTAAATTAAAATACTACGGAAAGACCGTGTACAATGTTTCAACATCAAACACAAAATCACAAGAAAAACTGGGTTATGTTTTATTAAAAATTAAAGAGGTTCAAACGATCAATTTAACGTTAAATAAACGCGTATTATATTACGTTTTATATTCATAATCTATATTATACAAAATTTAAATTATTTATTTATTATTGAAATATTGTGGATAAGAAATAAGAATATAATTCCTACAAATTAATATAGGATCAAAAAATTGCAATAACAATCTTGTCCTATAATATCATATAATATATCATTTCGTGTGGATTACGAAGATGAAATTATTGAAACAACAATCAGAAAAAAATAATTTAACAAAATTCACGATTAATTCGTAATAAAACAAGTATTGAAAAAAACTTACTAGAACAATGTAAAAATGTAAAAAATAAGTAGAAAATTTAGACAGTACGGCGGCACTTTGAAATAAAGTGAATCTATTATGTATAATCAGAGCTATAAAAAAAAACTAGAACTTGCCCAAAAATGATAAAATATTATGGACAATACGCCCGACACATTAAAATTAAAATAACGTAGGTATATGTTTGATGGTAGATATATTACCGCGTACGTTTATTACGCAGAAAAATAATTCAATTATATTTTGTAGTACCGAGTGATTCGCGTAACAATTAATTAATTTCGTATAAGCAGAATCGATATATAAAAAACTTCAAAAACCTAAGCCAGAATATTTTTAGTACCATATTTTAGTCCCTGAAGACGATACGATTGTAACGATTTTGATTAGTTTAATGTTTAATATTTTCAATATGATCATAATCGTTCGAAATAGTATAGGCACGCGAAATTAAATTTTATAAACCACATCAGAAATAAATTCTCAACAGTACGCCTATAATAATTTTGGGAACGTACCTCTAGTTAAAAAAAAAAAATAATGAAAACGAATATTCTAAAATTTACAAAGAAATTATCTGTGCTCGGTCATCCGACCGATACAAACGAATGAAAGTATAAATCCATAAAATTTCAACATTTTAAGTTATCTTAAATACGATTATGAATCGTTAATATTATTTTCAATATGAAAATATCCAAACCTACGGCAACGAAAGCGTTCACGGTAAATTTTATTAACCACATCAGAGATATAAATTATCTTCGCTACGATTATTGTGAATATGATAACCTACAGCTAATATTAATCGATCGTAAGTATCATAAGGATGGTTGACAACGACACATACGTGAAAAAAATGAACTTAGAACTATTGACTATTGACTAACCACTGTAACCAGTAACCTAGTGTCAAACGTCTCATATTAGGTATTGTTTAGATTTATACGGAGGTGCGCTCAACGGTATATTCCACAGGGATACGTATCGATGAAACGTCGTACGTTCGACCGTGGTCCGGATGACGTACGTCACAAACACTCCCGAAGTCATGTGAAACACATCTATAATTATTATAATGCGATTATATACGAATATAACAGTAAACAGTATATAGTATAGTGTCAATTATTGTGTATAATGGATTTTACAGGTATATTCAATATTTTGTTTACGTTCAGAAATCGAAAAGCGTTCATTGTCACGATCAAAATTTAAGGTCGATGATTTACATCGTGGTCTGCAGGTATAATACATAATAACATGATACAATCAATGTAGAAGTGTTTGAAATATTTGTATAGTCTTATTAAATTTTTTTTTTTTTTTTTTTTTAAATAAAAAATAATAAAATCCGTGAATTGTCGACCGTGTTATAACTTATAATCGTGTCAATTGTGTTAAATCGTTCAACTAACAAATTAATTTAATCTTCCCATAATTTTGGTTCTATTTGTGAGGCTACAATACATACTATATACATAGTATAAAATATAAATAGTGTCCAGACGATATGCTTGCAATATTTTAGAATGGTATGAAACACAAAATACTTTTTTGGTTGATATAATATTGTATTAAAAAAAAATTTACTTCAGAAACTTAAAAACGGTGAGATAAACTCAAGAACAAATATTGTGTTATATTAATGTTTTTAATTAAAACTATATGTGATATAGGCGTGATTAAATTATTCAATTCGTAACGTTGCGAGATACGATTTCTGATTTCTTAGACATTATAATATCGTATATTGTAGTAATATAATGATAAAATCGTTGATTTTTGGCATTTGTAACGCGCACACGGCGTCTCGCTATTCGAAAGGACGAAAAATCGTTGAGTAAATTAACGACAGATTATTTTTAATCGTCAAGTTTTACGGCCATCGACTTATCACCGCTATCGGATAGGATCAGTGGACCAATTTCGAGGCACGTATTCGCCATCGCCGAAGGCTGCAGGGTCGTACTAATGTAGTCGGTCCTCCTAGGGGTACGATAAAAATAAAAGTATAACTTTTAAGCGATATCGTAAGTTATATTGTTTTTGAAAACCGTCCCTAGCAATATTTGAGTACGAACCCTTTTCTTCCTGTCTCATTACCTGATTATTATTATTATTTATTTTTTTTTTTTACGTAAATAAAAAATATAAATATATTATTATAATACGAATGTAATATTATAATATTATTAAATTCGTTTGGGACCGGAAACCGGAACCGTACGAGTATTATTATACTTGTATTTATGATATTATGTTTGGATCAAAACGAATTTTTGCCCGAGTTTTAACCGTCCACGTCATAGAACTCCTTACATTTTTTTATCCCAACTATACCTGCAGGTACACAAAGACGGGATTATAATAATATTCTTAAGATACGACCCTCGGCGAGTAAGTAGGTCAAGACATGAAGTTTTTTTTACCATATAATCTTTGATGTTGTTTACATTCTTACACGTCACTGAACAGTAATGATTACGGCGACTTAAAGTTTTCTCCGGCGTATCGTATTTTATTAAAAACGTAATAAACACGCGGTTTTGAATATATATATATATATATATATATAGGTACGTTTCACGTAATTTTTTTTGAAACGATATATTATGCGATAAACCGTATACCGTATTTATTTAAAATAAACAATTTTTTCTTCTTTCTTCTTTTTTTTTTTTTAAAAAAAACTAAGGAAATTGCACGTGAGTAAAACATAATATCTTATGCTATTTTGTATCCTATGTACATCAGAACTTTTCGGAAAATAATATAAAAATTTAGATTTGAAAATTTATAGTCAGTTATTATAATACATCACGCATAAAATTTAGTGTGAATATATTCGCTTATATGCGTATTTAAAGCGTTTATTATAATCGTAAACCACTGTAACCACGGTATAATAAAACGTACGTTATAAGAATATGAGATATCTTGGAATGTGTTCCGTTTTAGCATAAAAGTTAAAGAAGTGTGCATTGTAGATCGTATTATATACGCGTTTACGTCTTTATAATAATGGTTTATGCCGTCGTCCAGTCATCACGTTATTTGACAATATTAATTAACGAAAATATACCTACGACCTATAATCGCTATATATTATAATGTATTGTTTGTGCGTGTGTTTAATAGATGATTTTATATCATACATATTATCTTTTTTTTTTCTTACCACACCGAACGAACGAATATAATAGTTAGTACCTATATAAATATTTTTATTTTATACGATTCTTCCTCTCCTCTCCTCCTTAATCAACTGACAAGGACAAGGTCAAGGGTGAACTTATATCCATACGTATACTTAAATATTGCCTATATGGTTATGTATATAATATATATATGTAAGTTTTAGTACACACACACACATCACGCACGTTGTGTATTTCACGTTTCGTGTTATGTAAGTTGTTATAATATTATACGCTCGTTGGAAAGAAAGTGGAATAAAACAGAAAAGGAACACGAACACGAAAAGACGATATAGGAGCGGACGCAGATCGGTAAAATATAATTATAACACTATATTATTTAACATAATAATAATAATAATAATAATAATAATAATAATAATAATAATAATAATAATA
>JAIUCT010000008.1:7071609-7109529 GCA_021307375.1 Tetraneura akinire
TAATAATAATAATAATAATAATAATAATAATAATAATAATAATAATATACTCTTCTTGTGATAATAAAATATAATATTATTATTGGGCATAAAAATAAGTTTGTATACGTAACGATACGTTCTTATACACGCGAGTATGTTTTAAACAGGTTTTGGCGATATCAAACAAGCGTTAAAAAATGAAATATTAATAACAATAATATTTTTTTTTTAAAAAAAAAACAACAAATATTATTATAAAAATTAAAAAGACCATATAATTATTGCATACATTATAAAACGCGTATCGATACACTTATGCGGTCGCCAATTATTATTATTATTAAATTGTCGAAAATAACACTTAATAAGCTATTCATGACGCAGCTGTAAGTCCTAGCCAGACGTTTTTTTTTAATATTAAGTACCTATATAATATTCAACGACGAGTAAATTATAATTATATATTATGCGAGTGTATCATTTCTGTACACGATATTACATTATTTATATACCTAAAAATAATAATAATAACAATAATAATAATAATAAAATAATAATAATAATAATAATAATAATAATAATAATATTATTATTTTATTATTATTAAAAAAACGCAGCGATTGCCAGGAAGCTCCCATTACACGCGACACGATTTTCTCCGCCAAGTCACCGACTACCACACATTAAACGCGTATATTTTAAATATAATATTATATATTATATGTTCCTTATCCACGACAATACGGTATATAAATAATATTATTTTCATATAATTTCCCTCGGGCCAGTCTTTCGCGTCACGTCTATTACACGTACAGTACACACAATATAATATATTATAATAATAATATCATGACACTTATATTATATTTTATAATAGGTAATATAATGTGTATAATAATCAGTCACCGTTTCAATATATCCATTCGTAGCATTTCTGTCTCGTTTATGTTTTTATAATATATCACGTTTTAACGAATAGACGATATTATCGACATTTTCCGAAATTAGTTCGAGTAATGAAATCGAATAATTAATATTATATGATAATATATTATATTATACAGTGAAACTTTTTCGATTTGAAAAAAAAAATCTATCGTAAATGAAAATCTATATTTTTGTTCTTACGCACGAGTTATTATACTAATTTCAAATGTTTTTTAAGTTTTACAATTTATTGGAATTTAATATTATTTGAAACGACGTTAAAGATTTTCACTGTTTGTTACCAATTCACGAGATTGCATATTATTTTCTTCTATCATAACAATAAGAAAACATCATTTTATATGTACTTTCCTCGTTACGATATATTTATAAACTTGTACATTAATGAGAAATAAAGCATATTCTTAATGATATCAATACGCTATAAAATCATAATAATTAAATAAATAACCATCGGAAATGAATTAAGAGAAACATTCTTCTTCTTCTTCTTTTCTTGGCTTTTACGAGCCATTTAGATCCATTGCCGCAACAACCACTTGCCTCCATTTATCTATATCTTGAGCTTGTTCTTTTCCGTCGTTTACTCCCAATTTCAGTGCATCTTCTGTGATCCTGTCTTTCCACCGCTGTCTGGGTCGTCCTCTCGGCCTTCTTGTGTCCGGCTTCCAGCTGGTTGCCAAACCTATAGGGCCTTCAGACCTCCACACATGTCCAGCACACCCCATTCTACTACTCTTAAGGATTCCGATTATGTTTGTTTCGCCATATAGTTCTTCTACTTCTCGGTATGTTCTTAGCTCAAAGTCTCCTAGAGTATTCCTTTTTGGCCCAAATATCTTTCTAAGAACCTTCCGTTCAAACGTAGCTAGTCTATTTTCATCTGTCTTTGTTGTTGCCCATGCGCCACAGGCGAATGATTGGAAAAACATTTAAAATATTAAAACACTATAATGAAATTAACTAATAATTAATAACGATATTATATAATTATCAAATAACTCGTCGTCCAATGGAACATTTATAAGAATAACATCGTTTTAGGATCTACGTAAATGAAATCAAAAATATTATTTTCATTTCTTAATATAGATAATTGCAGGAACTAAAAATTAAGACGTTTGATTGTATTTTAGTCAGTTTATAATTATAATATACGAGTATCTATAAATTATAATAAAAGCTGATGTTACAATTATAAATTTTAATATATATTATATATTATAATTATATATTTTTTGACACCAAAAACCACTGTTTTGATATGATACATGATTTCTGGGATTATCAGACACCGACGGCATAAATCCGTCTGCAGAGTTTGATATCCGAGAATTGTGGAAAATATCAAAATATGGGTTTTGTAAGTCAAGAAATCGTGTAATATATTTACTTTTATAATAAATGTAATTATAAATATAAAATAGCTACAGTAAAAACCATAAAATTTTCGAAATTCTAAAACGTTAAATTTGTATTTCCTTTTCATTCACTAAAAAGATGTTACTCTCAAATTTTCTATGAGGAAGACATAGATTCCGTTATAATTATCTATAATTATCTATAATTCTAGATATTATAATTTTGCTTATGTCAAAATTGTAGAAGCTCAATTCAATGTCATTGTTGTTGTTGTTCACGTTTTATTGAGACAAATAGCGTGAACGCAGTCATCAGATATTCACGACCATTATTTCGGAAATAAGGCGTATATGATTAATATAAATGATATGTCACACATCCTTGCTTATGATTTTATAGTTAACAGATTTATAATTTATAGATAACTATAATAATTTTATATTATTAAAACACGATAATTGTGAGAATCATGAGAGTATAAAGTATAGTGAAAATTGTTTGATATTGTTGAGGAATTGGCAGTTATAATTTAAAAAATAGAAGAAAGAAATAATAATTATAATAACACCAACCAAGAAACATCAGCATCATTTGCAAGAGGAACCTGCAGGCAATTCGAAAAATAAAAAACAATGGTTATGAAAACAAAAATTATTCAACAAATTATTTTCTCTATTTTTATTATATTTGTGTAAACACTGGCCATGTTGATAATAATAATATTACGACATTTAAAAATGTGAGTAGATACATAACATAAATATCTCAAATTTTAACTACATAGCTAAGTTACGTAATTTGAAATTTGATTTTTCTATATTCATTAATTTAAATTATAATTAGTCTTTTTCTTTAGTAATTGTATCGATCATAAAAACATTTCTTTCACCCATGTTCATGTGTATAGACGTAGGTATAGTCCATTTTCGTATATTAACTGTTTAAATAGTTCAGTTCAGTTCTATCTATGCTATTACCATATCATTATTATGACTGCTATATGAATAATTATTAAAATCATAAATTGGCGAGTTTGTAGGATTTAAATTCACAGACAACAAATATTTTAAACACGAATTCTTGCATGTGGATACATTTAATTATACTATTATTATTATATTTTTCTGTACTCTAGCAATATTATAATAAAGTTATTCGTAATTATTTTCTTCTTTGTTATTTTAATGTTTCTATACGAAATTCCGTATCACTACAAACGACGTATTGAATTGATTTTTACAATTTTTTTTTTTCCATCATAATAATTAGAATGTCACTTTATTACGAGTATATTGAACTTATTTATACGCGATTTGAATGTGAAGTCCTCTCAACTACCCCACACATTATTATATACGTTAATAATAATTTAACACTTTTATTTGAAACCGTAAACCTCTTCGTACGTCTATCAAAAGAGTATGCAAATGTAAATTTAATTATATAATTAACATTACGTTATGTTTTACTACGTTTGTCAAAAGTACCTACTCATTTAATAATATATTTTATACGCAATGTTAACATATAATAATATTATAACGTTTTGTTTTTTTAACAAATCAAATATAAAATGTATTATGTTATTCATTTACAAATAATAATTTATGTAAATAATTGATATTTTTAAATTAATAACATTGTTTAGCTTAAGTGTGTTCACTGAGTGTAAGTTCGTCATAAATCAGAAAAACCTTTCTCTTATTATGAAACCAGTCGATTATATACTTGAAAATTGTCGTTCACGATTTATTGTTTACAATAATTAAATTTAACAGTTTAATCTAAAAGGTCGAAGAAAAAACTGTCAACTAAGGGTTAGAAAAAAAAAATTCGTACTAAATAAAAGTATAATTATAATGTTATTCTGCTCGTAATTAGTGTTCGTTTTAAATCGAATATATTATTATATTATAATAATCATATTTCGTTTTTCAAAATGTAATGTAAACTTACTGCGATAGATGACATGATACATAATAATACCTATATTATATTTCCATATTGTTCCAATTGTAACGATTTATAAATATGTAGTTTATGTAGTTCATTAATAAAATATTATTTATATTTAAATCATTACTGTTAAAAAAAAAAATAAAAATAAAAAATAAATAAGATTTTGACTATAATAACGAAAAATAAAAGAAAAAACGAATTGTTATTATTTATTAATTTATTATTTAATATTTTAATTAATATTTTAGATTGAAGGCTATACCCTATACCAATAAAAAACTTTTATTTTTAGAATAAAATATTTTTTTTACGTTTATTATTCCTATTTATTAATAAATTGTTATTTATAGTTACTAAGTAACATGAATATTAATTGTACAGATAAAAAAAAAAAAAATCGTTTATAAATAAGTGTAGGTGACTTATAAAATCTTTGGCGTATTCCGAGTACTGTAATCAAAAATAAGTTTTCAAAATGTATTCAAATACATTATGGTGAAAATTTAAATTTAATATTTTGTATGAAAGCGAAGCATGTATTAGTTGTTTCAAAATTATTATTGATGTGTGGTTTTTTTTTTTTATACGGTGATTTATCGTTAAGAAATCGCATCTGGGTATGATTTTTTTTTTTTATAACTTTTCGAATTTTTTAAAATGTTTTCTGTTATACCTTACACCGTTTAAGAGTATATTCCAGATGGATAGTTCTCGTACATTTTCTCTCTATAATAATTTAATAATAATATATTGTTATGTTCTTACATTATTCCTATCGATATATGTTACGTGGAAATTCTTTCAATTTTATTTTCATATTTTATTGTAAAAATTAAAATTGAATAAATATTAAAATTGTTTTCATAATTTTACAAAAAAATAATATTATGAGATTTAAATTATTGTTAAACTGTTAAAGTGACCAAAATCGTGTCTTCATCAATTAATAATTTTTGCAATTTAAAAAAAAAAAAAAATAGTAATAATACTAACCACGTAATAAAAATATCTCGTTGAAAATTAGTTTTCATTATTCAGTATTCACTATTCAGTAGGTAACAATATAAATACAGCAATCAAGAAATCGATAATAAACCGTATCGGTAGTCGATAACACGCTCTCGTATCAAACACAATGTTAATAACCAACGGCCATTTGGCATTTATACAGAGACGTACAAACGATTTTTAGTTAAATGTCTTAGAGCTATTTTCCGGTTCATATACCGATTGATGATGATCATATCATGTCATGCGATTCTGTTATGATAATAAATTATATTTCAAGTGATATCCTAAAATTATGCTTTTTCAGATAAATAAAAATACGTTAGAACACGGTCGAAATTATATTAATTATATTCTCACCTGTATGGTTGTCGATTGTGTAAAATTTTCAAATTGATGTTAGTGTAGCAAAATGTCGAGCCGCCAGAACGAAATGGGAATAATGAAGTATAATAATTATTAGTTTATTAGGTAGGTACTTAAGGGGGGAAAAAAATGTATAAAATTTCAAAAAAAAAAAAAAAAAAAAATAGGTACAAAAATAAACAAGAGCAAAATAATTGAACGAAAGAAATTTTTTTTTTTAAACGTCAACTGTTTTAAAATTGAATATGTATAAATTTTCGCTCGGAATTTCATTGTTTGCAAATTTAACCAACACCACATTATTGTGGTACACCGCACTCCGCCATTACACAATCGCTATTGTCCCTTGTGGTCTACACGGACAATGAATTATGTACATACATTATTATATTTTCATAAAAACATATATGCCCGCTACACGTGTATTAGATGTAAAAAATAATTTTACTGCAATAACCTTTAATGTTCTGAAAAAAACATCATATATATCCGTTATTATTATACGCATCGAATTTAGAGTTCGTAATTCAAAAAATTAAAAACAAATATAATTTAAGTATATCATAATAATTATATTAACACTTTTTAATAATACATTTCTTATTCTTTAATTAAAATCGATTTTTAAACGAGTTGATTGAACAAAAATATCTTGAACTAAACATTGTAAAATTTATGTCTAAGAGGATATAAGGATTCACACTGCTGTCGGTTTGGTAACGATACCTCGTGAGTTGCAATAACGAACGTAACATCAGTTTTATTTCTAAGTACCCTACGGTAAAAGCTATTTTAACATTGGTACGCGTATGAATTGAAAACGCTTGACAGATTTAAATTCTCATCCTCAGTCACTATATTATTATAAAATTTGTAATTTTAATTCAACCCGGGTCGATAAAATGATTACATAAATTCTACTGTCTCTGCACACAAATTATATACCAAAATATAATATTACACTGTTGTAGTAGTTTGGATATGAAAATTAGCACGAACCAATTTTTCTGACTAAAGTTCATTT
This sequence comes from Tetraneura akinire, assembly GCA_021307375.1. NCBI lineage: Eukaryota > Metazoa > Arthropoda > Insecta > Hemiptera > Aphididae > Tetraneura > Tetraneura akinire. The sequence continues at coordinate 7,078,262 of JAIUCT010000008.1, forward strand.
ACGTCATAATATTTTCACGATATTGTACACCGACCTAATGGTAATAATTTCAAATTTCAGTTTTAAAACCTTCAAGTTGCAGTATTCATTTTGTGATTGGTAACATTACAAATTACAAACACAAAGCCAATAAATATGTTTTTTTTTTTTTTATAATATATAATTTAAAATTAATTTTTACTACGTAATACCAATAAATTTTATAGTATGTATTGATTTGTTGCTATATATTCGGATGGAGAAAAATATTAATGTTTTTTTTATTAATCAAATATACATTATTATTATTTTTTTTTATTTATATTAACTAAATAAATTGAATTATTTTATTAATTAAATAAAATAAATGTGATAAATTAAACACAAAATAATTTATATTTATATTAATCAGACACGTCATCACACGTATATTAATAGTGTTGTTTTAAGTTATAAAATAATAATTCCAAGAACATAATTAAATATTTTTAACAATATTTAAGTAAACGTTGTTAGTTATGGGCGACGAGAAATATCGCACTAAAATCAGGAAAATAACAAATAGTACCTATATAAGTTGTCGGAGCGAGTTGTTGAAATTTCATTTGGAGTTACCCCACTTATGGTAATAGCAGTATAGTCTCGAAGGGATAATACATTTCAGCGCTGCACTGGGAAGTGTAGGTAGGTATGACCTATCATAATAATTTATAAGATAACTCTTGCAATCTTCACCGTTGGTTATCGCACAATCATAAATGTTGTTCATATTTTCACTCACTGAAGTGCGCGAAGAACGCGTCTTACGAATTACGAATACTCTCTCTCATTTATACGAATCGTGAAAACGATTTTAGACCATCAATTTACACTATAACTATCAGAATTTGTACGCGATGTCCCTTTTTCCGCTTACAATTTATCGTGGTTCGTGGATATAGTGAAAGTTTCGTATATTTCGTATATTTGTAAATTTTTTATTTCGATCGTCGACTATTTTGGAGTAAAAAGATCACAGTGCTCTAAAAAAATAAAAAATTTTAACAATTATTGTTGAAATTCATAGTGTTCAGTCGTATGGTGTGTAAAAGTAATATAAATCGTTAAGATCAGTATAAGGATATTATAATATACGTACTCACGTTATATTATTTGAAAAATAATAAAAAAATATTTCCCCAGACTGTTATTTTCATATCACGTATATTATATTATATTCGTAATTACGAAGAATATAATATTATGGTACCTACATACCTTTTATGATGGTGGAACGATTTTATAATATGTTTTTAAATTGTCTTGTTGAACCATATCAACGAGTACTGGAAACTATAGATTTTAGGTAGGTACATTATTATTTTATATATTATTATGTTATCGTATATAATAGCGATTTAAACCTCGTGTTTATGTTTATACTTACGATTACGTAAGTAATTGTCGAGGCATTACAATGCGTCGAAAAACAACGTACTTACATAAACTTACACTTACTTAATTATTGAACTAAAGTATATAATACACATACGCATACACGCTATGTTTGTTTTCGTGTTAATTATAACAATGATTTCCATTGTTATAGTCTCTGAAATAGAGTTTTGAGATTTCCCTAATATTTTGTAAATTCGTTAAAATATATATCAATACAATTTTCCTAATATTTTGATATGATGTTTAGTAATATGTTGGTATATTTCAGTAACATTTTCAGACCTCAGTGCCGAAAATTGCTAATTTTATCAAACATATTATACATATAGACGAGAATTTTACGAAATATTCAAAGTCCTATATTTTGTAGAAAAATTAACGTAACGGTTCCAAAATTTTATCAAATATATATAGGACCTATGTCAAAATCCAGAAAAATTTTCAAGCCTCTAACTTCAAAATTTCCTGAGTTATCGTAAAGTATTTAAATCGAATTTGTCAAAATATCAGTTTTCGTGAAAAATGCCGTTTTTTCGTCATTTTTTTGTCGTTTTTTCTATCTATCAATAGGGTCAATTTTGAGGAATTCGAAAAATGATCTAAATAAAATACCAACTGAATCCACTTACCAGCCGGAAACATTTGCTATTCGTAAAAATTGGAGCATTTTTTCGGGTAGTAAAAGTATCTACAGACATAAAAAAAAGACACACATCATCGTAAAATCAATACATTTTTCGCTTCGCTCAGAATCTAAAACGTAATTTTATTTCTAACATCATTTCTAATTTGTATAATTTTTCCTCTTTAGAACTGTATCACTTCTACAGTATTATCAGCTTTTCTTTTTATTATATTCAAACGTCAGATTAAAAGTATTTTAGTTTTTTTGTATGTATACATATTAATTATTGGTAAAAGATAACCTAATTATACATACGAGTTTATTCTCTAGTCTTCATGGGTACCCCACTACCATCCACACTAACTATTTCAGAGGCTACGGCCTCTCAAAATCCCCTTCACCACGCCACTGATAGGAGGAATATATTTTATAAAAATCATACCTTTATTCTACCTCCGGGAGAAAAAATCATCATAAATAATTTTTTTTTCAATTGTGTAATACTACAAGAATATTTCACTTACGGTAAAAATTACATTTTATTATGTTTTTGTTTAATTAAAACGCGAATACATAATACATAATATATACGAGTAGTTCAAAGGTTTTTTCTCCTTTGAGAGATGAAACGATACCACTCGATTTTTGTTTTGTTTCAACTGTCCTCCGGTACATTATAATTTAGAAATTAATTATTTTTACCAGCAATATTATAACTAAATACCTATATTCGTGTGTATTGTAAAATATTTATAATTTAATAGCCGTAAATAGGGTATATTATTAAAGGTAATATGTATATGTTAAGGTGTATATTTTTTTAAAAAATTTAACGTAAAATTTTCAAATTATTGGTAATCCATTTAGATTATTATTTTTTCTAACTTAATTCAAAAAATATAACTAAGTTATATTTGGAATTTTTTTTCTATACAAATTAAAAATTCTACATCCAGAGACGATATTATAATTCATATTAAGTGAAGTGCAATAATTTCGATTTAATAAATAGTAATGGAAATTACTCATCACTTTTCGAATAATTTTATATATTCTTATAATATTTTATACAATAACGTGGTACAGTCACTTCGAAGAAATAATATTATATATTATTATTATGTTTTTTTCATTCTTATTCGAGTGAAATATAATATATAGACGAACAAACCGTCAGTTTGCGTTTGAAATCTCGACGTACCTAAATATATATGAAAGGATACTCGTCGGATCTTAAGTGTAATACCGGAGATGAAAAGGAATTTTAAACAGAATAATGAAGAAAAAAAGGGGTAAAAAATATAAATAATAAAAAATAATTAAACGATATATTATTATGGCCGTTTTTGGAGCTTTAGCTCGAACAACGAAAGTTCACTGGCGGCGAAACGACTTGTTGTCTGCTGAGCCCTGAGCAAGACAAATGGAAATGATACCCTTTTTGTCGGCAGCAGGTTCCGCGTGTGTTATCGGGCGTGAAAACGATTTTAAGGGATTTCGGCATCCGATCTTTCCGCGTGTCCGTCTTCTCCCCGGGCTCCTCGCACGCGCGACATAAGAAAGTTGTTTCCGGTCGCCAAACACTGATATGGCTGCTGCAGGAAGACCTCCCCACTGGACGTGACAGCAGGACGGCGTCGTATAAATATATTGTGTTGTTTTGAGTTTTGTCACGAAATAATATATATTATTATTATTATTATTATTATTATTATTATTATTATTATTATTAATATAATATACAACAATTTCATAAAACTTATACACTTTAACGTATATACAATATATTACGACGTGTTATATCTTATATATAATATTATGTGTTTATATCGAATAGATTTCGTTTTGGCTTCTATTTCTTCTCGCGGCGCTCGCCGTTTTAACGATAATCCTATCATTAATTATTGTCAACATGTGTATTAAAAAAATAAAATAAAATAAAAAGAGAGAGATAAAAAAAAAAAAGAAAAAAAAGATTTTATCGAAAATTCCAGTTCTCCGCGGTACGAACGCGTGTGTATATAGGTAAATATTATAATCCTAAATCCCGTATATACGAGCACTACAGCTATCTACGTCTTATATTACAGTTATTATAACATGCTCTACGGCTTTAGACGTTTGACCGTTAATTATTTTCCTCGGCATCGCCAGATTATAATATTATTGTCGTCGTTCGAAAACAATATTTTTATAAAATATATCCCGACTGTAATATCGTATTAATAAATTAATATAACTTAAAGACGGTTATAAATCATACGGTCGGACGGTGTTTTCTAACGTCAACAAATTCTTTCGGAAACAAAATACGAAAACGAAGAGAAAAATCGACGTATAACAGTGGATTTATTCATATAGGCGTACCTTAATAGAATAAAAAAAAAAAAAAAAATTAACGCACATATTTTAGTATGTTTTGAGAATGTTACATTTTATAATCTTGTTGTATCTATAATATATTTTATTATTTTATATAAAAATAGACTACATTCAATTTCGCAATAGTTTCTCGATCAAAAATTCAAAAATAATTATAATATTATACAAAATACCATATTATAATATATTCAAATCGTTTAACGTTCTGAGTTTAAATTTTCATTTCTAGTAAAAATAATTGAGTAAAGAAAGTTCAAACACAATCGTATAGCACAATTTTTAATTAGTAGATAACAAACCAATACGTATTTATTATCGTATATAAGGACCATAATAATTTTATTCGGTAACCCTCGGACGATGCGAATATCATTTATAATACTGTATTAAAAATTTAGAAATTAAAATTATTAGATTTGTTTTCTGTTATATTAATATTAGGTAGATACTAGTTTTTAATCTTATCGAACGTGTAATTCATTAAATTCAATTATTTTTTTCGTAGGTGACTTTTCGACGACTTTGTTTTTTTAACTTTGTTTCGTTCTTTTAACGAACGCGAACAATATTATATTTAATATGGATGCGCCTAATTCTATTTATAATGTATTATATACATCAATAATATATCTAACTTATATATTATACACCATGATAAATGGACAAAAGCTAAAGAAGGCAATATATTTCATCATCGAAATATTTTCTCTGCGTTTCGTTACTTACTTGATTGGTTTTTCGAACATGAACCATCTCAATGAATCCGTTTGCGAATTCATACACAGGAATTTTGCAGGATGATAAGATATAAAATGATTATGTTACAAAAATAATAGAGGTAAACGTGTGCGTAATACGTAACTTCTGTAGTATGTAGGTATACTGTTTTTGTAAAATGAAATTTCGATCGTTCAATCAAACACGACTGAAAAAATACGAGTACCAATTTTGGATATATACGATTCCGATTAATTCACCCGAAATTTCAATAAATATTTTGAACGTGTTACAAATATAAATTTTAAAAGGTTATAATCATATAACAAATGATCTTAAAATAGATTATGAGAAAAATATGTTGTACATAAAATTAGATGTCTCTCTTTTTATTTCTTATAATACGTTTTTTTTGCAGTAGCGTAACTAGCACTAAAATCTAGGGGGAATATAACCCTACAATACCAAAATTAGAAAAAAGTAAGGCATTCTCTCATATGGTAAATAATAAAATAACAAAAATATAAATTTCAAAAATATATTTTTATTTAATTTTATAAGAAGAGTTCTTGTGGATATTTTATATACTAATAAAAATAAAAACCCAAGTCCACAAAAAATTTACTTTGTTATTTGAGTAAATACGTATTTCTACAACAACGTTGTCATCTTCAGTACTAAACGTAGACTTGACTTGATGGTTTTTATTTATTATTCAAATTTCATTTTTCTTTTATTTTTATCTATAAATAATTCTAAAAAAATGTGGATCAATTATAATATCTTTTTTTTATAAATAAATATTTATTTGATTTCAATATAAATTTTATCATTTCTTTTACAGGGCTTTGAATAATTAGGAGGGCTAAGTTCTCCAGCCTCCTCCTAGTTGCACTTACGTTTATTGAATCAATTGTATTAACATTTTACAGATATAATACTATTATAGTATATTAGTATATAGCATGAATAATTGAATGATAATAAAAATAATTTGTTTATTCGTAGAAAAATATAAATCAATTTTGGGAGGGAGAAGAGAAAACTTATTTACGTCTAATATATTTTATTATTGTCATATCACAATATTATGTTAAATTGCAAAATGAGAAAAATATAAAATTTCAAAACGTATAATAATTTCAATTGTAATAAAATATTGTTATGTTATATGTTCGTCTACCCTAAAATAGTATATTATACGTATAGGCCAACATAATAATATAATATTCCATATTATATTTCTGATATGGATCGTGCACGGCATTGTTGCACCCGACCACCGAAACGCAGTCAGTCACACACATAACATTACATTATATACTTACTTATATATACGTATATATATATAATAGTAGTTTCACGGTTACGATTTTACGGTATACGCACAGCTTTGCGGTAACCCGGACGCCGTCGACGAACAGACGTCTCGAACTGCACCGGACCGTAAAATAAATGAGGTTTTCTCGAGTCGCGCATTATTCTCTATAATATATTATATAGTCTATATAATATTACATAATATATATTTTGTTTGTAAGCGCCGATCGCGAGCTCAATCAACGATGGAAATAATAATAATACTGATCAAATCAAACTAAATATTTTATACTTTTTAATTTTTTTTTTCTTTTTCTTTTCTGTGTGCATCGAAAACTTATAATATAATACAGAGACACGGATATCCACTCCGACAATTCGATCGTCCGTAACATCGATCGACTGGGGGTTAACTGCATCTGCATTAACATACTGCACGCAGCGGAAAGACTATATAATAAGTCACTTATAACAATACATTTAGTACGTTAACATTTGTTTTCATTATCCGCTGAACTCATTCGATCAATATTCTTTATCACGCTCAATTTTAACACCAATTATTTATACCCACGTGTGATATTTTAAACCAGTTTCATAACCCGATTGAATACTGTTGTAAGATTTATAATAATATACGACGAGTTATAATTCAGCGCTAACTCCTATTATAAGTATCTTCGTCGCTACTGCTATAATACCACGTGACGATTTATTATTTTGTTTCGTTTTATTTTCATATAGTAGTTTCCTAAAAAATACAAAAAAACTAATAATTAGAAAAAAAATTATATTGTTTAAGTATTTAATTTTTTTTTTTCAAAATAATTATTTGTACGAATTGTATTTTTACTTCAGAAACGTATTATTTCGAGTAGTTTGCAAACTTTTAAATCGTATATTTTATGCGCATCTTCGCATTTAAATAGATACAAAATAATAATAATGGTCTTGTACTGTATAAATATACACGAGGTCACGAGGAGTCATCTATAATATGTATATAATGTAAATATAATCTACGTCGTATTTACGTATATAATGGAAAATCTAAAAATCAGTTCATTGTATATACGTAGGTAAACTAACCATAACAACATGGCGAAATATCGATTTGCCGAATGATTTTTAAAATTGAAAAAAAATTTTTTATAAACGCCTTCATTTTAAAATAAATTCGTTCTATGTTTAATATAATATATTTAATTATTATTTTCTCTTTCTTCATAAAAAAAATAAGCTACATCGATTCAACGCGTAGGTACTTTCAATTATTTTCTGGCTTTTTATTAGGTATATTATTTTATATTGCATATTGAAATATAGAAATATTTTATAAAGAGCGACTAATAAAATAATCGTAAAAAACCAAATATAAAAATATATTGTGTATAAATAGAAAATGATTGTATGTAATATATTATTTTTACATCATTTTAATATAATATTCCTAGTTTTATTCGTTAATACTTGTTTGTATAAAAAAATATTTATTTATTTTTTTTATGTTTTTTTATTATTGGTTGTTTATATAATAATATATTATATAGGTATGTAACTATAAAATGAATTTACAAAAGAAATAATATGTATTATTATGAAAATTAGAAAAAAATAATAATAAATTAAAAATCTTTTATTTCGTAATAATTGTTATTTGTAACAGGTTTAATTATTTATTTTTTTTTTTATATATATTTACGTATAGAAATATAGAAATACATATAAACATATTATATAATACACATTATGTTTCCAAAAGTCGTGATTTACATTCAATTTTCCTGTTTTCGTCTAAAAGAACTTTTGATAAAACTTTACGCAAGTTGCAATCTATTTATTCATTTTAATCTGTTAAGTGGAATTGTCCCCTATATGGCTTTATATATTAACCTATATTATTCTCATTTTGTGCTAAGTTTGAAAGCATCTAAGGTTAATTTCTTAAACGTATTTTTTTCATCGTTTTGTTTTAATGGAAAATAAGTAAAATGCTCGCCACTCGTGTTTGTGAACCGATTGAAAATGTCCGGAGTCACTATATTGTGTATAAATTTCGAATGTGATTTAATTGCGTAGAAAAGCGTGAAATTCGATGGGATAAGATAATAAATTATAAATTATAAATACGCGCTAAAATTTCAAAGTTATGCGATGAAAAAAAAAATCACATTTAAAACGTTACGTGTGTCAGCGTTTACAAGCGTTCGGAATATTTTTAAACGAGCGGAAGAACGTTTCATAAAAGCAAATGAACTGAAAACATGTCGAATTTATTTACACCGTAATCACAATAAGGACAAAAATGTGTAATGGAGCACACAATTCATTACCCTGTGCAAAATACGAATGGCCGAACAACCGCAAGATGATATATTAAGAATTAAGTTACAAAAATGTGATAATAATACACCAATTACGCAGAGATAACAGATAAGAACACAGTTGCAGGTGCGATGCGAACGTGATGAGCAATGTCGTCGGATACCGAATACGTTTCGAAACATAATAATATTATACGAGTATATTAACCATTTGGAATTAAAAAAGTTTACGATCAAAACAGAAAGTGGTAACGTCGTAGAACGTTATTCGATACGTTTATCGCGGAGTAATTTTATTATTAAAAAGTTAATACATAAATTATTATGTTTACAGCTAAAAAAGTAAATCATCCCCTGACAGACGCAGTAGTCGCAGTGTTACGACTTACGAGTCGACAGTTTATCTAAATACAACAATCACGTACAAACCAATATTGCCTGTATAGGCGAGGTACGGTCATTAATTTTAGTCCTATACCTATAAGATGACGAGTAATCTACCGAATAAAAAATAAATAAATTGAATCGTCGTTAAATTTCAATAAATTAATATTGATTAACAAATATATGCGTCGATTTATACGTATTATATTATTATTTTGATTCTTCTCTTCTTCTCCTCCTTACTTACCAACTACATATGGGGTCGGATACCCTAGTCCTACGCCTCCGTATAATTTCCCATCATAATCATTATTTTAATATTTATACCGACTATAATCTTCACACTCTTTTGAATAGATTCTATTCCATCTATCCGCCTTATATTTGGCCTTCTTCTCCCATCTTGCCATTTACAATATTATTTCCATCATAATTTTAACTGCCTCTGAATTATCTCTCATCATAATATGACCAAATCATCTTAGCATATTCTTCCTCGTTTTCCTCACAATTGATGGAAATCCTACACTTCCTCTTAAATATACATACAATATATTAATTTCATATATTTATATAATATAGTAACATTAATACAGCAAACAATTATAACATTTAAAATTGCAATCGACGTTTTATAATTTTCTGTTTTTTACACGTCTTCTGAAATATCTTTATAGCATCATGTTTATTAAAGTTTTTAATTCTAACTTTGAGTTTATTTATTTTGACAAATAAAATGTAGGCAATAGAAAGTTATTAATTGGTTTACTTGGAATACATCCATGTATCTTTTTACTAGTATTGAACATTTTTTTAATGTATCATGTGTTTTTTTTCATAAAGAAGCGCATTTATAAAGAGGGTTATTAATTTATTATTTACAGTGAACGGTATATTGATTATTATTCGTATTATCGTTCGTGATACAACACTATTCAACATACAAATATTTCAATAATAAATAAATTAACGGTCATGTAAAATACATATTGAAATGGTATTTTATACTTTAAATTATATTTAATTTCTTAACATATTCAACTACGTTTTCTTATGTTCTATCTGCGTACACACATAACAATATAATATATGGGGACATTAAAATTATAAAACACGCGTACGTTTACAAATTTTTATGGGTTTCGATGTTTGATTTAATCTATACGCGTGATACGGTTAATGAATAATGTTCAAAAGTCATAAATGTTTTTGTTGTTTAATAATAAAAGAGCAAACTATAGATATTTGTGATAGGAGTTTTACATTCGTCCCTTCGGTCCTCGGTGAAGATAATACCAGAAGAATAATATCTATTAAAATTATAATATATTTCGATACAGCAATATACATATTCCTCGCATTTCGGTTTTGAATAAAACACGTGTTAAATTGATAATCTTAAGGATTATAGAAAATTGTACCAATAGCAATTTTATACACAACAGTTTGAAAAGTATAAGATGAAATTATAAAATTGCGTTTCGAGTATGCGCTTTGAAAATTAAATTGTTTACATCAATGTACAATACAAATTCGTGAAAATTTCACGTACGAGTTAGTACTAAAAAATGTATTATTAAAATTAGAAATACATAACAAAAACGTGAATGACGGTATATTAATAATTTATTATGTTTAATTTAATTATTAATATTATTACCACGCACTTTATAGTTTCTATTTAACTTCAAACATAAAAACATAATTTTATGCAAACTTTAAATTTTAAAATATCAAATGGAAAATATTAGAAAATTTAAAATATTTTTATATTTTTATAATTAGACTGAAATTAATTATAAACGTTCCAAAAATAATGTCTAGTTTATATTATTTTGTAATTAGGTATTATAATACATTTTAGCAAAAAAACAAAAAAAAATTGTTACCGTCGTAAAATTTCTGTACCGCATTTTTACGTGTTGAGTAAAAAAAAAACGTCCGGGAAAATTGTATGTATAAATAAGTATATTTGTGTCACGTCCTACACTGCACGGATAGGTACTCAGGAGCAAACGTGCATTGACACTACAAATTACCCGAATAAATTTCTACTAAATTCAAATTCAGTTAAATATTTATTTCTAAACGAATTACTAAAATCATTTTTAATTATTAATATAAATTTTCAAAGTATAAAGTGTAATAACTTTACATAAAAATAATAAGCAAATACTGCAATATACACGTTATGCAAAATTGAAGAGGACGTGGAAGTTCTCAGTGGCTAAAAATGAAAAATTTAAATGTTTTTATCTATTACAAATAAACGTAATTTTATTTGAGTTTCAGAACTCACGGTTTTTTTGACTGAAATATTGCTCCCCAGGCAATACACGATTTATTTAGTGTGCGTTTACAGATGTTGTTTCGTATTTTTAGCCTCTTAGCAGACATATTTTTAGTCCGATCCTGATCATATCTATAACATTATGATATTCGTTTTAATAAATTATAAACTATTATAATTATATAGAGACTGTCAATCTGTTACTATCAAACGTCAATCTTTGGACAGTTCCGATGATTTCTATTAATTAGTTACAACTTTCAACTGCCATTTATATAAGTGATGGGTATATTATGCCATACGCGCGGACCGATACAAGTAATAGAATTCACGCTATTCGAATATTATTCAAATTATCGACACCTTTATTGAAACTGTTAATAGAACGTATTATGCTAATAGCAATTGAACGTAATTATATTATTATATTTTGATCTATCTATTTACTCATTTAATAACTTTATATTATATATTATTGTCAATTAATTAATATTGCTTTTAGAAATTTTGAGATTTCACTGTTCACTCTCGTATAATGATGTCAATATTTCCTAAGTAGTAAGCCTACTTATATAATATATTAGAATTTAATATCGACAAATGTTAGGTATACTATCACATTTTTATTAAAAATCTTTCTCCTAACGTCATTTTTTAAATGTGGTAAATTTCATATTTATTATTATTATATAATAATAATTATTATTTATTAAAAATAATGTCTATAAATTTTGTTTTGTTTTAAGTATTATTTTAACGTCAAAATTAACCGATTGTATACTATATGTGGATATGAAATTTAACTGTTATCACAAAATATAACATATTAACATATAATTATGCTCGCTGATCGCTTTATTTATTTTACGAATACGTTTCAAAAAATTTATATCCCATTTAATTTGAGGCGACGTGAAAATTATTTGGCAATAAGTTATAACTTATAAGTAACATTATATTTCTTTAATTAAATTTTTAAATTATATTATGTATACTTACCTAGTTCGAATTCGTTCGTCTATTCCGCCACCGTATAGCGGATAATTCGAGGACTTCGTCTAAGTAATATATATTTTAATTAAAGTCCACCGAGTCCGTAATACTATAACTATATTTGTAATTTTATTTATAAATTCACGGTTATGGTTTAGTTTAATGAAGTGGTAACGTGGCGAAAACTTTACTCGTATAACCGCGCATCGCCTACCCTCTATACACGATATCACCACGTTCCAGAAAAACTTCTGTATAGAATCTAAAGCCATCATTATTATTTATATTATAAGTGCCTACGTAAAATATAATATTATACATATACGTATATACATAAAAATTAAAAATACTCGATTCCGGTTTAAGTCGTACGATATTTTATATATTTTATTATACTTTTCGTCGCGTTTGATGAAAACAATAAAAGTATTTAATTCACCGCAGTCTTATGTTTTTTTTTTTTTTCGAGAAAATTAATTATCATACCGTATAGTTGTTTTCGTATAGTCACGGAAATCGTTCGGATAATAAATTATCTTTATATAATGTGGTTTTTGGAGACGAACACGAACCAGTGTATAATAAACGTGAGCTATTTATTTTATGTTTAATGTACATATAAATAATATAATATTTTATTAAGTATTTACTATATAGTACTTATATTATAGTAGTGCTTGAATTTATATGAACTATAAACCGTTAAGTGTGTGTTTATAAAAACATTTTTAGTAGATTAATTTTTATTTTTATACAAAAATCGTATACTTTGGAAATATTTTGGAAAAATAAAAAAGAATAAATATTATAATTAAATATAAATAGAAAAATAAACTCGTATTGTTCTACCGATTACCAAATGAATTTGTCGTTTATCTTTATTTCTTTGAAATTTCAAAATATTTTATTGAATTTTAGATAATAATAATTAATAATGTCATAAAATTATACATACATAAAAAAATTTAAACTATAGTCTTATTTCTTAGCATTTTTCACTAACTGTGTGGCATATCTCTAAATTTGAAACTATAATATACTTTATGAATTATGATAATACCGATTTTACAATGTAATCACTATTATTTTATTGACGCAAAAAAAAAAAAAAAACAGAAATTTTTTACAGTAGGTAAATAGTGATAAAAATAATTATCGTTTATAAAAAATTTAAATACTTTGACAGGTGATACAGAATTACTGAAATTAAAAATTTGTAAATTGAAAAACGTATAATAATAATTGTATTTATCAATGATCTGAATCGCCTATATTAATATAACGTTATTATACAATCAAACAGAACAAGAATAAAAATGTCGAGAAATTTCAAAACACATTTTATATTTTGGAATAATATCGTGTAAAATAATGTTGGTTTACATATTAGGTACGTTTTGTGCAACAAATTTAAGTACTGTTTTCGTTTTATCGTTTTTTTCGTTTTTGCAATTGATTCAGTGCCCCGAGGGCTGCAATGCGTCTCGGGAATATGACTATGCGCGGGCGGAAAACACAATAGACCTCGTATTAATAATAATAATAATAATAATAATAAAAAACAAACAACGAACCACATACCTATCCCCCCTCGGGGGACGAAATGAAATTTTTGCCCCACAAACGTTATTGTCGGCAATATTAAATTCGAACAGAAAAACAAAAAACGAAACGAGAAATGCCGCCATTGCGAATATTACACACGTATATAAACAATATTTTCAACGAGCGTTTATATATTACATAATATAGTTCATATTATATCTCGAAAACCAGAAACATGCTTCAATCACTTTTATTTCTAATGTATCTTTTTTTATTAAATTTTAATATATTATTATTATCACAAAGTCGTACCTACTGTAATAATAATTTATAGAATAATATAAAATAATATAGCATAATATACCGTTTAATGACGTTCGACGGATTCATATGGACATTTGCATTTTACGCAAAATCAATTTTTTCACCATGACTTTCGAGGTTTTTAATTTCAAAAATCGAACGGTTCGTTTAATATTATTTTCATCATCATCATCATCATCATCATCATCATCATCATTATTATTATTATTAATATTATTATTTTTTTTTTTTTTAGTTAAATATAATATTATAAATATTCGCCCACGATCACGACACGCTAATTACATAATATTATTAGGTATGGATTAAATTAAATTCGGGACGAAGGCGAAGAAAAAAATTATGATTTGTACTGGACTACTGGAAAAAAATTATATAATATAGTACTCATCGTCTTTTTATCTTTGAGATAATAATAACACGTTATTGACGTTTACAAGATATTTTCGTGTCACTATACGAATTCGTCGAAACGCAGCAGATTTATTATTAAATTATTATTTTCCGAAAAACAACACGAATCCAATCTATTATTTTATCAGAATTTAATTATTTTATTAATATTATTTAGTTCGTTGTACAGTGAATAAAAGACTTGCATAGAATTGTATAGATATTAATATGTTATAGTGGCGGAATTTTTGTCCTTCGATATTTCAACTTGATTTGTTATACAATCGTCAGTATAATCGATTCGATTTCTTCCTGCAGAATAATCGTTAAACAATATAATATATTATATTTCAGCGTATTGTGTTATTCTTCATTTTTATTTCGCCAAAACGAATAAATCTATTTATGCGGTAAAACTTATCATTTCTTCTAAAACTATACGACCAAGCAAAAATGAAAAAATAAAACGCTGAGGTAACTCGCTAACTCTCATAGTATATACCTATGTATAATATAATATATAAATATAGCGTCATGATAGCGTAAGATCAGCTTTAGATCGAAATCCTTGGGATGTATTATATTACGAGCATATAGTGTTTGTGTCAAGCGAAACGGAAAAAATGGAAACTTATCACCGGTTATTTTCCAATTTATCGGCCGATATCACTTGATAAAATACCTACCTATCTATATACACTATTTATATGGGTACGCCATATTTTACGTCAAACAATCAATTAAAATTTGTAAAAAATAAATTACTCAAATATTATTTAGAATTGAGACGATAAAGTGTATTATAGAGTTTTCATTAATTATATTATTAAATTTAACGGTGAGTATCGTTTATATACCCGATCAAATCAAACATATCAAAATTATGATAACAATATTAAATTTTAAATTTTGATAAAATATTAATACGAGTAATTATAAATATTTATATATGAAGCATACATAATTATACCTAGAGGTATTCCAAAGTTTATTTTTTGATAAAAGTTTATTTTGACCATTTCTTTGGATATTCAATAGTTTTCTTCGGAGCCGTATAATACATGGGTGGGTTTTATGGGTTTAACCCCCCCCCCGAAATGTTATCAAAAATACTTTTCGGACTGTTAAAATTATAAATAATACCTACTTACTTAACTAGAATTAATTTTTAATTCTTATACTTTAGGAGAATAATTTTTTAATCCCTCCCGAAAAATAATTCTAAATACTTGCCATGTATTCTTTATATTATGAAAAAGGAATTTAAAATCTCTTAAAAAATAACAAAAATCGTTTCTTCGTATTCGACAAAATAAATAATATTTAAGACATTTTAATGATACTAATGATAAAAATTGGAATATTTAAAATATACTAATCTGTAATTAATAATTTAATATAAGCATTGTAACTTGTATGACAAGTTATATAGTTACATATATATATTATTATACGTTTGAAAAGTGTATCTAGTATTTAGTATCCAGTATTAAGTATTTTGAACGAAAAAAAAATTTTTTTTAAATTTTTTTCTTACCTATAAACGATATATACGTTATTATTATATCCATAGCAATTAAATAATAATAATATATCGTGTATACAATTCGATTAAAATTGTTATCATTATCGTTTTATTATCAATAAATATAGAAAATAATTATATAACATTGCACTGTCACAGTGATATTATTTATTTTTAATCAATTATGTCAAAGGATATTAATTGTTACGCAACAAATAAAAATCTTTTTCAAATCGTTTCCATTGAAAAAGTTCGTTATAAATCCACCGTCCTGGGTATACGTCCGATAGCGGCGATAGCATGTGACAGACGACGGGTGTCGGAAGTGTTGATATCGACTGTCGTTGGTTTTTGTTTAAGAAACTATTTCAATCCTTACAAGACTTACAAGACTTCTCTGTGCGTTTGACAAAATGATTGACCCGGATTTGACACGCGGTTTTAAGATGCAACCGATAGGCGTCTTGTACACAAAACTTTTCCAAAACTGAAAGTACCTATAATGAATTATATTCACGCGGTAATACACTCGCGTGGTCGATACCACGTTACCACATATGTTATAGTGATAATGTTACGTGTCCGGTACGTGAGAAACTCGAAAGTTTTTGGTCGACATTTTATTTTGTGTATACAATAAAATGATAAATATTTTTACGCGTTTTCATTTTTTTTTTTTTTCAAATTTTACTATTATTTGATTTAAACGATTTTGAATTTGAAATTCAAATTTGAAATTTAAATATTCAAAATTTTACAAAGTGTACGAAATTCGATGTTAGTAATTTCTCCTATAATATTTGCACGTCTAGTGTATTCATTTCCATATTATATTTACGTATCTTTCATTACGGTTCTATTGAAATTGAACCGTATAATTGTTTTAAATGTTATTTGAAATGAACACGCGGAAACGAGTAAATTATTAAAAGCACAATATATGAATTACGAACTATTCGAGTTATTATAAATAAAAATACGTCAAAGTGAACACGGTAATGAATTTTTTTTAAAAAATTAAAAGAATCGACATGAATATAAAACATACAGAAAATTAGAAATTTTTTATTCCTCGATTTTAATATATGCATTTTACGTCATAATATTACGTATAATATGTATTTTTTATTATCATATACAATATCAATTATGTAAATAGATGTTATATTTATTTGTACGAGCGTCATTATAAATTATAATATTCCATTCAAATCTTAAATTCGTTAAGTTTTAAATTATATAATAATTCGTAGTGTGATTTGTAATGTTTATTTTTTTTTTTTTTTTATCAAATATCGATTGATAAAAAATATAATACCAGATAAAATATGTTATATGATTTTACAACAAAGAATCATCTGATAACAGTACTCATTCAAAAAGTTAAACAATAATTTTGACTTTAATCTTTATATTTATATAGTTTAAAATGCAACGTTTGTAAACAAACGGAATCTTTACCGAGCGGACAAGTATAATTATTTTGAAAAATTGTAAAATACAACTTTTGAAATTAAATTAACAAAACAAAAATAAATAAAAGTTTTAAAAATGGAAGAAAAAAAAACAATACAATAACGTCACCCCGATGTCGCTTTTTCTGCTCTCTTCCACTTACACACTCTCTCCCTCTCTCTCTCTCTCTCACTCTCTTTCGTTATAGGCTTTGGAAAATCGGTAAATTTAAATCTCTGATTATTTTAATGATTTAATGCGTTTTTCCCCCACACGTATTGCCACCGCACACTATTGTTTTAATTTTATTGCCACGGCCCAGGACACTTGAGCCCCGGACCGATTCTCTTTTGTATATTATTACTTCGAATCAGACTCGCGCCACCGATGAAAATGTAAATATTAATCTCTGCGCATAATAAATTATTCATTCATTTTTTTCCCTGACTAACCCCGTCGAACGAGTAGCGCGATTTAAATATTTACTTTATTTTATTCGATATTTTTTTTTTTTTTTTTTTTTGTCCACTATACACACGCTCACAGTTTTTTTTTTTTTTTTTTTTGTTATTCTCTCTCGATCGTTTCAGTTCCGGTTACGGCCGGGCCTGGGGATTTGTGTGAACAAAGTTTCGAACGGAAACGGAAGAATAGTAGAAAAAAAAATAGTGTTAAGAGAGTTAGTTAAAATCCATTGTGTGCGACGACGACGAAAAACAATTTTCGCCCTGTCGTCGCTAACGATTTCTCATTCATGCGTTTTTCTCGAACCAACTGCGGTTTTCGTATACGGTCGTCTTTGCATCATGGAATAAAAATACGAGAAAAAGGTTAATATTCATACACTGTAAAGAGGAAAACGTGATCGAAATCGTCTTTCCATATACAATTTTCACCATTGTAATAACAACTAATAATAATATTATTATACTTTATACACACGTTGTGAAAATAAATTTGATCTTGAGATTTTTCGACGATAAAAATATTATAAATTTTCGTAAGTCACACGCCAAAATACGCGAACCCGAAATAATTATAGCACTCATTGCTCGATATTAATATAGTAATTATATATAAAAAAAAAAATAAAGTTAAAATAACCTAACAATAATAAATTATACCGCGTGTTTTTTTTTATATTATTTCGTATAACCCTCGGTCTCGTGTAAGAATCAAATAAATCGTCTGTATACGGCCGTTCAGTTAAACACTAATGAACCATGTTCAAAAGTCACATGATATTTATTGTTTTTTGTCCGAACGTTATAAAAATAAAAAACGATATTTTTTAATAAAAAAAAAAAAACGAATTATCGCAAATTATCCAATTCATTGTATAATGTTAAAGATTTAAGACCGCTGTAAATTATGGTTTCGTTTGCATATTTCCATTTCTAACAGTATATATAATAGGTAGATATACAAACGGTATATTGAAATATGTAAAATCATAATATTGTTGATTGACATTTAATATTTGAATTGAACGATACGATGGTAATTTTTAAAAATTATTTCACTCGCGTATTACATCGAATCGATATTATATTGTTAATTACGTTAATTGACTTGATTATTTTATTTTTATTCGTTATTTTTGATTAATTTGAGTGCGTTTTACACAGTACGACAATATCGTAATATTATTAATTAATTGTGTTAGAAATATATAAATTATAATAGAATTTCTACTGTTATAAAATCTAATATTATTTATTAGTTATCCTTATCATATATTATAACATTCGAAAGTCGTTAGAATGCTTGTTATAATATTATTGATATATTATTATCATAATATTATTGAAATAATCGCATTCGAACCGACTTTTTAGACGTTATACACACACACACACATACTCGCAAAATACAGAAATGTATACTTAAACATTTGCATACACGTCAATGCTATAAACTGTCTTCTGTTTTCTCTCGGACCGTTTGAATTAAATAGTGCGTTATTCCTGATTTCTCGTCGTCTATTCTCTCCCATTACCATATTATTGTACCGTACATAGTACATTATAAATTATAATAAATCAAATATATAAAATTATATACTTTATAGTGTCGTCTAAAGATGTCAAAATCGATCTTTTAACCGACAAATAAAGCGGATTGAACGTAGCTATAGCCCTGAATAATTTATACGACGTATTATATAATATGACGTTTCTATAATAACGTACGTAATATAATAATATACATTATACAGTTTATTGAATAAAATTTTGCGGTACACTTTCGTTTTTCTTCGCGACAAACTTGGACATATCGCGTACGATTTTGCTCGTTAAAATCGGGAAAACGACCGCGCGCGCGGTATAATAAATAATACGCGCGTCCTTGTCGTCCAATTACCGCAGCGAATCGCGTATATTTTCGGATGAAATTATTATCGTTAAATTGGGTTACGATCAAAATACGATGTAGGTATACGATGTATGTAGGTATATAGTAGGAATACGTAAACTGTAGCGACGGACAGAACGGGCAGAAAATTCACGATGCCGCGGTCTCGAATTAATGCCCGAGGGCAATAAATACGTATATGATACGTATAGCGAAATACAGGATGATCGTAATATTTCGAAATTTATCGAACTGCGTATATATACGGTATAAATCCGACAAAAACTGCCAACAATTTTATCCCCGTCAATTCAATATCTTTATAATACGTATATAGTTTATCGTAATATTTCTTTACTTTTCTCGTTTAATATATTATGTATATAAAATATACAATATTTTGATCACCTTGTATAAACATGAAATATCGATTCCCCCCATAAGAAATTACATTTTTCCAAAACATTAATTCGGACGGTTCGTTAAAAAATAATACGTCTTCTTATATTTATTTTTGTTTAATAATAATATATTACTAATTTACTATATATATAGGTACAAATTACTAATTGTACACTTAATTATTAATACAATAATAATTTCGTCGTCGTTTCGATTGATTCGTATAATATTATGCTTTTTACACGACTGCAAATCTTATTAATACTATAGTGTTATACTACGTACATTTTAAATGTCAAAATGAAGATTATTATAAACTATAAGTCTCTATTATAATATACGAATGAATGAATAAATAAAATATATTTACATAAATAAAAGTGGATTATAAATTAAATATTTAATGAATAATTGCGCGTGTAATTAGAACGACAGTTGTAAAAGAATACATTATAAATATTATAATTTTATATATGATATTATTATCAGAGTAAAATTGTGTGGAGTGTATAGGTACTTACATAAAAAAAAAGAAAAGAAAAATCAATTTATTATTATTATTATTTTTTTTTTTTTACTTTTAAATTTTAATGAACTTCTCACATCACAGAAAAATAACGGTCTTTACACACACACTACTTTTACAATTTGTAATTTAATTAATTATACTTTTTTTTTATAAATTATAGTTACTGATGTATTTATATTTAACGACCGTAAACAATTACTTAGTATTTAATTTAATTTATATCGTACTTATAATAAAATTCTTATGGCATTACGAGTTATCTAATTTTAATTACGTTAATTTCACGTAGGTATGTAAAAAAAAAAAAAAAAACAATTTTATCGTGAAATGTATCATCAAATGGTATTGTTTTGAACTATTATAATTAAAAATTACGCTTAATTTTATTTTAATCAATATAAAACAAAATTTTATTATTAATAATTTATTCCGAATATTAACATGTATATTATATTAAATTACTCGTATTCTATAGATAATAATATGTTAAATTACAATAAAATATAAATATTACCTCTCGCATAAATAATAATATTTTTGCAATTTTCAAAGGACGATGTATATTTTTATATTTATATATTTTTACCTACGTATAAATT
This sequence comes from Tetraneura akinire, assembly GCA_021307375.1. NCBI lineage: Eukaryota > Metazoa > Arthropoda > Insecta > Hemiptera > Aphididae > Tetraneura > Tetraneura akinire. Next base: position 7,099,840 of record JAIUCT010000008.1, read on the forward strand.
GAGTATAAAAAATAAAATATCATAATAATTATAATATTGTTATTTTTTGATTAATTCGACGAATCGAAATTCATTTGATGTTTATTTTACACATAATATTATAATAGACGTTCGGATAGGGCACTTTTAAAACATCGAAAAACTTCGTACTTAATATTTTATGCAAAATTATGCAAAATAAACTTTTCGTTTGCGTTATACTCGCATGCGTATATTATATTATTATATCGATGGCACAAAATATATATTATATACCTATATACCTATAAATTATAAATAATAACGTGTATTAATGCTTTTAGTCGTCTATACACAATAAACAGATACGCATATATAAATATTATTAACTGAAGGGTAATATTTCATTAAAACGAAAACTATAAATTACCCGAAATCAATATATTATAATATAATAATAATAATAATAATAAAAAATCTGGAATAAAAAGCACACCTTTTAATCGTGAAATAGATCTCGAGCATAAATCTCGACCGCAGAAAAGACGCATATATTTTTTAAAATTTAGGTCCCGGATTTTTATCAAGTTGAGTATTTGAATTTTCACGTGCTGACTTGGCACACATGGTATATACATATATTTATGATATATCTATGTGATGATAAAAAGTCCAAATCGTGTTATCTATAATATATATACTTACCTCTAAAATTGATAACACCGCGTATATGTATTGCATTAAATCGTTTCTTTACAATATTTATATACTCGTATAAATAATATATAAAATATGTATACGTGTTTTATCCATATAAAGTCGAAATCGAGAACGAGAACGATTTCGTGGATGAGGCACGTGGGCGTGCCGCCGGAAGAGTCATCGAGGATTTTGGCCACGAAATCGAATAACTAACTGAGATATTACACATTCGCGTTTTGCAACTGAAACAAAGTGTTTTGTATTATATTTTTTCGCCATTACGATGTTCGAGATTTAAGATTATGGTTTTTTACGCGTTTTAATAATAATAATAATAATAAAAAAATACGATAATACGTAAAAAGTTTTCGTGAAATTTTGTGAACTATATAATAAGTACGTATACGTAATGCACTATTTATTTTAGTGAAAACACAGATTCAGACCTAAAATAATTTTAAAGGCCTTTGGGGACGAAAAATAAGTTTTTATTTTTAGATCACGGACGAAACGTAGAGAAAGTCTTTGTATATAGTAGTTATATGCATAAAGAAAACTTTTTGTCTTCTATTTATTAATATATGTGAACAAACAAGTTTTCAAAACAAAATTGTTCCTCTGTTACTATTATAATATATACTTACGTATTATACAACAGTGGAAGTTATAATATAATTATACGTTTGCATTTAATATGTCAGTGTATTATATTTAAGTTCGTCTATGAATAATACAAATTATCATCTATACAATAATTAATTTAATTAAAATGAAAAAAAAAAAATTTATTCCAGTTTACCTTTTACAAATTTCGCATTTTGACCTATATTATGGAATTATTATCATACGTTTGAAGCAATAACATTATTATAATCTTCATTATTTACGATATATTCTAATAATTATTATTACTTTTACGAGATAGTTTGATGACAATAATTATTATTCCTGTATAAATCTAAAACTTAATCCCGGATAGTGGTGTAAAATGATAAAAATTATGTAACTGCAGTATACTTATATAATGTCGCTAGAGGGTAAGAAAACGTATATTTCGTCACTCGAAAACGATATTACGCGCCCTTAGATTTTATTTTTTTTTATTTCTATCGTTTTACAATGATTCCAAACTCGAAATACGTGTGTATGGGCGTATTCCCAAGTCGGCTAATATATGTCGACCTAAATAACGACGTTAAAGCCCGGTTTTTTTTTCCTTTTCGTACGAGAGTTGTATTTCCATTAATGCGGCGACGGTCGACGACTCGCAAAGGAAAAATCCGATGAAGACCTACGAACGATCTAAATAATATTATAACGATATAAACCGAGTGCCCCAGATGCATTTCATAATATATAATATAATACATATTATTGTATAATTCATTTTTAACCGCTTAACAATAATAATATTTAAATCGCATGTAAATGAAGAACAAAACAATGTTTTTATATGGTTTCCTGTTTTCCAACGAAAATTATTCAAATGTTATACTACGAAAATAATATCATCATTTTTTTATTTATCGATTTAACTATAATGTATATACTTACTCTGTAGAATTTATAATTATATATTTACATCGTTAATATTTTAGTAATTTTTTGTATTTTCATAATTAAATTGAAATGCCTATAACTTTATAACGTATAAATTTTCCCATATATTCATTTCATAAAATTATTATTTTAAGGAAACGAGTATTTAGATCTTAAACAAATTTAAATTGCTCACTGCAATTTTAACATTATGTCGTTTTTGGCCAACACTATAAATCAACTCAGAAAATTTATATCTATCATTTTAGTTTAATGGATATAGGTACTCGTATTCCCTATAAATGTATAGTTAAACAAAATTTAATTTTATGGTTATGTGTTATATTTTGTGACAACTGTATTATTTTTTTCTGGGCATATTGACTCGTACATAGGTAAAAATCTTTTATTTTTTCTCGAAGGCCGAATGACCATTATTCAACACCTTTTAAACAGTTATATCAAACTGTATATTACACGCGTATTCGAAAGTTATTACTTTTGGACACAGAAAACCCGATTGGCTATAATAATAAAGACGCCACTCTATATACCATAATATATAATATACGATCTGATGTTTAGAATTTTATGTGGGTTGTAAAAAACAAAAAAAAAAAATGTTTCAAAATCACATACGTTTTCGATGTGACCGCACTATTATTTTTATAGCGTGATTGTATAATATACAATCTGATCGTGAACAACATAAAAGTACACTGTTATATAATAATAATTATCGTCTTTACGTGTTGATAAACTTGAAGAATTAATAAATTTTAAAACTTTAACAAACTATCATCGATACGAGCAGTCCAAAAATATATTAAACTCGACGATGGTCTTGCTACGTCATGGTGTAAATTTATACGTTTATATATAAAAAAAAAATAATTTAATTTTGTTAATATTTTTTAACAAGTTATCACAAAAACACGCGTTGTGAATTTCCACGTTTTTATTATATTATGTTTAGTGTTTACTTTTATTATGATGACAATACAATATATAGTTAGTAACCGCGGTAATGATGGTTACCTGCTGCAGAAACTGACGTGTAGTGGCGTTTGCGAACGTTCAATATACCTGAGGATCCTCTTATAGTAATCCTATAGATTTCTTTCGATTTAATACGCTGAATAATAACACGATGAAGCTTATAATTAAAATTTATAATGTTACGTTTTATCCGGTCGAATTAAAATTAATTTAATTTATATACTAATGGCTGCAACACGAGGAGTTGTCGTCGATGGTCTCATGTATTTTCACTTATACCGGGGAACTGGAATGGTGTACAGACAAACGAAATACAAAAACCGTCGACCGTACACGTTTTACTTTTAATGTTTTGATTAATGAAAAAAAATAATTAAAGTGACGATCGGACCCGTTGGGGCAGGTGTCACTTCAGATGAGAGAGAATGGCTTATGTTATACATAATATATAATAGTAACCGTCTCGTCTCTCGTGTTGATATATTAGATGTGTCTAAAAATATAAAATAATTATTCATACGATGTAGAATGTTTTATGAATATAATATAAGATTATAGGCGATAATCGATAATGAAGATCTACGACGCGGTAGATCCACAAACGGTCGTTTTTAATATAATATAATTATATGCATATAACGATGATCTAAAACCTCGTTGACCGGCCGACTCTGAATATATTTTAATAATAATTCATAAATTTAATATTTTACCGCGTTTTTTTTTCTTGTATAAATATTATATTAAAACGTAAGGTGGATCCGAGCACGTAATAAAAATAAATAAACGTTAAATTAAGACGTCAAGACGATAATAATTGTGTCGTATTGCCACCGCGTCTTCGTGACGATAGGAGCGCGCGCGGTCTGCGATAATATAATTAATCTCGGGATCGGACCGTGCGGCGTCAAAAACTTCCCACACCGGGACTTACCGACAACGCGGTATGTGTTATATTATTATTATTATACCATATACCTACGTACCGTATTATAGTTATATTATTATATTCTTATTTCTTATACGACACACGCCACTCGAGAAGAAACGGACCGTTTCACCGTGCCTATACTCAAGACGAAATCTGTTTGTTTGTTTCTTATTCGTTCGTTATTGTCTCTCATCTCTCACCTATATATTATGTCTCGCATATAATATAATATAATATATAAGACAATAATTTAATAATACGAATTTTCATTATAATATTTATATTATATTCAGTTCTTTTTGTCCGAATCCTTTTCACGCGTCTTAAAGCCCATTATAATATTATATATACGTATATCATTCCTATAGAATAATAATAAAACGAGATTCGGACGCGTTTATCGTCATGGCGTCATCATTCAACCTTTTCAATTTTTCATAAATTGTCCGTCTGACGTGAGTCATCGTCTTGTATATTTTATATTTCGTCTTTTTCATACTGGACAGCTATAACACTCGTACTATGCGCAGTCGTTTTTAGGTACGCCGATCTTCGTGCAAGAAAACCCTCTTCGGACACATCGTATATAGTTTTATCGCGATGTCATAATTATATTAGTTTGTATATACGATATATCAGAATACGTTTATCGCGAATCGAAAATATTTATTCGTGATTTTTGTAAGTCAGTTTTCTAATCTTCAGGTACTTCTATAGGTAATCTTTAGGTACTGATACCTAAGTACTGAATTGGTTTAAGTCTCTTCTCTTATATTCATATTGGTGATTATACATAACTTTAGACGCGTGTTATGCAGATATTACATTTGTATGTCATGCACAAGTTCAATAATTATTATACGAAAGTAAGACTAAAAAGGCGACAGAATAAAATATAATCGAAAAATATTTAGTTTTACACATTATATACGATTTTTATACTATAGTAAACATAATAGAACTAAATAATTTTAAAGCTATTAAGAGGAAAAAGTTTTTAAATAAAAAGTTAATCGCACCGAAGAAATTAAATTAAAATTCTTTTGCGTCTCGGAAATGTAATAATAATATATTTTATTTAAATATATACATTTTAAATCGGATAAAAATGCAATGTTACATTAAACTAAACGTCCCGGAATAAAATATGTATATAAACCTAACCTATATTGTATACATAAATTGAAATTAAAATTTGTAACTATCTGTATTCGATGTTAATAATACTTTTTCCTAATGTCTAGTTAAATATTACATTTCTATATTTCCCCACAAGTATTAATAATGTGCTGCGTCAACTAATATTGAAATAAACTTCCATGTGATGATCTTTTCTAATAACATGAGATTCTAATATATGATTTTAGTTTTGGGAGTTGTTAAAAAAAAAAAACTATCATTTCTGATTGAAAGTTTGACGAATGATATAAGTATATAAATGAATAATATATAAAACACTTCCACTATAGTTATTATTATAACGATAAAACTTTTTTCAAACTGTACGAAAATATGAAAAAAAAAAAAAATAAATAAAAACTACTTTTCTTATCAAACTTAAATTATCATGACTATATACGTATTTTAACTATTTAACACGTCGTCGTTGTAAAATTTAATCGATTTTCACCTTTTTCGTCTCTATAAAAAATGAAAAATGGTATCGGTATTTTTAAAAATTATACTCGTGTACGAGCTTAGCGTATTAATAAATTTCATATGATATGTAGAGCCAAGTTATTGTATTATTGGTACATTATGACTTTTTTTGGAATAGAAATATTCAACTCTTGGCGTCTTGGTCTTGGCCGTCCGAACGTCTGTCGCCGTATATGAAAAAATTTGCTCGTTTAATAGCTCAATAATATTTCGCAATACGCGTTGAGGTTATATTAAAAAATTTGCGTATAATATCAAGAATACGTTCGGCTGGAAAAGACGCGAGAACGGTTTTTTAGTAGATATAATAATATAATAAAAATAAAACAGATTCACTATAAATTAAAATTCACTTCGCAAATTAAATGTCTGTGTTCGAAATGCCGGCTTTTATCTATATATAGTCGAACTGCAGCTGCCAGAGGTGTGTGTGGTAATAAATTTAAAAAAAGAAAAACCCGATCGTCTTTCGCACATTTTCCGATAGTATATATTATAATAATATATTATATTCTGCGAGCGGAGGAGCTGTTGCCTGTTTATGCAGTTTTTCTCGATGTTTTAAAAGAACAAATAATGGAAATTTCCCCTCGCGCTGCAGGGAGTGTGATGTATAAACGGTCGATTTTTAAATCGGAACTTTTTAGACCGCGTTTTTTACCATTCCAAAATAAACAGTACACGCGGCAATATAATATATTATATATATTCTTCCACCGATAAATTCCAAATTCCGTTCTTCGTCGAGTGCAAAAACCGAAAACGGTTTATACCAAGAGCGATATTCGAAATGTACAAAAAAAACAGTTTAATATTATACTTATACTAAAAACATTTCGGTTTATAATTTATATAAACTTCGAACTAAACGAGAATCGATCTTTCGAACGTCGAATATCGTTATAGATAGAAACAAAAATTTAATATAATTTTTACCTTCAAATTCCAATTTTTTTCCAATCTATTATACGTTATGATATAAAATTACGTTTTAAACGTATAAAATATCGACAATTTTAACGTTGGTATAATAAACAGGAAGGTTAAACGTTTTATTTATTAGACATTATTTCAATAACATCCCGTAAGTATAATTTTTATTATTATTATCCTGTGCGAAGTCGTACAATGACGTGTGGAGCATAATATAAAATTGTATATTGTTCCACGACAATTTTATGTAAATAAGAATACTTTAGGTGTATTATATCCTATTATTATTATTATTTTTTTTTAATAATGACGATACACGATATTATAATAATGTCGAAACACCTTTTCTGCTGTACGCGTTTATAAATATTTTATCTGCCACTTTTATAATTATTATAGGTAATAAAATGAAATAAATTTTCACCATCGATATTTAATAAATAATAATAAATGAGGTAAAATATTATATTATATTAACGTCGATTAAAATATATATTATTATGAATTTTATCTCCGGCGACCCGAAAATTTGAATAAATAACAACTATATCGTATGCGTATAGATAACCGACGTGATAGATGAAACGTCATGAATCATCTCCAATTTTTAACCGTATAATATAATATGCATATTTTTTTTCATGCTTTAAGTCACTTAATATATTACTTATATAATTTTGAAATCAATTTTCTATTCAAATTTAATATAAGTACGAGTGACGTATTTAAAATTTTGTCAAAGGGGATAGATATGCATAGGAAAATAGTAAATTGACCCAAAAGGGATATAATATTATATAGTTAGGTAAAAAACAATTTTATTTTTAAAAAAAATACCATAGAGGGATTTATCTCCCCGTAAATACGCCACAGCCACTGATAAGTATAATATAACGAACTGACAAAAATATGATATCAATTTTATATGATATGGAATTCAATCCTTTCTCTCGTGTAGTTGTGTATAATATGATTTCTCAATATATGAACCTTTTAAAATATAAAATAATAAAATAAATAGGCGTTCAAAACAATCAATTTTGTTTGTACGTGGATATTATTCATATTCTTTTATATAAAAAATGATTAAATTTAAAAGAAAAAAAACAATGCACCTATAAATTATCATTTCGACGCAAATTTAATTTAAAATATGTAATTGATAATAATAAATAAGTATATTATCAATATAATATAGGATAAAACAAAGATTTTTAATCGATAAGTATTATAATAATATATCGTTCCAGACGATTAAACATCTTTATTTTATTATACGTGTATAATACGCGTTATAATACGAAAAAAAAACAAATTTATAATTAAGTCTTCTATATTATATTACACATTCGATCGTTTCCACGATAATTTTCGATATAGATATATTATGTTAATTTATTTTATATTTATATAGTTTATATATTATATAATATAAATAATTAAAAAACGTTTATTTGTTTATTTTTTTTTAAATATAGTTTACTTTATATTACATAACGTGTTCACTTCAGGTGTAAGTTACGACGGATTTTGTTTCTATATGCTATCACTATAATATACAAATTAAATAAGAAATATTTATATAAGATAACAAGGCGAGTTTTTTCGTCAGAGTCGGGAACGACCAACACCTGGTTCGAGTGTATACAGTCATCGTACTTCGATTTTAAAAAAATAATATTGTATTGCTCGTACGGAAAAATAAAATAATATAAAAATGAATGTAATTCGCCATTTTTATTATAACGCTTTTATCGGATATTTATGAAATTTTTCATGAATATATATATGCCCGGGTGCGTAAATTTATTATATTATTAATATTTAATAAATATTTACGGCTTACGAGAAACTTAACCAAAAAAAATCGTCTTGTTGATTCGAAAAATTTAAAATCACAACATCGTTTTTACAAAATAATTTTTTTTTTTTAATTCAATACTCCCTCGAGTTGTAAGTTGTAACTGTTTAATATACAGGTTAGATGAAGTCACTATACCTAGGTATATATTATAACCTAAAATTACTAATTTTAATTATGTGCCTACGTCAAAAGTTGTATAGAAATTTGTTAATAATCGCAATTTATTCGGACAAAGAATTACAAAAATATATTATACTTTTCTGAAATAATTAAATTTGAAAATTTCTTTTTTCGCTTGAAAACTGTTTTTAGAGTACGATTCACGGGATTTTAGTGTTTATAAATCCTATGGCCATAAACTTAAACACAGTTATATACATTTTAACGTGGAGTATATATAATGTAATATGTATACATACCGAAAAGCAATCGATTTTTATTTATTTGTTTTGTATAATGTATACGTCGTTTTTATCGGTCGAGGCATTTACGGATATTATTATTATTATTATTATTATTGGGTCCTGGACCGGATATATAATATAAACGAAAAAAAAAATCAAACATTATCATCAAAAATAAAAATAAAATAAAATATATTTGCTCGGAATACGATTATTATTTAATTATTTGAATACGATGTTGTCCTCCTCCTATATAATAATAATAAAAAATAATAATAATAAAAATATTAATAATATTAATAATATAAAAAAATTATTATTATTATTATATAGGTGTACCGCAATTAAATATACGAACGACTGCTGACAGAATTTTTGTTTCGTACATTTCAACATCGATATAATATTAAGGATCCGTTCCTTAAGGGCGATAATAATATTTATACTTTTTTTTTTTTTTTTTTTTTAGTTTTCCTGACTTTTGTCATTTAAACTTAGTTATATAAAATTACAATTTTTTAACATTTTGTATAACTGATCACAATATTTGTTTTCAAATAGAACATCGTGATCTCGTTTCTTATCGTTATTTCTATGATCCAGGCAGTATATTACAAATATAATATATTATTATTATACGCGAAATAATAATAATAATAATAATAATAATAATAATAATAATAATAATAATAATAATAATA
>JAIUCT010000008.1:7119316-7134586 GCA_021307375.1 Tetraneura akinire
TCAATTTTTGATATTAAGGTCTGAAAATTTTAATAATATTTTAATAATTTTTTAATAAAATTTAATAATATTTTAATAATATTTTAATAATATTTTAATAATATTTTAATAATATTTTAATAATATTTTAATAATATTTTTATAATATTTTAATAATATTTTTATAATATTTTAATAATATTTTTATACTATTTTAATAATATTTTAATAATATTTTAATTATATTTTAATAATATTTTAATAATATTTTTATAATATTTTAATAATATTTTAATAATATTTTTTTAATATTTTAATAATATTTTAATAATATTTTAATAATATTTTTATAATATTTTTATAATATTTTTATAATATGTTAATAATATTTTAATAATATTTTAATAATATTTTTTTAATATTTTAATAATATTTTAATAATATTTTAATAATATTTTTATAATATTTTTATAATATTTTTATAATATTTTAATAATATTTTTATAATATTTTAATAATATTTTAATAATATTTTAATAATATTTTAATAATATTTTTATAATATTTTAATAATATTTTAATAATATTTTTTTAATATTTTAATAATATTTTAATAATATTTTAATAATATTTTTTTAATATTTTAATAATATTTTAATAATATTTTAATAATATTTTTATAATATTTTTATAATATTTTTATAATATGTTAATAATATTTTAATAATATTTTAATAATATTTTAATAATATTTTTATAATATGTTAATAATATTTTTATAATATTTTAATAATATTTTTATTATATTTTTATAATATTTTAATAATATTTTTATAATATTTTAATAATATTTTAATAATATTTTAATAATATTTTTATAATATTTTAATAATATTTTAATAATATTTTTATAATATTTTTATAATATTTTAATAATATTTTAATAATATTTTAATAATATTTTAATAATATTTTAATAATATTTTTTTAATATTTTTATAATATTTTAATAATATTTTTATAATATTTTTATAATATTTTTTTAATATTTTAATAATATTTTAATAATATTTTAATAATATTTTAATAATATTTTTTTAATATTTTAATAATATTTTAATAATATTTTTTATTTTTATAATATTATAATAATATTTATAATAATTTTTTAATAATATTTATAATAATATTTTAATAATATTTTTTTTTTTTATATTATTTTAATAATATTTTTTATTTGTATAATATTATAATAATATTTATAATAATATTTTAATAATATTTTTTATTTTTATAATATTATAATAATATTTATAATAATATTTTAATAATATTTTTTTATATTAATAAATAATAATAATATTAATATTAATATTAATTTTTTTTATTATAATATTTAAAATATTAATAAATATTATTAATAATATTTTTTTATTCTGACTGAACTTCGCTCAGAATCGTTTTTTCGAATGCAATGGTTTATCATTGCATTCAAATTATAATTAAAATTAAACGCTATGGTTCGCACGTCTGTATCCTGTGCGGCAGGAGTATCAGCTCATATTTTTTATACTTAAAACAGCTATAAAAAAAATCGTAAATGTAATAATTCACAATTAATTGAAATGAAACTGAGTTAAGTAAAATATATTTAAGATTCAATAAAATTTTAAATTTTTTTGTCAATTGTATATAACTTAATTGTATAATATTATAATATAACAAGAAAAATGAATATAAATAATTTAAATATTGATTTTACTGAAATTTAAACTTTAAACGTTTAAACACCTATAAAAAAAAAAAAAAATGAAACTTGGGATTTTTTAATATTTTGATATGTTGTTAAGTAATATGTGATTATACTTCTGTAAAAATTTCAGACCTTAATGATAATTTTATCAAACATTATATACATAAAAACGATAATTTTACGAAATATTCAAAGTCCTATAGGTATTTTATAGAAAAATTAACGTAACGGTTCTAAAATTTTATCACATATATATACCTATGCCAATACCCCAAAAAATTTTCAAGTCTCTAAATTGTAAATTGCCTGAGTTATCGTGAAAATTGCGATCGAATTCGTCGAAATTTCAGTTTTCATGCAAAATGCTGTTTTTTCGTCATTGTTTTTTACTTTAATAATATTAATATAACCGTTTAATGTTTTGTTACATAATATTAATTTTAATATTGTAAATAGACAAATAGTAAATAGGTAATATTAATAATAATAATTATACGATCAGGATGAATACATACTTAAACTTATAAAATAAGAATTTTTTTAATTCTTTACATATCACATATGTCATGTTTTTAAATATTATCATTTAAATAAAATATGAATTGTACTTACTAATACCAGATCCATAATCCTTTATAATGTTATTTTTAAATAAAATAGCACCTTCAATTATTTCTTGGTGTGATAATGCACCTTTCTTTGGCATATTTAATGAAATAAAATAATAATAAAAAAAAAAATTATTCAAATATTATTCGTTAATTCTTTCTTAAATTTAATAATGATGTTCACGTTTTCAATTAATGAAACAAACTGCACAGTACAGAGAAGGGAAAAATGTTACATGTAGAATAACAATATACAAAATTATTTATAACATATTTGACGTCTTTATCTGATAGTAATTCATCTAAAATTTTATTTATATTTTATAACAATATAATTGACTATCCTAAAATACAAAATTAATAGGTATTTATAAAAGTGAAATACGTATGAGTAGGTAGTATACACTTAAATTAAATCTTATAGGCACAATTATACTTCTTATTTACCTACATGTACACGTGTAGAAATATTATCGATAATTATTTCTTAAAATAGATTTTAGATATGTACGGTAAGTACCGGTGTAGCTAAGATCCGAATATATAATCCATTGTGTAATATTTTGAAATAAATAAAAGATATTTTTGTTTACAATAATATAATATTTTAGACTTTACCTACTACTTTGGTGTTCACCGAACCGTTTTCGAGTACGAGTGTAGTGCGTTTACAATTTTGTTTAATTTTAAATATTAAATATAATAAATTGATACAATTTTATTCAAATATTGTATTTATGGATTTTCTATGAATTAATATTTTAAAACATGATGGTTTTAAAAAAAAATATTTTGTGTCACTAAATTATTACACGTAATATAACATGACATAAAATATTACGTCTTAAAACTGTTATTACTATTTACGTTAACGATCGCGTGACGTATACACTATTACACTAATGATTATAAAATTGTTAACCCATCATTTTGAAAAGGTTATATTATTAAAACAGAGCCTTTACAAACGAAAATTTTGCTTTTACAAACCTTTACAAACGTATTACAAACGAATGGACGAATTTAATTGTCGTTTCAAAGGTTTCAGGCATTTCCCCAGCCCCCCCATTTTGAAAAGGTTATATTATTAAAACGGAGCCTTTACAAACGAAAATTGTTCTTTTACAAATCTTTACAAACGTATTACAAACGAATGGACGAATTTAAATGTCGTTTCAAAGGTTTCAGGCATTTCCCCAGCCCCCCCCCCCCCATTTTGAAAAGGTTATATTATTAAAACGGAGCCTTTACAAACGAAAATTGTTCTTTTACAAATCTTTACAAACGTATTACAAACGAATAGAAGAGTAAAAATCAAAAAATTTTATGTTGGGGGGGCTGGAGAAATGGACGTGTGGAGAGTTATGAGTTATCGATGAAATTAATTTTATTTCGGCGAAAATTAAACCTCAAAACTCATATTTAACATAATATAATTTAACCGTTTCTCTTCCGATATAATATCATGTAACTCAAAATTGTAATATATAATAAAATGTAGACCAAAACGGTAAGTATAAAATATCCTTCCTCTAAATAGATATCGTCCTAACTTTTTCTTTCCCCTCTTCCCTCCGATTCGGACCAAAAGGAAAATCACGCCGGAAAGAAAAATGGAAGCGAAAAGCGATAGCCTGGTCGGATTTTTCGGAGCTCAACACCGATGACGGTAATCGGATTAAACGGAAGACTGCGACGACGGTTTGTCAAAATGCGTTTCACTTGGGAATCCGGACACCCGGCCGCGAAACAGGAAGGAAATCCTATATAATATTCGGGAGAACGATATTTATTCGGGACGTTATGCTCGCAGAGAAACGCGCGTTTTATTTCGTTTCTATATTTATACCGAATATACGATTATTATTATTATTATTTCGTCGGAATTCACAAAAATATCGTAAAATATAAACAGATTTAACTACTGCATCGTCCGTCATTATTATACTCATACGATATATAAAATTACGTCTGATCGTAAATAATATACAGGGTGAAATTAAATACGTTTAAAAGTTCAGACGTATTCACGCGTTTCACCAAAATCGGTCGGATAGATTTAACTCGAATCCGATATGTTTATCGTATATTATTATCGTACACGATTTATACAATAATAATTATCCGAACACTTTCCGAAACGTTTTCTGTCTCCCGCCGGCTCGAGTATTATAATATTAATATTGTTAAAATTATACAATTTCCAGAAAAATATAATATTATTATATGCATAATACGATGGGCAAATTAGAAAGGGTTAAAACTCCAAAGATTATACCTATATATATACGTTATTAAATATTTTTTAATAAGATTAAGATTACTTTTATCGTTTCGGTAAACGCGTTCACCTGCTGCTGTCGTGTACGATTTGCGAAATTAACGATCTCAACCATAATATAATTTAATACCTATTTATAGTTTCAGGTCGTTAATATTTTAATCGAACTCGATCGGAAAAATAAAGCGTCCGACAAATCGTTTGTGTTTTATATACGATAAAATTTAATCGAAAATCAAAAATTTAATAATATTATTCGATCCCATGGACGAACGCAATAGATCGAGACTTGAGAAAAACAGTTTCGAACAACTACGCTGCTCGCCGTCGATTTTTAGTATTTTTACCAATATTATTATTGTTACATTCTTCCGAGAAATAAAACCTGCAAATACGAACGATGCGATATTATTATAACGTAATATTGTTTTGACCAAAAACCGAAGGGTCCGTTTACCTGTAGGGCTTTTCCGTTCCTTTCGAACAATTATATTTATAGAATATTATTATTATTATTATTATTATTATTATTATTATTATTATTATTATATAATTACACGAACATTCGGGCTTAGCGAGGAAATTTATTTCGTCCGTTTCTTCCATGATGGCCCGGTGTACAATACGTCTGCGGTTATAATGTTAAAAAATATTCCAATTTTTATCAACAATCTTGTCGCTGGATTACGAAAGAAACTAAAGAAAAATACAAGATTCGTCATTATATATACAGTATATTATATACAGTTTTCATGTTCCATAAAATAAATAAAAATTATTATTTATTGTTAAGAAGTATTCGTGGATAATTTATTTAAATTAAATAAAACCCAAATCCACAAAAAATTGTCTTTTATTCGAGCCAATACGTATTTCGATAACCACGTTACTTTCTTCAGTGCAAAAAAAAAAAAAAAAAATTTTAACGACGACTATTGAAATTGCATTTTTTAATAGAACGGAAATAGAAACGATCCTTTTGTCTTTATATTAAATTATTAGAATAAGGATAACCCATAAGGACTCGGAGAAAATATTTAATTTTCATCGTCCTAAAAAGAAAAAAATGAATCGATAAGGAAATTCAATATTCGGAAAGAGCTAAATAACATGCGTTAATAAAACAAAAAATAACAATCAACACTTTTTCTTATTATTTTTATTCAATCATACAATATACGCTTAACATGTTATTATAATATATAGGTATAGGTAATAGTATCCACTTGAATAAACGAAATACGGATAAATAATACGTCACTTCTATGGTATTATAATGTATTTATATTTATGTACAATAATATAATATTACATAATTTAATATCGATATTTTAAGTCAAAAAACGTACATAAAAGCGTTTTTTTTTATCATTAATTTAAAAATAATCGTAATTTTATAACCGAATATTAAATACAATTGTTTAAATACAATATACATAAAACGATAATAAATAATAATAAACAAAATCATATAAGATAAAGTATTTATTACCTGAGAAAATCAAAACTTTTTTTTTTTCATTTTTATCGGATAATTCAACGTGGAAAATATAGTTTCGTCAAAGATAGATTCGCATACACGAAAATAAATAAATAAATAAATATTACATAATAAATTATACTTAATACGCAAAATAAAAACTAACAGCCACTTTATACTGTTATCGCGAAGACGATAAAATAAAAAAATAATAATTAATAATCAATGATATCGGAAAGCGATACGATATAAATATTATAATAATATTCATCAAAATCCTATATGAAACGACAAAATTTGTATTTTAGTTAAAATTTAATATGCAAAATTATATAGGCATAATAATATTCACATGACTAGATAACGTATACATATAAATATTATAATATAATATACAATTTATTATATTTAAAAATATGACGTCGTATCGAGTAAAAAAAAAAAAAAAAACACACGAATCCGATTCATTTTAAAATTTGAATTTTTTTTTTTTTAACAATTACTTTTTTCTTTTATTCGAGTATATATAATATTATTATGCGAATAACGTTTCGAAATTAATAATAATAATAAGAGTAATATTATATTATATATAGTTATGTACACAGCATAATGTTTAGGATAATATGTACAACGATATTTTCATATTTTATAATATAGTTATGTACAACGAATTATAAATTTTTATACAAAACAAAATTTAATGGATATTAGACTTCCCCTTCTATTTGAAAACATTTGGTATATCGGGACTCCCGCGAAACGAATGCTATAGTGTAGTACACGACGTGACGACAACCGCAACCGTGGTACATTATGTAAAACACATAACAAAATTTATCGTATAATACGGTATAATACGTATAATATTGTATACCGCGTGTGTTAGGTCATATGCAGGCGACATTTAAAAAAATGATTTTAATGCCGGACTTGCATCACTCGCAGTCCTTGATGTGACGATGGCATAATATTTTCTTCGTCCAGTAGTTGATGAGACCTTCGACAGCGACCTGCAAACGAACGTCAAAAATTTGTTAAAATGACAATATGTACAAGCAATAATAACAATACAATTAATATTGTGAAATCTAAACAATTCGCATATAATATTCAGAGATTAATCTCACATTTTAAATTGTCTGCAAATTCAATATATTTTCCATCCGATCAACAATCGACGTTAAAATAACGATTATCACATTTTTTTTTTTAAATTAAAGAACGATTTTCGAATTATTCAAATAATTTTTGATTTTATTATAATATTATACAAAAATACTTAACATGTTATTATTATACTATGAAAAATCGCGATATTAGTGAAAGATTATTTTGTCTGCACTTCTATCGACAACACAATATTATACGTTCTTAATAATTTAACGTATAACATCTAATTAGAAGAAAATATTATCGATTTCGAGCAATTAAATTTAAGCATTTTATTAAATTTAATTAATTGGTCAATTACAGCCGTATAAATCATCGTTATATATATTTTTTTTAATTGGGTTTTTAATAATAGCTTAAAAAATACACACAAAATCATTCGATGAATAAAGTGACGTGAAATCTTCGATTTTTTTTTTTTTTTTACTTTCTCACATTTTTAAAATTCGGAACTCGCGTAATTTTATTTATTATTCTTTTTTCTCCACTTGTATACATTTATAGACAGCATCGTATATTATGTTAGGACGGGCCGTATTAATCAATTTTAATTAGAATCTGCGTAATTGTTTGCGTTATATATTTACGCGTATATTATAATATTTCCCCATGCTAATGACCGACGGGATTTCGCGAGGGTCCCGACTACGACATCCGTCCTGAACGAGTAATTAGACGACAACCCTTTGCGTCGAGAATAATTGAAACGTAAAACCTGACGTGACTTTGGCTCACGTCGATCGAAGGTACCTCTAAACTAAACACGCCTAAGAGGTACATTGGTTTTTTGTACCTCTATGTAATATTATAATACGAATCTCTTTGAAAACGACCGTATACGAGTATAATAATATTATTATATAAATTTCACGATTTATAGATGTCGAATTTAATAAAAAAAAAAAAATGATAAAACAAAAAATTAATTTTATTATATCGATTCGAATTATTATAATCAATAAACTATCAAAACGTATTGTTGCAAAATATTATAGTAATATTAATTGTGTATAATCAATTGAAACGTACCCAAGTATTTAGCAAAATCCAAAGACCGTGGAGCGTAATCCAACAACGGTGGACATTCGGCATCGTCGTGCTGGGCGACTTTGTGCAGACCGGGAGATCCGCGACCGGTCCAACGATAGGCGAGCACTAGGGCCAGTAATAGGAACACGGCCACGCTGGCGCCGGCCGCGGCCAACAGTTGCCACTGGAGTCTGGCGGCAGCAGCCACTGGCGCCGATAGTTCGGCTGTCACGTCTTCTTCTCCGATGGCCACCGCGGCCACGGTCTCCTCGTCGTCGCCAGGGCCGCTCCAATCGTCCGAGGCGACGGCTGCCATCACTTCAGCTGACGTTTTCGTTGTTATTACTTCCGGCGCGACTGATGACGTCGAGTGCATAGCGCTCCTCGTGTCCAACAGTAATGTCGGACTGGTGGACATTTTAACTGATTCGTCGGCTCCGCCCAGTAGAGAAACCTGTTGATAGAAATGTAAAAAAAAAAAAAATACAAATTATTAATTATAATATTTTAATTAAATTTTATTTTTTATTTTATCCGGAACTACGCGTCTAGCATTAGTATTATAACCACGGTTATAAGTTCACAAATATGTTGTCTAAATTATATACCGCGTTAACGTGAATAAAATATCGTATATATGACCGTTGATCACAATCGTACTTTCGTAACGTGCGACAACGCGTGTTTATTATAATTTATTTTGTGGAATTTAATTTTTCAAATAAAAATAAACTTATTGCTTTTTAAGTTTAACAACATTATTAACATCGGCAATTCGAAAGTTGTATTATTACAACAAAATTCGAATAATTCGTTTATATTATATTATTTTAGGCGTTAATTGAAATTAGTTTTAATCGATTACTTAATTGTATAAGCATAGAATTCGAGGACTGTTTGTTTTCTTATCAGCAAGTTTCCTTATTTCGTTTTTGAATAGTATAGAAACTAATTCGTATATACAAATCGATTTATTCATATTTTTCGCGTGGTATAATAATAATAATAATGAATAATGTTCGCATCCACGTTGGGATTGCACACCAATGTACATAATATACGTATAAATTTATATACTGCGCACATTCTTAAGAGTGGCCGTTACAGACGTCTGTTGGTCGTAAAAAAAAAAAAAAAAAAACGTTATTGTGCATAAATATTTTAACTGTACAGAACACGCCGATAACGACGTTTAAAATTTAGAGTTTCGTCGTTTCCGCGTATATACACATACATATTATCATCATCGACGTGAAGTTAAAAAGTAAAATGAGGAAACATTTTGACGGTACGCCAAAATCACGCCCCAAGCTATAATATGTATATTTATCCGTCTGTTTACGAAACTTTGTTGTTTCGCATTTCATGTCTTACGCATTATTATGGTAACATACCGTTATTATTATTATTATTATACCGCGGTACATGCGAATAGAGTGTAGTATATTATTTTATACCGACCGATGGATCCTAGGGGGCTAGAACCATAAGCGTTAGGTCGGGTTACTCCGCGCGTCTTCGAGCAGGAAACGTTCTTTTTTTTTTTTGTTTTTATTTTACACATCACATCCCAACCGTTAATTCTCAAGTTAAAAAGTTAAGTTACTTTAATTTATATTATATTTTCGTATATTTTATGGGGATATGTGTTAGGCGTTATAGGCCTACTGTTACGTCCGGTTCGTCGCTTATCGTTCATTTGCCGGACGTAGGAACAAACGAATACAATCTTGGATATAATATTACAGCGGCCATGTTTTTCCACGGGCTGTGAGAAAAAAAAACAATAATTGGGCGGACGACGATGACGGTGAATTCGCTATATAGGTGTATATAATTAATATACGGCTCCGAGTCGTATTACAAAAAACAGAAATTAAAACGATTTTAATTTAATTAACACGGTTCGTGTATTTTCCGAGCACGAAGGTTAATTATAATTGTCTATTATTATTATTTTTTTTTTTTTTTTATTAAATGCGTTTCGTGTTCAGCCGCAGAGTGCACGAGGTATAATATTATATTATACACCCGTGTACGAGAGATTGTATTCCAAAATGATTTGTCATTGCGTATATATACGCCTTCTCTTAATTACTGACAGTAAGTGGAGCAACAACCGTCAGAATTTAATATAATTATAATAAGAATAACCTAACCGCGAGACTACTCTATTCGAACACGGTATACGCGTTTTTAAATTATAAATATTTTAAACGTTACGTGACAATTATTTCAATTAATCGTCATGAAAAAATACGCGTATATATATATAATAATTTTCATTTTGACAGGCAGAAAATCACGAAACAACAATAAGGACACGTGTTAAAAAATGATAATATTATTATCATATATGCGATAAGAAATGATAATAACATGACGTATAAGTTTTCATCGAAAATTTATCAGTCCAGATAATATATAAATATTATTATGTACACCGATGTCGGAAAATGAGCTATTATGCTTGTAATCAATTATTATAATACGCGTATATAAAGGTACAACATTTTATTCGATAATTGTATAAAATATTTTTTCGAATTATTGTACGACTCGGGAACGTTTCGTTCGCAGGCTTGCAAAAACTGACAACGCTATACAGGTTATATATATAATAAATATATTATACAGATGGAGGCCGCTGTGCTCGCAGCGCCCTAAGTAATTACTCGATTAAAAGCGTGCTCTTATAATATATAAGAGCGTATTTGTTTAATTTGCACATGCCCTTCTTGTGAAAAGTTACGGTAATTCAGTAACAATTAGCATAATATGTGAGTTTCCAGTGAAATTCATCCGAACTATTGGAGGGGAAAAACTAAACGCCATTTATCTTTTTCCCGCTCTCTGCAGTACCTATAGTTTAGTTATCCGTGGAATTTTCGCGTTAAACAAACAAGAGGAAATATCACTGGATAATAATACGTTAGAAAAACATATAAAAATACATGTAATTATACCTTATACGGATTTTTTTGTTACCATTAACAACCTGGCTGGTATAATATATATAATTAAAATTATTGTAATTTTGTCATTAAATAAATATACGGACGGAAAGTGCACTGGGGTTCATACGCAGTTAATAATAATATGGTGTATTAAATTTTGGAAGAATTGGCCAACACTGCTGCGGAACAATGAAAAAAAATAAAAACTAGTTTTTTAAACACACGCCAAACTGCAGTATTAGACTATATACGTAAGATTTGAACGAATATATTATTATTATATACTTCTACTCGTATATTATAATAATATTATGTATTTATGTCAACACGGTAAAATGAAAAATTCCTGAAAATACAAGTAAAAAGAAATTGAAAAAGTTTTTTGCAGACCGAAAGTTTCCTTTTTTAATACATCTTAATGATATTTATAACGGAGTTGCGGGGTTGTCAAAAGAACGAAGAATTTCCAATTTTACGAGCCATTTAACGTCCTTTTCATTTTTTTTTTTCTTCTTTGTTTTGCCGTTGGAAATCCGTTAATACGTCACCCTAAGGGCTAGAAGTTAATATAACAATGAGAAAGTGAAAAAAAGACACCGTGGTGGGTTTTTATACTATACATATATATATATATATATATATATTATACGGGGAGAATGTTGAAAGTAGTCGAGTGGAAAAATGAGATATATACATATATACGTACTATATGCAGGGGTGGAGAGCACAATAAATGATCGAAAATCCCAACGAATCAGGAAACACACTTAAGCCGGACTCAATTTCAGACTTGTAAAAACCAATAGAAAATCGATATATATATATATTAAATATGTGTGTGTGTATGATGATCTTTAAGCTTTTAAGGATTTCATATTATTTTCGTGTATACGATCAGCGGGATATAGACGATATATTATAACGATAAATGTCGTATATAAAAAATAAACAGTCGACCCAAATCGTTCACTTATTTTTATATAGGTACGTATACATTTTATATATATAAAAAGTGTATACGATTAGATATGCAAAGTGTATTTTGCGTGCTACGTAATCATACTGTTTTGTTACTGTAGGGTATCATATACAGTAACCCATATTAAAAATATACGTTGTACAAAATTTGAAAATTGTAAAAACTATACGAATATTCGTATACGATTATATTTACATAATACTATCGTATATGTGTAATATACGACGCGTATATTATGTATATTACATAAAGTACTCGAGGATATACAAACAAGTGACGTAATTATTAACTACTTTAGGGGAAGGACTTTAAGCCAAATATAAACGATAGCGATTGGTGGAGTATCAGTAGGGGTTCACGTTTTGTAAAATTAATATCACAGACTCAATTTCACTACCTATATAATAGTTCCAGTAAGGGGATGTTGGAAATCAGCAGGAGGCCAATTTCAAATTTTTAAGTACAACGCCGGTTCGTTTTCATCATTTATTCTATTTAGAAAATAGAAATATTCATAATTCAAAATTTTTACTAAATTTAAATACAGACTATATATAAATAACATTATGACGTAATATTATACTTATATTATATTATATATATTATTTATAGCATATGGTCAAGACCCAGAGAGGTAAAGGAAACTATATTCTTTACAGGACGTCAAAATTGTGGACTCGGGACGAAATCCACCGCGAAGACTTAATGCAGGTGCAACTGTGTATGAATTATATTTAATATTATATATTCACTTTTATTCGGATACTTTTTGGGCGGGGAAGAATATAATGTTACCAACTCGTATAAACAACGTTTATAACCTAGGATATATAATATTAATAATGGTCGTGCGGTGGTGTGGCCATGTTAGATTATCGTCAGAACGATGGGCGGTACCGGAAATCGCTGTGTATAATTGCACCGGTGCAACGATAAGTGCAATGCACACCGAGTGGTCGAAAAATACTCGTAATGAGCGAGCGCGTCATTAATGTCGCGGTAGAGGTAATACCTATTAAAACGACTGCAAAATAAATTCCAATAAAAACGAGACTAAATACTATTATTAGGTGAAATTTTTTTTTTTAAATTTTCGTATATTAGAATTTTTGCTGCTGCCAAATTCTGTAGCATGATGGGTCGAAATTTCTAGCTTTAAAATCCCATTACCTTTTATACACGTAATATAATAAAATAATAGTCTGTAATTACAAACTAGAAGGAAACTCTTCACCTGTAGCCCATACCAAAAATGTCGGTGTTATAGGTTATATATATAATATATATATATAGGCTGGACAAATAACGCGGTTAGAGGAAAACGTTTCCGCTTTTCGCGAGGGAGGATATGGTAATGAAAGTTGAAGCCCAAGAATTTATTACCATCGTGTATTCGGTCGAGTGCGTCTGGTAACCGCAGAGAGGGATATTATTCCACGGAAGTACCGTAGAGGTGATGTTGATAAAATATTAAATAGGTATTCGTCGGCACTACCCCCATTCACCACTGTTACCAACACGATTCATCGTCATTTCAACACTGGTCGTAGTTGGCTCGGCACCAAAGGTTTTCGTAGGTTTTACCGGCGTATAGTGAATTGAAAAAAAATATATACTATATATAACACTCAAAAATTTAATATTTTTAACTAATCTCAAAAACTCAAGATGGTTATATTTTAATACTTAAGCGTTAAAAAAATAAAAACAAATAAAAACCAAAAACATTACTTATACTCCCTTATTCTATATTCGCACCACTGATCTACTTCATAAATACAAAAATAGCAATAATATAATGAATCTCAAGATTAAAATCAATACAACGGAGTTATAGTAAATAAATAGCAATAAGCACGTCGAAAGTTCTAATATTAATACGACTTTATATACTCGTTGAAAAACTGATCAAAATTTAGTTATATTATTTCGTCGGCACGTCAGTTTGATTCGTGAAAATTACAGTAATAATAACAATGAAAAATGATAAATTGTAAAATCTGCCGAAAATGTAAAAAAAAAATAATTTGTTACAATTTAATTTTTTAAGAACCCTCGAAATATCTCGATTTTAATATTTTACTGCTCAAAGAAACAGTTTAAAGCATAATTTATTTAAATTTTCAATAATTAAATACGTCTTATCTGCAGCAGGCTCAATTTACTTTTTTTTTAATTATGATTGTTAAGAAGTGTTAAACGTATTCTTAATTTGTATATACAGAATTTGTATGCTAATTATTTTCTAGTCGTTCTAAATCTAGACGAAAAATGATACAAAACTTTTTTACTTTGAAACAGACTATTTTATTTTGTATACACAATAAATATTTTTGTTCGTTATGTTATGCAGAATTTACTATTAGCCTCGGAAACACGCTGAAAACGTTTTTCGGAAACGAGTTGTGTTACAACGATTTGGTATTTTTTTTATATATTTATCTTCACATTTATGCCGGAGGGATGTTTTTCTCTGGCGTATAACAATAAATAGTTTAGTTTAATCTTTGCACTCTCCGATAGACTAATCGAGCGGAAAAACATTCGAAACTCGATACATTATACGAGACGAGTCTATCTCTATCTGGCATTGTCACAATCGTCCAAAAATGTCTTTTTTATCCGACGACGATCGGGTAGTTCAGTTTGTTGTGCATCATCAAATGTTAGTGTGTGTGTGTGTGTAATTCGGTTTTGATTTCTCAGATTTACCATTCGTGAACCGAGATAGTGCGTATGACCCGAAAACCAAACGATACCCGAACAATGGTTGGAACAATATAACGAGCAAATAAAATTCCCGACACGAGTTTTTCGTCGTTTCAGACGACGCATGACGCCGAC
Source organism: Tetraneura akinire (assembly GCA_021307375.1). Classification (NCBI taxonomy): domain Eukaryota; kingdom Metazoa; phylum Arthropoda; class Insecta; order Hemiptera; family Aphididae; genus Tetraneura; species Tetraneura akinire. Next base: position 7,134,400 of record JAIUCT010000008.1, read on the forward strand.
AATCGTCTCCAGGTTTCCATTTTTTTACTCATTATACCGCGACGTCGAGGCGACGAGACAAGTATATTATATTAAGCTGAATAAGCTCGATGCTACGTTAAATTATATATTAATCCTATCCGTCCGGGCAACAACATAAAAATAATAATAATAATAATAATAATAATAATAATAATAATAATAATAA
>JAIUCT010000008.1:7134596-7146879 GCA_021307375.1 Tetraneura akinire
TTATTATTATTATTATTATTATTATTATTATTATTGTTAACGTAAATAATATTATAACTTATAAGCGTATTATATAAAAGATAAAAAAATTTATAGCGACATTTTATAGCATCGTACCTATGGAGGATATACATAGAAGAAAAAAAATTCTAAGATATATTTCCGACTACTTACGTGAACGCACGATCTAACTTACAGGACGACATTGGCGGTATAAATACATCAACTATATATACAAAATGTCAACGCCAAACCGTATATTTATTTATTATTATTTTCTTTTTCGAGCAAATACATGTCTTATGTCTCGGAATCTTGTATTTCTTATTCCGGATTTATTGACTTCAGAAATACATTCGACGTCAACGTATATAAGTCGAGTAAAAATATAAAAAATAATATTCTACTCTTATTTGTATGACCTGCCATCACCTGGAAATTCTCATTCCGCGAGTAGGTACCATTATACGAGTATATAAATATTATAAGAAGAGAGTCTTGGTTACGATGTTGGTTAAAACCATACAGGGTGTAACAGGTCTATCTGACAATTGCAATAACTTTTTTTCTATTCATTTTTTTTAACTTTTTTTTTTTTCAAATAAATACTGAGCCCTTGCGCTACAATACTGTCGATTTCAAATATTTTTTTGTACTTGGGAAACTCAAATTTGAAAATTTTAAATTTAATTTTACCATTTTAAAAGAAAATCAAAATAGCCATTTTGTAGACCGGATTTTTAGAAAAATTATGGTATTAAAATATCTTCTTAAAGTTTGGTCATTTATTTCTTATGATTTTTTAAACTTTTTGAAAATGTGAATTAAATTACTAAAATTATTGGTACAATTAATATTGTACGGGTCTATCAAATAGTCGGTGATTTGATTAACTTTTCCATGAAAGCATACACTTGATTAAAAATATTCTATTCATATTAACACAGAGTACATGTACATACAACTACAGTTGAAAATTAGACAATCCCAACGTTTATCATTTAGTTATGAAAATTATTAGCTACATATTACGTGTTATTATGTTTACGTCTTTACCTATTTTATAAAATATAAATGTAAGAACTGATCAAATAACTAAATGCACTATAATAATTAATGCATTATAGAATTTTTTTATTATGTATTGTTTCTTATTACCTATATTTTAAAAATTTAAATAATAAATATAATTAAAACCCTATAATGATATAATCTAATCTGTGATATTATTAAGGTATAAAAGTGTAAAAGTGTAATAATTCGTTATAACAACATAACTTAACAAAACACAATAATTGAATAGTAATAATGAAATTATTTTATACAACAATTTGTGTTACTAAGAACAAAAACAGAAATGAAAAAAGATTTAATTAGCTACTTCGGTTTATTATTGATATGTAAGTAGGTACCATTTATATTATAATAATTATTTTCATTTCTTAATAATATTAATATTTATTTAAATTGGTTAAAGGTTCAGTCAAATTGAGTAATTAGTCAAAATGAGAACTACTAGAATGAATATTTTATACATTATAATGTATGATGTACCTACTACTCATAATTCAATTTCAGTGATATCATCAATATGAGAAATCTGTCTATTAAACATGTAATATTAACATTAATATACCTGGCACCAAAAAATGAATATTATGCAGTTTTGATCTATTTTTTTTTTAAAAAAAAACTAAATTATCTTATAAAAAATATTTAACAATAATTTTGAGGCTATCATAATTATGTATTTCCTCACACACTAGTTATACTTGTATACCTTATTAAAAATAATTTGTTATAACTTTTAAGCATTTAAATATCTAAATACTTATTCAAATTGCACATAACTTAGTCAACAATTAATAAAAAAAAAAATAATATTTAACAGGTAATATCATTACCTACCTAAATATTTTTTATTTATATACTGTTTCAATATAATTTTTTTTGTTTGAGTATAAAAATTAGAATGTTACATTTATTAATGTATAACTTATTTATACCAGATACCTACGCAATTATAATTTCATTAATGTTAAATTTGCACATTTATTGTTAAGTAAAAACATACAAATATTTTTATGGTAATTAAATAAAATCAAAATAAAATTGTTACATAAAAGTACATTAACAAATTTACAATGTAGACTGTGGTACTTGTACCTAATAATTGTGATTTGCTAAAAATCTAATTAGACTTTAAAATAATATGGCATATTAATAATCAAGTTAATTATTTTAAATCACTGGAAAAAATATATTATACCTATCATAGTATCATGTTTGTGTTTCATTAATGATATGTTGTCTTTAAGAGAATAAATAATAATATACTGACTGACATAGAAATTCAGTAAATTTATATTACAAATGTTATATTAATATAATATAGGTATTTTAAATTTTTTAATATAATTTGATTTATTTATTAAATAACTTATTGATATATTCTTTAAATTTCTATTACTTACTATACATTTGATTTTTTTATGTTATTAAATTTAGCTATGTGCTAGTTTGATACTACCCTGTTATTTGTTAGGTATATGCAGGGGTTAAAGTGAGGGGGGACTCCTACCTCTGACAGCACAAAAAAAAGCGTCCCCTTTAATCAACTACTTAAAAAGGTTCGCTGGAACGCTTAATAACAAAGTAATAAAGTGATAATTATTTGTTTTATTAATTATATGCATCCATTTAGAAAAATCTTGATTTTTGATAAGTTTTCTAAAGACAATATATAAATACATATGTATTATATTTTGTTGTAAGGTTCTATCACACTATCGGTTAGGTTATAGGTAGGACTTATATTATTCTTTAATATGTTATATATAATTGTGTTAATTTATGGTTTTTACATTTTATAAAAAAAACACGGAACGCTCAAAATTTCTATGGTATTTGAGTCCCCCCTGCACTTTTTTCCCACTTTAACCCCTGGGTATATGATATTAAGTAGGTAATATATTGTTTTCCATTGAGTATTAATTAAGTTCTTTAAAACAATTTGAAGATTATTATATATATTACATAAATACTCTGCTTTGCAATCCGTTAAGTAATATTATAATATTTTTTAATTTTGTTTTTATAATTTAGTTAATCAAATTGTTAACTTGATGTTGGTACCTATATTAATTTAAGTGTATTATTATGTATTTATTAGAAAAAAATTATATTACCTGTTGAGGTTGATTACATTGAGTTTATTAATTAGTTTTAAATAAAAATGTATAAAATATTTATCTATTTATTGTAATAATATTTTAAAAATTATTAATTTTTCTTAAATATTACATACCTATTTTTAAATACTACCGTTATTATTTTTATTTTATTTAATATTTATTATTGTAACTTATACTTAAATCTGTATATTTTGTATTAATATTGTATAAATACCCTTATTTTATATTAATTTATTATGTCTTAATATTAAATAATAAATATGTAAAAATATTATTCTTTTTTACTTTTTTAATTATCTTAATATAGGTACAGAATTAGATAACTGCATTTAGCATTTGCACTAAGGTGTAGATATTTTTATTTATTTATTTTATATTTATTATTTTATATAAATGTATTATAATATAAGGTATTAATATTAAATAATAAATATACACAAATGACAATTATTCCTTTTTTATTAATTTTCTTTAAAAATAAATTTTTTATCACATGGTTGTGATGATAGTGGTGTAATATTGTCATTCAATTTTCCCTATATTTCCTTATCTTGTTAGAAAAACAATCCTTATAATCCTTTTACTCCTTATAATTATTTGAGTTTGGGAAATTGATTAAATCACTAGGTATAATTTTTACTTTATATTTATAATACATTTTGTTTCATACAAATTTCTTAAATGTTTCACCACGAGTTCAAAATATAATAATTTTAATATAATTTTAATGGAGAATTATAAGGTTTCTATTTAAGAATTGCTTGACATCTAAGATGCATTAAAACAAATAAGTTTAAAGAAAATCAATTACATAAATATGTGCCTATAATAAAATTATTTTATGTTGTTTCAATCTTATAGTAGTTATATCAGACAAAAAATATAATTAAGCTACTTGAATGTGAGATTATTAATAAAAAATGACGGGTTTGAGTTGTTTTTTAAAATAATAATCATAATTTCATAATATATTTTAATATTATCTTATTTATTCTTACTCTATCGTTACTCAAGTTAATGAGGTAAAAGAAATAGACTGAATATAATACATAATATAATAATTATTATATAATAAGTTTTAACATGTTTGATATAGATTAAAATGCGTTTAAAAGTATGTTTACACGGCTGTTTCCTCATGGGAAACTGTTTCAGATATATCTTACTGGCTAGACTTGAATTTTTTAAAGCCTGACCATAAATTAAATGCATATCTGTATACTCAACAACACTATAAAATTGAGGCATAATGGACAACTTTTCAAAAGAAACAATGAATTAAAAGTTTAAAAATTATGTATAATGAACAAAATATGAAAAATTATAATTTTAAATTATTTTGTAAACATTGGAAAAATGTGTATTAAATTTCCTTATTATGTGAAATATATAGAATATATTAAATATAAATTATATTGTTATTTAATTATTTTCCCAATTCTATATCTTACTTATATCTAATATACCAAATACAAATTAATAAAATATTGAATTTATGTAAATTTGCATTTTTGCACAATTGACAATGGCCAACATTGATTAAAATTTATCAATATAACTGGGACTCATAATAAATATCAATTTAATGATGTAAGCGATAACAAAAATCTTGGAATAAAAATTAAATTTCGATCAGCCATTTAATTAATAGTGTTATACAATAATATTTGTTATAATTTTATGTGGTATACAATAAAATTCTTAACTTTTTCACAAACTTTAAAAAATCGTAGAAAATAAATGGGTCAACCTTTATTAGAATTTTAAACACTAATATTTTTCTAAAAATCAGGTTTACGAAATGGCTATTTTGAAATTTTTCTTAAACAATAAAATAAAATTTTAAATTTCCAAATTTGAGTTTCCCAAGTACAAAAAAATATTTGAAATCGACAGTATTGTAGCGCAAGGGCTCAGTATTTATTTGAAAAAAAAAAAAGTTAAAAAAAATGAATAGAAAAAAAGTTATTGCAATTGTCAGATAGACCTGTTACACCCTGTATAGCAGAAGAATATTGATTGTTCGAATAAAAATTTTCATATATTATTTTTCATTATGGTAATTTTGTTTTTTCATAAATCCATTAAGAGAAATAATATTAATTCAATATTATAATTGGCGCTACACTTAAAGATTTCTCTCGAACCTCTCTCTATATAAGTATAGTCTTTTATTTTGTGTTTTACAAAAATATATAAGAAAAAAAACATTGGGCGGATAATAATGGCACATGGCATAGACTCGCGCTTCATTAAACAAACACAGAATAAAACCTATGCTTATCGTGCGAATACTTTATATTGAACGTCCGACGGGAGAGATTTCGACTTGTTTTTAAGTGCTTTTCCTTCGCTGCGAAACAGAATTAATATGGATAAAATGGTATAACGGCGTGTTTGTTTTCTTTACTCTCGTTCGTTATTCGTTATTTTTTCTTCGTTTCTGTCTTTGCGAGTAGCAAATGCGATTAATTTTGTGAAAAACTAAAATTATCACCGTGTTTATTTATATAACAATATAATAATATAATCGGTGTGCGCGATAAATCCACGGAAGATTAAATAATAATAAATATATTATAATACAGGTACGCGTTTGTTCAACACGACGATATTCCGACCAACCGAGACGCGTGATACGCATTTTTTTTTTTTAAATAATATCTATACGTAAAATAATGTTATCATTTTTTTTTTTTAATCCCACGATTTATATTCGTAAATCAATATCAAACGTCCTCGGCGCGTTATACGCAATATAATATCATTTAGATTTAGCGCGCATCATTATATAGAATATTTCTCCGAACAATATTATTAATTATTGCTTATAAAGTGAAATAAGAGCTACTAATTAACGTAACGGAATAAAGTAAATTATTAATGTCATAGAGCATATATAATTATTATTATTAATATATTTATATAATATATATAGTCGGTATGTATACGCGATCTGCGTTGGTTATATCTGCAGCGCGCCGTACATTTAAATTAGATTCCGAGCCCATCAGCGAGTCCCTAAAGCCGTCGCTCGGCGGTTCATTAAAGTTAAATTGCATTTGTTCCCCCTAACCTCACCGACTGCGACTGTACTTACAACCAACTGCCTCTCGTCCACGACCCCTCGTCGGGTTCATTGTCGGTCCGATCTTATTTCGGCCTCGGTGACCTTAAGAGTGTGTGTATGTGACCGGACCCCGAAAATACACACACGAATCGTCGTATTATATGTATATAATAATATAATATCGTGTATGTTGTGTGCGTCTCCGTGACAATGTAATTAAATTGTCTCTGTGGGCTCGCCGTCACTGCACGTCGACCACGAAATTAAAATTCTATAAATATGCCCGCAAAACACGTCAACCCCTTTTTGGCAAACTCTATATTACACGCGCATACACGCATCGTATAATTATTATAGTGTATATATATATCATCAGTTTTTCATACATTGTCCTGTCAAAGAAAACTCTGTAAATCATTTATAAAAAGCGAAATAACACGATTGATTTGTGAAAATTTTAAATTTTTATCCATATGGGGATACCTAGCTACCATGTAAATTTTAATTTATTTATATAATATAATATAGGCAATTTTGTGTTCACGCGACAAGGACCAAGAGGAAATAATTTTTATATACCTATATGTAACGAGTGAAACACGCGTATATGAAAAAAAAAATAAAATAACATACCTTCGTCCACTCAGACCGACGAACTAATTGATTTGCTACGTCGAATTCGTGTACACTGTACAATATATAATAATATAATGTACCTATATATACGAAACGCAATTTGTTTTACAATATCCATCATTCCGACAGTGCTAATAAAATCAAACTCACAGGTAGGTATATTATATAAATGTATTGATTTATGGAAAATTGCCCGAGTAAATTAATAGTATATATTATACTGCAGCGGTATATTATTTTATAATATATATATTATAATATTATACCTATTAATTTGATTAATAATTAAATGCGCTCGAGTTCACCGTGTTCAAAAGCCTTTGAAATAATAATACACTGTAATTTTACTTCATCAATGAATCTGTTACGCTCTAATTATTTTATTACCTATATTAATATATAACTATATGTTATTATTGTAAGTACGATAATACGATATAGTTTTTGAAGTATAGTATTCTTCTTTTTTTTTTTTTTAATAATCACATCATAATTTGATTTTTTCATTTTTCATTTTATAAACAAAATACGTCATAAAGTACGATAAAAAGTTATAGACGTACAAGTATATCATATAATATTATTTATTATAATAATAAATCGAAGAAAGGAATAAAAAAATAATTTCGTGTGATAAATCATAAATCACGTTTTCCGAGTAAAGCAGAATAGTGCGATATTCAGGTACTACTCAAAATTTTGTGTCGGGTCTGTCTTAACAACACAATTCATCCGCAGTGACCTACATTGGCCGCAATGGCGTATTTACGGGGGGGGTCCAAGGGTACTGGACCCCCCCCAGAACCACTGTAGTTTTCCTTATTTTAGATTCTGAGTGAAGCGAATAGCATATGTTTCCAGTTGGAAAGTGGATGTATTTGGTACTTTATTTAGGTCTTTTTTCAAATTTCTCAAAATTGACCCTAAGGAGTAGAAAAAACGACGAAACTGAAATTTCGACGAATTCCATTTCAATATTTGACGATAACTCGGTCAGTTTTGAAGTTAGTAACTTGAAAATATAATTGGATATTCTTATAATTATAATCTAAAAGTATTATATATATGTGGTAAAATTTTGGAATCATTACGTTAATTTTTATACAAAATATAGGACTTTGAATATTTCGTAAAATTCTCGTTTTTTTTGTATATAATGTTTGATAACATCAGGGCCGGATTGGCCCGGCGAGTTACCGAGTAAAAATCGGTGGGCCGCGACAATTTTGGGCCGTTTAATAATTGGGCTGGTAAATTACAAAAACTCGGTGGACCGAATTTGTCCAATCCGGCCCTGGATAACATGGCAATTTTTAGTAGTATTGAGGTATTAGGTCTGAAAACTTTACTGAAGTATATTTACATATTACTTAATATCATATCAAAATATTAGAAAAATATCTATAGTCTCAATTTTTTTATAGCTGTTTATATTTGATATTAAAAATTTTTTTATTTTTATGTCTGAAGACACTTTTACTACCCGAAATAATGCTCCGATTTTTACGAATAGCATATGCATTCGATTGGAAAGTGGATGTTTTTGGTACTTTATTTAAGTCATTTTTCGAATTTCTCAAATTTGATCTTATGTTTTAGAAAAAACGATGAAAAAACGGCAATATATTAATCAATACCTACATTATTTGACTGAACTTCGCTCAGAATCGTTTTTTCGAATGCAATGGTTTATCATTGATTTCAAATTTTAATTAAAATTAAGCATTATGATTTGCACACCTATATCCCTGTGGCAGTAGTATCAGCTCGTCTTTATTATATTATATTTATATTAATTTTGTTATTCTTATTTAGTAAATTTATAATATATTAATTATATAGGGGGGAAATTTTGGACCCCCCCCAGAACTTTGTTCAAAATACGCCACTGATTGGCCGAGTGCAGTTCGTCGCGAGACACAAAGTATAAAACTTTCGTCTGTATAAAACGCGTTTTCTACACTTGAGCGAAGATAAATCCCTTTTAATAAATATTATGTACACAAATATATATTTATACAACGGTCCTATCGGTATTTACATCCGGTTTTTGGTCAATTTCTATTGTTTTAACAGATTTTCTATATAAAAAAAAAAAGTCTTTACTTTAACGATACTTTTGGTATAATTACGAAATAATCGTTTATTCGATAATCGATTTGTCGAATATACATAACTATTATTTCCCTAAATCCATTCTGAGACTTTAATTTTTTTATTTTTACATATAAATATCTCCGTGTAACGTATTATTATCGTATACACGACATTAAATACGATAATAATATGTTATTATAATAATCACACACAATTCGGATATCAATTTATTATTACTATACACGCGTATTGTGTACAAATATTATTATAAATAAATCGACGGGAGACGATAATACAACTAGATTGTATATACACGTACCTAATACGTAATCACGCAATAATAATAAACGTTATAATATATGAACGTTTATATTTTTTATAGTCAGGCACGTATACAACAAACATTTCGAGAGAAAAGATATTCGATATGATAATAATTTGAATAAAAATCCTTATTAATACAGATAATATATTTGTAATAATGTGAAATGTATATACTCTGCTGATAAGAAATTAATATTGCTGTTAGTGATTTTTCTAAATAAAACTACGCATTTAACTCGTACGTTTTTCATTAAGCGCACTTAATACTATATTAAATAGTAAATTTTTTTGTTTTAATTTTTGACTTTTTGATCTAAAATATTATACTGTTAAACCATATTACAGTACACGTTAAATTATAATATATATGCCTGCAAATATCGTATATAATTAATTATTATTTTCCCATTATTAATTCCGTGATAATATTTATTTCAATTTTACGACAACTGGATAGGTGATCATAATAATATAGTGTTATGCTTCAATTCCGACCGGATTAGACATGCCACGTGGTCGGGGACACGATGTGTGCAATAGGTCATATACGGACGGGGCAACGCGGAATATTAAAGTTTCCGCCGCCGACTATTTGTCACGAGCACTCGTCGTCGTGCGGGGGTGAGCGAGTCGCGTCCTCAACCACGCAGAAACGCACACCGAATTCGTTATATTATTATTATCATTATTATTATTATAATAGTAATGATATACATTATTGTATAAATTATAAACTGTCGAACGGAATAAACGTCATCGGAATGTGCTGATAAACAGCTGCTCAAAATGAATAATTTATTAATTTCGCCACTTTCTATATTATCAGAGGGGAAAAAAATACCATAATAATAATAATATATTATATATATATTATACGCGTTTATATACGTTATATAATAATATATATATATTATGCTCGCTTGATAGCGAACGTCATTTACGCGGGGGTTCGAATGGTCGAAACGAGAACTTATCTAGTCACACGAATAATACGGTTCAGACACGAACAAAGCGAATCAGAATGAAAAGTAGCATGACAGGGTACAATAATATAATGGCATTGCGATGACCGCGATGGAAGAGGTTATTTTTTCGTATATTATATTATTATTATATAATGTCTTTTTAGGAAACCCTCGACTCACATACGAAGCGAATTGTTTCGTTTACGAGTATATTATCTTTATCACTATTATTACCACTATTATTATTATGTTATAATCAGATATGGTCGTGAAATAATCTTTTACCGTGCGGGGCAAGGAAATAATGTACCTAACAAAAATAATAAAAAAAAAAATTGTAAAAAAGAACATTTTTCGGTCAACGGAATTATCGCGTTGGCCCAACCTCTCACCTCCACCCCATCAATTGAATAAAAAAAATTCGTAGGTAATTATATAATATGAGAGTATATTATACAGCTATGAAATATAAAAAATAAACATATCGATTACTATAAGTCGAGTATATTTCAATAATATTTGTACCTATAAAATACAGTCAAGTATATTACATACAATTCAGTAGTGAAATTAGAGGGGACCAAGGGGCTCAGTTTATCCCCAATTTTAATCATTGCCCCCAAAAATTTTAAGAACATTTTTTGTATGATGTAATATAATTGTATGATTTTTGTAATATTATTATAATAATAATATATGCATCTATATAATATTATTTTATACTGTTAGTTCTCTTTAAATGACTACTTTAATTACGCCACTGTGACGATAACTATAATATAATATATTATAATATAGCGGTGGATTTAATTGTGGTAAAGTAAATGATTTTATTTTCCAAAAATTTTATCATACGACGTTCCCGTATTTTACGAAGTATATGCATTTATTAATATGTCTCATTTTACTTAATTATATTTTATACTCGTCACGTTCTTCTCAAACTTTAAACGTTTATATGATTTGATATAACGCATGTCAAGTATATTTTATTATTTTGAATAGGATAACGTTTATAGTTTTACGCATCTTTATAACGTCTTATTAGACTAATGTTTTCAAAAAGAGATACTTAATATAAAAAAATTTTAATTTATTAATTATAATTTTTTTCTCATCGTTATAATATTAAGTTTGTGACAGTAATGACCTCTACTAATAAAAATTCTTTTTTCTATTTTTCACACTAATTTTCTACTTTCCTTTATACATGCGAGTATTATAATATTATATTATATTTATTATCTTACTCAATTATATTAAAATTGGCGTTGGATTTTTTTCTAACTTAGGTCCATAAAGTTTATAATATGATGTGTACTTTTAATGATTTTACAAGTAAGCGTATTAATATATCGTATAATATAATATTTTACGATTTAAACGGTACCTACACGTATATACCTATATAGAGTTTAATGGTTTTATACCGTGGTCGTAAAGGTTAATATAAAAATAATAATAATAATAATAATATAATGAGTACCTATATACAACGTATAAACTAATATTGAATTTCGGTCGATCTTTGCATTGGACCTGGTAATAATTTTTAATACTCGTTTCTGTATTAGTACCTACTAATATTTTATTTATTTATTCTTTTATTATATTATAATATAGGCATTATGCTAGTTTTAAACGGCGGCGTTGTGTTGTTATTTTCATTCATTTAATATTTTTTACCATATCGATCTCATACCACCTACGGAGGCGCGCAACATTTTTGATAATAATTCGCCCGTGCAATCGATGTATTTCCGTCCTGGCAACCTGTTATTAGCCCGTTGATTTACTGCACTCGAAGATTTACAATAATAATAGCGTTTAATATTATAACTGCGCACGCTGACATGATCTATTGCCTGGTCGGTTTACCTTCGTAGATTTGACACGGAAACACGAGGGGGGAAAAAACACACGGGTATAATATACGAACTCGTAATATGGTAATAATAATAATAATAATAATAATAATAATAATAATAATAATAATA
>JAIUCT010000008.1:7146889-7166247 GCA_021307375.1 Tetraneura akinire
TAATAATAATAATAATAATAATAATAATAATAATAATAATAATAATAATAATAATAATAATAATAATATCTGGTAAATACCAAAGCGCGTTCTTCAGACGAGGTATTCGAAAAGTAGATCGTCAAATATTCACACACGTATTATTATATGGGTATAAAAAAAAGAAAAAACACGTTTTCGAGATATTATACACTGACAGACGAGTGAAGATAAGTATAACTACACGAGTAACGAGTACTATAACACAATAGTATTAAAAGGTAAAAGTAGTAGTTATAGTATAGAGGTATAGTAGTCCGAGGAAACGGTCATCGGTTGTATAATATATAATTAGACGAGCTGCAAGAAGAAGCTTCGAACGTTTGTGTTATAAATTTATAATATAATATGAAAAAGGATAAAATTAAAAATTAATAATAATACGCGGCGAGCTGTTCGGCTGAGTGTCGGACATAATGATAATGATAATAATATTATCCGCCCTGTCATTTTTTACGTATTATTATTATTATTAGGTGCATTGTGCATGTACGGGGATTCGCATTGAAATGCGTTTTGTTACCGACAAAAACGACGCGTGTAATTAATGTAATATTTCAAATTTTTCGATGGCAATCTAAGTAATAATTACAGAGGTATTATTTTTTTTTTTTTATATGGGATACACGTCATGTTCCTCACGTTTTGACAATGTTATCTGATCATAATTTTGTCGTCATAATATAATAATATTATCGCCGGATCACTTATTTAGTTATTTGTTACCACGCGCGTTCCCGAGTGAAATAATTGCCGTTTCGAAAATGACAAATCGCTCGTCAAATAAAATGACGATTCTTCTCCGCGGTTATAACGCGACACGAATACCGCGTCAAAACACACGAAATATTGTGTGAACAAATATATGACAACTCGAGGATAAACTATTTACAATTTGAAATATTTAGTTCCCGATGATTGGAAAGTAGTAAACATTTTTTAAAACATTGTAAATTGTACAATTTAACCGTACTATTCATATTTCATATTATAATAATAATTAATAGTCATCACTATATGTACTATAAAAATAATAGGTTAGTCGAGTCCCCGAATAGTTCTATATTAAATTATCAATTATAGTATATCCGGCTCTCTTCACGGTGGAAAATATCAAACCGAAACGGTCGGACGACCGGAAACAATATTATTATTATTATTATCACTTAGCGAGAGAACAATATTATTTTTCGCAATTCCCCCAGATCCAAATTGTGATGGCCTATATATACCGACTGCCGAGTTGAATTTATGAACTCCCGCACCGTACACGTTATCAATGGCAATTTCTTTTTAAAAATTATACAGTTTCGTATAATCGTATATACGTACCCACATATTATATTATATAAATGGGTCGTTTCTTATCAGCCACCACCAGAAAGAACCATCAGACATAATAAATCGTTCTGTGTGGTTTTTTTTCTAGTTTCGTCTTCACCTCTCGTGTAACGTCGGTGGTATCATTGTGTATTATAATATACACGATGCCACGCCACGCTGCCACCACACACTAATACACTATCATACCACAAGGAGGCGGAACTCTTTGGACGATTTATTATATGGCCTTTGGATGGTAAACGATCGTGACCTGGGTATATACCCGAGTTGTACTACCACGGTCTGCTATTTTATTCGGCCACGTGACCGACGCCGACATCGATTAACTCTTTCCGGAAAATATATTTTTATCTCGTCGTCGCGGGCTATACCGCCGACAATAGATGCCGAAATGAATGCCAGTCCGCGCGATCTATAATAATATACGCTCACCGCCGCCGCCGTCCCGCCTACTTGTCGTCATCACTAGTCAAATGCCGATAATGACGTGCATTTACGCACACGTGTATATAATATACACTCTATTCATAAGTCCCCCCGACTTTTGGTAAACCACCACTTCCGGCTTTCATAATAATAATAATAATAATAATAATAATAATAATATATACAGGGGTCTGCAGTGTATTATATTATATTATTATGTAAAATATAACGTCTGTCTGTTCCGCCCCGAACGTGGTATGCATCGGTAATGATCGACTCGAATATAATAATATAATATAATACCACACGTATATAATACACGAATCAAATAATATTCAAAATAATAATATGATGCTAAGACCTTAAGTTCAAATCTGAAAAAATTTAGTCGTCTTTTTCCCATATAGAATTTCAAATATAATAATATAGATAAAACTCTATGTAATATATATATCATATATGAGTATTCTACCAATTCGCCAACGGGAACCGTTTGGACGAGGTGTATAATTTTAAAATCAGTTTCGAAAATCCGCCACTAGTATAGGTATAATAATGTATATAAATGTTTAGTTTCTATTTTTTACTATAATAAATGCAAGTCCACAATAATAATTACAATTATATACGTGCGAGTTTATTTGTAACGATACAATATTCTTATCGTCAATATAATATTATATTCCAGGTACGTTTTAGAAGGCCAAAACGATTATTATATGTGTGTGAAGTAATGACGTTTTAAGTCTTAAAACAGGGATGATAATATAAGAACAATAAAAATTATTGTTGTATTGTTCGAAATATACGTATGGTTATGCCTCGAGTTAAACAGAACTAGACAACTTTACGTTTCCATAAGTATACAGGCACATTACGACATACGGCGTATGTATAAACACTGTATATAGGTACAAGGGAACAGTTAAGCCTTGACCGTAATATTATTATTATTATACTGTATAGCGTTACCAGCCCGTTATACCTTGGTACAAATCGGTAACAATATAATAACCATATACAACTTATACCACAATAATAGTTAAATCCGTATATAATAATAACGAAATATTATCATATTATTATTATAGTTACGGTTTGCCTGCTGGTGTAATTAACGGTGTCATTGTCGCCACCCGTGATTTACTGACCTGTATGAGATAAGCGGTGTCTGGCCACAGGGATAGCGTGACGCACGTGGTGTCCGTGAACAGGTTGCCCTTCAGTCCGCCGCCGACAATCTCCCAGGTGACAAGGTACGCGGGCCGATGCACCTGTCTGGCATCCCATGCCACTTCCGCGATAACCAAAACCTTTTGATGGATCATCGACACTTCGCGCAAGTTCCACATTTCCGAAGGGTCCGAACGATCTCCAGCCTAAACAAAACAAACGCAAATTGTACTCATTTAAAATAAAATAAAAAAAAAATCTACAAACTATAAGTACCTATGTGATAGTGTATTTTTATACGGTAATTATTATACGTATTCTTATAACGATACCAATATAGTAGGTATTTATATTTTGAAATTATTTATGTACATACGATTCGTTCCAATTAAAAAGGGTCATACGAGCACGTGTATATTATATAATAAATACTTCTGTATATTTTATTTGTATAATGAATTGTAATAACAGCCGTTATGACGAATATAACTTGTGTGAATTATACATATATTATTATACCGATCAACATAAAAAAAAAAAACCATCATTAATCCCGGTTGTATTTTTTTATTTCGTTCGGCTGGTATAACCCTTGTTTTTCGAATCGATTATAATAATTGCATAGTACCTATACCTATACTTAATGATACGTTGGTACTTGGTATAGTTTGTTAAAAATTTCTTTATTTTGAAACCACAATCGATTTCATATAAAATTTTAATGTTATGTGAAGTTAACAATCAAATATATTTATATTATACGAGTAAACGTGCATACATTATGAGGACACACACTATAATATTATTATAACTACCTATTATACATACGATTATTATACTACCGATTTTCGATTTTGTAGATTATACAATTTCCTGTCTCGTAAATAAGACTAGTCGTTAAACATTATTGAATCCGGATAATAATACCATAAATATTATATTATATTTATAAACCGAATGTCCCCGAGTAACTTATCCTTCGTAGACCCAGAAACATAAAAATCCTGGACCTCTGACACTATATCCGAGCAAATGTATTCCCAAATGATCCAAATTGCCAAAATCCACGTCGCCCGCAGTATTTTTATGAAGGTAATAATAATAATACTTTGGAAAGTTGATAGGATATGAATAAAACATTGGGTATTGCCGAAATATTCCGGGTAGTTTCCAACTCGAACTTGAACCCAAACACGAATATATAAGGATGGTAAGTGTAAATTATATTATATGCAGTATATCCGAAATCAATGAGGATTTTCGTATGCGTGATTTACACTATAATAATCATAAAAAAAAAAAAAAAAAAAAAAAAACGGCAAAACTAATTCAAAGAAAAGTTTCATATTTTGAAATATTTTTTAGTTATTATATGCGCGTGTATGATATTTCGTTTGAAACATTGGAATTTTTCTATTATATGTTAGTACTTTATCAGACAAAATTATACGTAAAGTTAAAAAGCAAAGACAATTATTGATTCGTGATAAGGATTTAATAATAATATAAAAACTACACAAGAGAAAAAAACGGGAAAAGCTCTCGGGTCATTTCACTTACGACAACAGCTGTGTCGAAGAGTTTCAAAATTGAAGTCAATGGAATTTTAATGGAGGTCTATCGCCCTATAACAAAACAAAAATTCACATTATTCTTTTGCATATAGCTTTTGTAAGAAATCGAATCGTTATTTCTACCGTATATTTATTATTATTTACATTTTCTGTGAGAATATTGCCGCGTTATATAGGTATTTCACATTCTTTTTATCATTATTTTATAACGTTATAAACATTATTTTTCAGAATAATTCTCCTCCATCTGCTTACACTATAATCTATATAGGTGCGAGTAAGGATTTTTATTTCTTGAAATTTATCGTAAAGCGTTTTTCCATCGACGGAGAAATATTTTTAATGAGAAACAAAAATGTTTGGACACGGGTGGATGGCGTGCTTATATGTCAATTTGAGGGATAATATAATAATAATCTGAAAAAAAGTCGTTAATAACACCGGCCGTTGACGCGTTTTATATTTCACTCGTTTTTTAGTCGTATAAATCATAATAAAATATAAACGGGATTAAGTGTTTGATGGCGCGGACGATCGAAATCACGATCACACCCAAACTTAAAATGACTTCGACCGAAGGCCCTTTTTTCCCCGCGGATTACCATGGTATATTATAATATAATATAATATATTAATATTCGTTATCGTGGAATTACATTGATTTTAACGCATTACTTTCAAATTTATATTATTATACCAACATAAAACATATAATATAGAATATGATAATGATAAAGATAATAATAATTATAATTAATAATAATGTAGAAAAAATGATAATTTCAATAACAATATTATTAGTTGTTTATTTCAACCTGAAATTGTATTCGTAACTGTTAATGTTAAAATTTAAATACTTTAAGTGTAAAAAAATAGAGTCATTCGTATAATTTGTATTTAATTTGTATTTAATTTGTATTTAGTACTCGTAAATTACAATATTTCTCACAACACATTTCTTAAAATATTCTCTATTATATTATATTATTATACAGGTATAAAATAACGCGTGGTTTTAATATGATATTGTTAATATAATTATAATATTTTAATATTATTCTGCAAACGAGTCGTTTGTAAAACGAGTGAACCGCACAAAGCAATTATTAATATTAATATTCTATAAGTTCGTGCGGTGTTGGCGAATTTTGGTTTGGGGCGAGATAGAAGTACAGGTGTCGAGTTTCTCACGAATAAGTATGTATATAGTGTACATTATATGAGACTATATATTTCTATTTTCCATCAGCCCCTCACGAGAGTAAAAGTAAACAATATAAAGTATATACAACATTATACACACTATATACTTATATTATATTATTATAAATTGTGGAACAAAATTGGGCATACGGATATTACACTCCATACTCATGAGTATGCTTAAATTTTTACTCAAAAACTATTTTAATATTTTAGTCTTTACAATACTTATAAATTTATATAGACCGAAGATAATAATATAATATTAATGTTGTAATATAGTAGCAGATTATAATATACACATACAGCACATCATCTGAGACATTGTTCGAATATATGAAAAAAGAGAAAACGATCTTTTCGAGTTTTATGTTGTTTTTAACCATACGGGTAAATAATAATAATACATATAACATTATGTGATAATATATTAAAGGATATAATGCCCCATTTGGAAAAGAAAATAATCTTAAATCCTAAAAATTTACAATAGAACATTCGACAGTAAATTGTGAAAACCATTTCGCAATGGTAATATTATTAAAATGCGCATTAAGTATAATATACGACATTATCCCTTTAGAATATCGAATATTCGCATGGCACAGCGTGTCTAATAAGAGTGAAACACGAATAAACGGGAGAAATCGATCGCCCGTGTCGGACCGCGGCGTCGAATCAGAGGGGTGTCCTATTCTGCCGGGTGAAAAGCGAAATTCTTTTTTTCTCGTCCTGCAGTCCTTCTCTCCATTCTATACACGCATTATAATTTATAATACACGTCGTCATCGTATACACATTGTTACACGTGCAGCATCGCGACGACCGGGAAGGAACGACTACGAGAACCTCGCAAAAACGTGCCCCGAGTAACAATATTTATATTTCTCTTACACGTACATATATCTACGTCTAATATGACCTCGTGACATGATACGAGTATTATGCATGTAAGTATAATATATTTATTCACATATATATTTACTATATATTATGTGGACGCGTACATGACCGTGGTATAAGTTATCATCAATTTAAGAATGAAAGAAAGAAAATATAGAGAAAAATAGAAGGTCATTTTGGACTTCCACCGTACTTTCGCCGTCATGTCGTTCATCAATCCATTTCCTTTTTCCAGAAAATGTATTCAAAACTTCTAAATTATGCGGTGCACAAACCGATAAAAGGGCATTTTTTTTTTTTCATCTATTTTCTGCCCTATTCAAAAATAGACACATGAGTATATTCCTATATAAGTATTACGAGTATATTCAGATAAAACGTATAAACGCTATTCGTATTCACAATATGTAACCGTTCTCTTTGGATTTATCATTCGCACGACATATAAATTATATTTTTGACTGCATCAAATGAAAAAAAAAATACAACAGGGATCCTTTTTTTTGTCAATGTAACTTATAGTATATTATAGTATTCCACGACAGAACGTATAGGTATAAGATTCGTTGGACAAAAATAATTGTATTAAATAAAATAATATTGAGTGACATCGCATTTACCATGAGACGGAGAGACTCGTCTTGAGATGCTGACTTGGCGGCTAACGGTAATCGGATACCGAGTATCTGATCCCTACCGAGACTGCGAATAATGATGTCCGCATCGCGGAGGTCATGAAGAGTTGGCACAGAAGGTGCACCGGCGGCCGTTGGAGTAGACAACGAAGATGATGGCGCTGCTATTTGTGGTGCGGTCGGACTGGTGGACGGTGCAGGACTGTAAATGGTGACCAATCCCTCGGCAGAAACGGCTAAAACACGGATGGTGCAAGGAGCTGTGGTCTTGGGCAGGCTGGCTTTGAAACCGGGCGTTTGGCTTAATTGCGACCACGTACGTCTGGTGCCCGGTTCGCGGCGCCGCATGACCACGTACACGAGACGTGGGGACGACGACGTACTGGATGGTCGTGGCCACCGAAGAGTGTCCGACTCGATGGTCAACGCTCGTTCGCCGCGAGCTTCCACCACAGGGCTCGGTTGCGATCCGCCGTGCCAATCGTGGAACGAACATGCTTCCTGGCAACCGGATTCCTAAAAAAATTAAAAATAAATATATATAACCTTATTATTTTTAAGGGTTTAAGGTTAGGTTAAGTTTAAAAAAACGTATATTTCTTATTTTCTTTAATTATTATAAATGCATATGAATTCGGTTTATTGGTGAAACTGTCGAGGCCATTATAGGAATATAGAAAATGTTATAAACACATGATATAATTTTGTATTCTATAAGAGCTTAAATAAAATATTAAAATGTATGAATAGAATAGAATATCTTATCTATTATCTTATTATTATCTATTATATTTATCTATTCAAATCCTGCAGTGTTTGCGCGTTTATAGTAGGTAGTAATTTGTAGTTGTTTATGTGAATATTATAATTTATATTTTTATAATATATGTAATTATAACTTAGAAAAATTAGATATATATTTTATTTTCGAATAGAATTTATAACAGTATCGAAAAAAATAAATATAAATAAATAATATCTATACTTATTATATTATACGAGTACGTAATATTGCTGCGCATTTATCGACATCAAGAGGTCGTGACATTTTTGCGAAAAAAATTTAAATTATTATTATGTTTTACTTATACCTTGATATAAGATTATTGATTAATAATGATAACGGTGCCTGGTGCGCGCAAAAGGCGAAAACAATGTATAGGTACCTACGTATAATTTTCTATTAATATTTATGAAAGAAAATATAATATAAGCCAGATAGCTAATTATCGATAGAACTCGTTTTACCAATGACCCGCGTCTTCTGTGTAAGTATGCGTATTTATGCTTCAGGACTTTTATGGTTAAGTAAAAAAAAAAAAAAATAAATAAAAAATAATAACGATAATGAAACCGGTGTTCGTCCGTCAAGACGAGCAGCAGGACGATATTATTATTCTTTTCAAATATTGAAAACAACGATATAATATAATAATAATTACTTTCATTTATTATGTGAAGTATATAATATATAGTTATATGTATTATATACATATTACATTATTATAATATTTTAATCAACTGCATCTATATGAATATATGCATAGTCTATATAGATTCTAGTTTCAATAAACGTCAATCGTCTCGCCCAAGTTCATCAGTCTTTTAAAATTAATATTGTAGCCTTCCGAAGAATAGTCAACAAAAAAGAAATGTTCGCGTGTAAAAACGAACAAATAATAACGTGGTTTTATAATATTATGTGTATAACCAAAGGAAAAAATAGCAATCGAGAACATAAAAAAAAAAAAAAAAAAATATAATAATATTATACAATTAGAAGGTGTTTTCCAAATGGAATATTTTTACGAATTACACATTTTATAATAAAAATAGCGTGAGAATTTTATGATTTGTTAAGATATTATAATAAAATTTAGATATTTAAAAATTATTTCTAGTATTCTAGTCATTGTAAAATCTTCGTCACTATTGTCTCAGTACATCGCTATAGTGTATAATTCTCTCATTCGATTTTTATTCTGGTCGGTAAAAAATTCTAAAAAAATTATCTTGGTCTTTTAATAATAATACATTAAGACTTTTATAATTTATTATTATATTTTACTGCGAGTTACTCATAATTTGTATCTTATAATATTTTTTATTCGGTTCATTATATTATTATTTACCAGATATGCAGTTTTCTGATCATCTATATTTCATATGCAATTAAAAATCTAAACGTGTAACTCGTCATTTTTCACTTACAAGAGTTCGAACGGAAACTGCTTAGCTCGTATAATACACAGATAAACCGTTTTTAAGATATCGTACGTTTTCTAGATAAGAATATTTATATAACAAACAAACATCCGCCTTTTAACAATTCCTTTTTTTTTCGTTAAAAAAATAAATGTCAAATTAAAGAACATTATTATTTTCACATATTATAATATCAACGAAAATAATAATTTTTATAAAATCGCACGTGTGAGATTATAATATATAAATGATGTATAAAATTAATTGCAAGCGTCGTCATAAAAATTCTTTTAGAGAGCAATAATAATAATAATAATAATTTAACTACGAGTTATAATCGAACAATTTTAATGCGTTTTTCGCGTAATGTAAAAAATTCAAACGTTATCCGCACAATCGTTGTAAAAACGGACGATATGTCGAAAAATAAAATAAAACGGTCTCCTAAAACATTTAATGTACATATGTATATATAGATTAAAATATGGATACAATCATATGGTTTTCGAGTGGAGATATATAAAAAAAAATACTAACAGTGGATTTAGTGTATTATGTGTATATATATGCGAACAATAAAAACACTCGTCATAACTTTTGCGATTTACGAACAATACGCGGTTGTATTTCGTATTGTATAGACACGCGAACATATAGCGATTTCTCGTTTTAACAAAACGCGTACAATAATAATAAACGTAAAACATTAATATTACAATAGGAGATTTCGGAGCGGCGGCGTCCAAAAAACGTCTCGACGACGGTTGAAACGTATTTTACATTTTTGGGGTCGTCCTTATATGAATATAATATTTTTATCTATTTACATTATCAGTGATCGCATTTATATATATAAGTGCATCGGGCACATATTACCACTGTATAATAATAATCTATATCAAAAAATGTTAATAAAAAAAAAAAAAGAAAAAAGAAACGAATGCTGTTTGCAGACAATAATAATAAAAATAATAATAATATTTATTATTATTATTATTATTATTAATATATTATACTCTGATAATAATGACGATATGACGACGAGACGCGATAACAATGCCACACACAGAAATCCATCACCGCCGGCGTAGCCTCAGCCACGGCTGACGACACGGTATATCAAACAGACACTGTGTGTACATAATACGACAACGATTGCTGACAGAATGCATTCAATACGTCAATCAACGAGGGCGGACAATAAAATATTATATCGTATACGAGTTTTGAAATGCGCATTGTACGATATGAATTTTACTACGACCTGGTCGTACGTATAACGTCGGATTATACCCATCTTGTGTTATTTACGCGGGGTGTAAGTATTTCAATATACTCGACAATACACGCGAACTCGATCGTGTTTTGTCACGGCTTTACATTTATAATTCATAATATCACATTATATAAAATAATAATAAAATATTGAGAATTCTGCGATAATATTTTAATCTTTCGAGTTAAAAAATAAACGTATTTTAACAATATTCTATGTGTGGACGAAAATGTCTTTGTAGTTTTTAAGTATTATAATTATATTGGAATTATATAAAATATATATTATAATTTGGAAAATTCGTCAATTTTTTTTATTATAACTGACTGGCGCGAGAATCGATTTTTTTAAAAAATATATATATATCAATAACTACGACGATATAATGTTATTGTTTACACGGCAATAATATACTCGCGTAATACGCGTTATATATAGTTCTATATATAGAGGTATACATTATTATATTGACATATACACGGTAGTGACGACGACAATGATGCCACGCAAAAGGACATCGTGTGCGTCGATATAATGTTATACATTTTAGTATAAATACGTGGGCGAGTATATATAAAAAAAAAAAAATATCGATTGGCCTACGACAGTTGAATACTATGACTATACACACAATATATAAAAAGTATACCTATATAAATACATCGTGTCATAAATTATTATATTATACAGAGTGAGGTACGCGAATTTATAAAATTTAGACTTGACGCGATAATTTCACGTTTAAATACACTTTAGGTATACACTTCGAGTGATCGCTGATATTAAACAAAAACGATTAAGATATATACCTAATATGTACGACGTACGTGTTGAAAAATGTTTACGTGAGTTATATTATAATTTCTGGCCTTTTTTTTTTTTTTTTGCATCAAATTACGATCACCCTGTATATTGTAACACAGTTTCGACCGAGTAATAACGGTACGAAGCGACAGAAAAAACAATAATAATAGTATAAAATATTTATATAAGAGCATAGTACAATAATAATAATAATAATAATATACGACTTTGCTGCAAAGCGGAATATTTCTATCGTTTATTGCCGCGGAAAAATTTGTTTTTTTTTTGCCGTGACAACCCCTGCGGTATTTTGTTTTCGTATATCTATAGAAGTTTTGCGGTATATATATAGAAGAAAGCTTTTGTCGATGGCGGCCAACTTTTTAATGAAAACGAAACTCGTCATCGCTATTATTTAATAATATACAGTACGTGTGTATATATATAGAAGTCAGTACTGACGAGAGAGTACCTATATGGTAGTTTTTCGTATCTTCTAAATGACGATCGATTCGCCGACCATCAGAAAAATTTAAATATATATTATAATAATTAATAAAACGCGAATAATAATAAAAAATACACTTTTTATTCGACGAGGAAAAATATATAGGTACTATAATATAATACTAATTTTTCATATGAAAAGTCCAACTTGCGGACATGCGATAAGATATTATTGTTATTATTAAATACGTTCAATTATCCGATGAGAGAAAAAAAAAATGCATCGTTACCGAAGTGTAATAAATCACGGCAATATATGATTATTAAAATAAATTAAAATTGCAATTGCATCATTTTTAAAAATAAAAAATCAAGCGTGTATAAATCGATTAAAACCGCGACAATAATAATATTACATGATGAACGGGTCTATAGTGTAAACACGACTACCGCAAGTAAGTACATGTATAGTATATACAGGTATAGATTCCAAAGAAAGAATCCCCGCAGGCCAGATGAGAATAATAATTTACACTCTGATGAAACTATTCTCTATATTATCGATCTCTGTCGGTAACGTTTGCGTCGCATTAAACCGTGCGATAAATTTCCACGTCGAGAAATGGATATAACGCATAATAATATAATATTGTAAATGCACATACGAGTATAATTTTAAGAAATATAATTTATTTATTCTGAACTCTTAACCACAATGTGCAGATAAAAAGGTTTGCCTATTTATTTCATTTCATAATAATGTAAGAATTTATTACGTACAATACTTTCTTAACCGCGGTAATCGTCCGACTTTCTTGCAGTAATGCGCATTTCAACATTTTGTTTAAATTATTTTATTAACATTACATATTACAATGAATCATTCTCTCTAAAATTTAAAATATTACAGAAAAAAAAAATGAAACGATTTGATTAAATCACATTTTATTTTTTTAATATTATTGAAATTTTAACGAATGAATTTAAAAAAACGTCGAAGTATATAATTAATATATTTGGTTAAACGTTTTTATCGTCGTGTAAAATTAAAATTTTAAAATTGTTTTTTTAATTATTTAAAATAAATATGGCAAATTATATAGGTTTCAAGGATTCCTGAATATCAGTGAGTATTAATGTAACAAATTCTAATTTTCTGTATTGGTGTAAATATAAAATATTTCAAGCCATTTATAGTATTATATTATGTTACGTGATATGGTTCAGATTAAATGTATAAATATTTATTATATATAATGTAAGCCTACGGGTAATTTATTTAATTAGGTGTAATTATTTGATGTAAATTCATCAGTATACACTCATTTATTATAATGGCGAAAGAGACGCGAATGTATCTTAAAGGAGGAAACTGCGCAGTGAAATATAAACGCGAATCGAGACAAGAAGAAAATGCATTATAAACAGTAGCCACCAATTAGATTTTATATTATTAATATTATCGTAGTCATCATCGTCCATCGTCCTTGTTGTAGTGTTATTATTATTATTATTGTTTAACACCCCGAGGCTTGCAGGTATATGTATAAAAATAAATTACTTGAAAGTATCTATACTATACACATTTTTAACCGACAAGGTTGAAATTACCACTGAAATGATTGCTTTAATTTAAGAATTTAAAACTGGGAAAAAATAATAAAATAAATCTTGCATAGGAAAAATATTATAAAGTTATAATATTATATATGAATTATTCATCGAGGTCGTTGTGTAAGTCTTCCAACATTGTTATAATATTCAGCCAGGGATTTTTTTTTTTTTTACTATTCCCCATTCCTCCTTTTCATCCCGTAAACTCTTAGTCGCCATGACCTGAGTTCTTTATTTAAATTTCATTCAATTGTTGCACAACGGTATGTCATTACAGATTTAAAAAAAAAATTTTAATTTCAAATGGAATATCTTTTTTATTTAGAGCTTTTTCCTATTGAATGCTTTAAAAGGATTAACGAGCCCAACCGTTACCCTTTGTTGGGATTTGAAAATAAGAACAAACTGAGATTTAATCACATTGTCCGCAACGACGAGTCTAAAAGATTTGAAAATATATAAATATACGTAGTCAGACATTTACAGACGTGGACTTTAAAAATTATAATTAATATCTTGGTTTTATTTTCACGGTGCTCAACTACTATAAAAGGAAACAGTTTTTAAATTTAATTACATTTATACATGGCTGCTATCTAATAGCTACCAGATTTATGTTGCTAAAATACGAGTATAATCGTTTTGAATGTCACACAACATTCAATAAATTCTCCGAATCTAACCAAGAAATCTGCTTTTTAAAAAAAAAAAAATTCTATAGTTCTCTATATTGTATTATAAAATAATAATTTTTTTTACTAGTCTCAGGTTTATTACGAAAATCGTATCTAAGAATGTCATTATAATATTATAGAACTGTTCATTTAGTCGAATAGTTTTTGTTTGATTGGAATTTAAGTTATTCAAACTAAAATATTCGTTGTATGCAGCTGAATAATACCGGCCCATTTACTGCAAGAATTAATAATATAATACTATTATACATACTTAATAAAACTAAGAATTCAATAATAATTAACTTTGATATATTTTTATCGTTTCTAAATAAATTTTTACCAAGGATTTTAGGGTTATATAGAGCAATCCTAAACATAATATTATGTTATGGAATATATGAATACAGAGGGTTGACATTTTTAACATCATTCGTTTCGTTCAATTCGACATGGTAGGTATGGGACCGTATAATATTAACAATGTGTGAGTGTGTGTATTGTATTTATATAGAAATCACCACAGTTTAAATTTCTTTCGAAATAATAACCAAATAACCACACCGCCGATAAAGACCGGATAAATGTATGTATCTTATTGTATATAATTTCATACAATTCATACGGCGATGATGTTTGGCGGTTTGCACAAGATAATATGAGATATAACCCGCGTGACGAATCCCAATTTCTGATAAAAACATTTTTATTATTTTATACCACCCGACGAGAGGGTACATTATTATAATACTTATATACTTTCACCACAACATAATATTATATTGTGTTGTTAAACGACCATCCTACATGACGTACTCGTATATTACGTTGACCTCTTTATGATAATCTCCGTTAAAGGTTAGGATGATATTCGTATTTAGGTCAAAACCAAGTGTCTATATGTTATTATATGTATAATATATATAATATATAGGTATAGAGGTATAGTTATTATTTTGAATTGGTTACCATTTACTCGGTCATATATTATTATATACGTTATATAACTCTAACATATTTGAAGTTATTAAATAATGGTATGAATAATATAAAAACTATCCGTTAAGACATATTTATTGGTTCATCACTCGTCTCTTTAAATATACCTATATTTACTATATACCTATAATTTGTTTATATCCCACAATATTACATAAAGTACTATATAAAATTATAAAATATTGTTCACAATATCTACACTCTACACATTATATTATATACCTATGTATCATTTTTAATACCGGCGGGCGTTCATCAAAAATGTTTAATTTTCAAGGTTCACCGTCGTCGAAAAATGAAAAGCGCCGGAAAAGCAGGACAAAAAAAAAAAAATAATAAATAAATAAGACGTTACTTGAGGGAATACTACGCGCACGTTGCCAGTTATACATTTATAATATTTTTTTGCTTGCAACGATATATAAAGGTACGCGACAATTTTGGCAGAGAAAAATACGAAATATGTGTTTCAATTTAGTTTCTCGGAAGGAAGAAAATATTTTAATATGAAAATATAAGGTCGTTTAATATATTGCCGTACCTTGAGTCGTGACAAAAGTAATAAACCAACAAATAGGACTTTCTTATAACTCTTAGGGATATTCGTTAAGTAATGTATTATAGACCTATTGTATTAATAGCTTGTATCCGCATATAACATAATGTAATGATAAGCAGCAATTTTATCTTGGAGAAATAATTGTACGTCATAAATACTTTTACAAAAATGAAAAATATCTGTTTTGAAAGTTTATTTATCAATGTTTATCATAAATCATAATATATCATAACACATCTATCTATCTATACTTCTATATAAGAACGGATTTAAATCATGTTGATTCGAAATCTATAATAATAATATACCAAATCAATACAATATCACAATAATTTCACAATTGTGTAGGTATTGTTGTAGGTGTTGATGGAAAATTTAGTATTTACTCTTTGATCCCGCACACGTTCAATATGATAGGATGTGTCAAGCGTTAGATAGATTAGGTATTGAATTATAATATTATATTATGTTAATAAATAGATAAAACTATAAAATGATTGTCGCCTAATTCATAGTAAAATCTAAATATGCACAAATGTATATGAAAATGAATTTCAGTTTGTCTGTCCAGTATGCATTCCTAAAAGACTGGTCCAGATAATCGGTCCGATTGCGACGAAATTTGGTACAGAGTTATTAGTTATATTACAAACATAATTACAGGTAACGAATTTAACACGAAATTTGAGACATACGAGTATATAAGGTAGGAATTTTAACGGGCTATGAGGTGGACAGGGTTCAGCTAGTAATATACTAATATTTAAATATAAGTAAAAATAATAAAATAATAATAAATATAATAACTAATTTATATACTTGTGTGTAAAAGGTAAATTTTTAAAATAAAAATGTTTAAATTATTATTTATTTTGTAACTATTATTATAATACATTATAAATTTAAATTTAAAATATTATTTAATAAACAGTGTTTAAAAATGATATTTTTTGGAAATTAATATTTTATGAATAATAATATGAGTTTACAGCATAAAAATAATTATCAGGGTTTTATCCCTAGGGCCTCGTAGGCCTTAATCTGGTAGGCCTGAATATTGTATTCAATAATACGATGTTTATTTATTTCAGTCAATACTGAGAGACGTAATAATATAATTATATACGTATATTATAAACACACGAATTATCAACGGATTTCGAATTAATTAATTCTGCAGGATTGTTCCAGATCAATGCTACTCAATAGAATCGAATATTGATAATCTACACGTACAATTATTTAGCTAAAACGTAGTATGAAATATTACTTAGAGTTTAGACTGATGTGTATAATTGCATAATAAAGCGCCTTTAAGTTTTCATTATATGTTTCTAAAGTGAGATTTAAATAATTCAATGACAACAGTACTATTGTCATTAATAATATTCATAGAGTTTGAATTCTATAACCAGCAATCGTGATATTGTTATATTGTTATTATTTAATGTATTATAATTAAATATTTAAATAAATGATGATTATTAAAAATATGTTGAACAATTTAATAATATATAGCATAAATACAATAGGTAAATGTATAGTACTATAGAGTATGGAGACAATATATGTTACAAAAAATAAAATCGATTGATACATGTGCATTAACGATTAAATTAAATTATAACGCGTATATAAACGGATACGCACATCTTGAAATGAATGAATGATTATGGGTTCGTATTTTGAATATTTTGATTTTCGAAATGGCTGCATTTATTATACAGAATAAAATTATTGTTCTTTCAAAACGTAACAATGTTTCAAAAAAATTATTGGCAAATGTTTGAAATAATTTTTGCAAAATACCATAATGGGACTGTTCAGAAACGAACTCAAATTTTGGACAGTTACCAACGGGGGACAATGATTTAAAAAAAAAAAAGAATAATAACAATTATATAATATGAAAACCTCGCAATAATGATGACGTATCGAATCGAGAGTGTTGAAATTATATAATTATATTATGGAAAATTTAACGTTAATATAAAAATAAATATATTTAATTTTATAAAACTTACGCAATTGTGTTCACAAATATTTTTCATGTTTTTGACTTCGGTTTGTAATAATTCACAATACTTCCAACACTGTAACGAATAAAAAAAAAAAAAAAATAATCAATATAAATAAAATACAAAAATAATAACATACCTAAGTATACTATACGTGTATAATGACGCACGTAGGTATATTATATACTTAATAAACATCTATATAGAATATAATATAGTATATTGGAAAAAAACGAATACCGCGTTTGCACACAGTGGTTGATGACGAGTGGACATTTTATTAATACCGGGGTTGATTTTATTTACTCGTCAAAAAGCTTAGCATTCCTTTTCACCTCACTCGTAACGATCATGGCAGGGATTCGTGTGCAAGGAATAAGGGCCAAAGATAACGATATATATATATATATTTATATATAGACATCGTTAACAATACAAAGTCCACCACACGTCCTCGAAAAAATATCTTTAGAAACAAATATATATATATAACAAAAGAAACTTTTCCGAATAGGACGTGGGTCCTTTTATACGCACTTCATATATATACACGTACGATGAAGACGTGCAGAAATGAGAGCGGAGGGGTACGGTAAGACAGCGGAGAAGTGGCAGGAAAACGCCAATGGCCGAAAAAAGATAAATTGCCCTATTGGGAAAACCGGTCACGTACTCGTGACGCTCGCTCGAGGGATCCGCCGCGGCGGAAGAAGAAATCGCGAACGCGTCATTATTACTTTCTTCCCCCATCACCCTGTACACATATCTCATATATTAATATATACATCCAACACGTATTATTATAAATATATAGGGTGGATGATTTTTTATTCATTTCCCGCTACTTTTCGTACCGTAATATAATTGTCAGCATTAATTTTGAATAAAATTTAAATGCAAATTAAATTCATTATCATTGAATTAATTATATAACGTCCAGAATATTTATTTTCATAGTCCAATACATTACTATAAAAAAACATTTTTTTTTTTTTTTTTATTCATAAATAATTAAGATTTTTTAATAATATTTTAAATGGTATTAAATATTAATATTGTAAATCAATATAGTTTATTATTTATATTTATACGATAAGTATAAGTCAGTGGCGGTTTTGGGGGTGAGGCAAGTTAGGCGCCGCCTAACCTAAAATGTTAAGTAAAATGGTAAATCATATTTTCATTTAGTGTTTATTACCAAAAATAGTGATAAACCGATAAGAAATGAATAAAATAATTATTACGTAACAAACGCTGGTGTTTCAACCTGCGGCAATGTTCCGATGACGTTAGAAGCATGGCTATAGATAATCTATAACCATGGTTAGAAGGCACCGTTCAACTCCGCCTCGGAGTATGTACTATTGTGTACATGAAATACACACACAAGCGTATGTACGCGAATGCACGCGACAATCAAACAAGATGTGTTGCGCATGCGCAATGATCATCTTGAGGCTCGACT
>JAIUCT010000008.1:7171247-7197628 GCA_021307375.1 Tetraneura akinire
TTTGGATTAAATTGGATAATGTGCCAGTGCTAACTTGACGGACACTATATTATATTATTATTCCGCGTATTATAATACTCGTATATTACGTGCGTTACAATAATAATGAAGACAATATAATATTTAATTGCGAATAGACGTGTGTATATAAAAAAACATTTCGGAGCGCTTAAAATCTCTTTTACTTTTACTTGAAAACATAATAAATTAATAGAAAAACTCATAAAACCAACAAATTTTAAAACAATTGTGCATAATATAGGTATATCAAAACAAAAATTTATTTGGAAATCTTGTGTTACTCGTATTAAGTCGAATTATGAAAATTTGAATAATAATATTATGTTAAGATTTATAATCTTATAATATAACATTAATAAATTTAATTTATATTACGAATGTCTATAATTTAAAACGCAGTATTTTATATTTCTCAGTTAATACGAGTATTATATGCTTATCGGTTTTAAATATTATGATGTCTGTGAAATATCGTCCAAATCAAAAATCTGAAATTACTAAAGCACAACATATCTACATTTTAAGAATAATACACTTCTAAACGTTAATTGTAACATTTTGTCGAGTGAAAGACATCGCGTGACGCGATATTATATCGTTATCCGCTGTATATAACACAATACAATAATATAATAATCATCGGCGATAACGCAGAATAAAATCAATAAGTAATCTTATTTATAATATTACTATCTATAAGTCCGAGGATTTTCGTTGTAAAAAAAAAAAAAAAAAAAATTATAAAAATAACCACGCGACTATCTCCTTTGTTATATTGTTTATATTTCACCGCGTGATAACAAGCCAAAGTATTAAATGAAACTCAAAAAGCGTTCGTGCGTTATGATACATTTATATACCTACAGGCTATAAAGCGTGTGCGGTATCCTATAGCTTTTTTTTCTTTTTTATAACGTTAAACCATACGAATTGCTCTCAAAATAAAAATGACATTTCGATACATCACGATTTAATCTAATATTATATATAAAGAGTATTATACATTTTAACACGTATATTATATGGAAAAAACTAATAAAAAAAAATGTCTATTTTATAACCGTACAAATTGTTTTAATAAATATTTATATAATTAAAAAAAAAAAAACGCAAGATAACGGATGTTGGAAAAAATTAACGATATATATATAAAAACTTATAATTGAACACGACGGCGAAGAAGCGCTGCAATGTAATGTATTATATATTATATATATTTTTGTTATATATCTACTTCGTTTTTCTAGAAAAATGCGTGTTCGGCGAAATGTATAGATATGGATTTCTCTCGGGGGTAGAAAAAATATTAAAAACGTTTCCCCTTCGAAAAATGAATTCTATCGTACATATAGCGGACGGGTAACAAGTGTAAAGCATCTGGCGTCCGCGATGTGTATTATTATTATTTATTTAATTTTTTTTTGTTTTGTAACATCGCTTATAGTCGTTGACGGCCCACACCGACACAATTATTTATTTAATAATATTACGTTAAGACTCTTGCCGGAGGAGTATAAATAACCAAAAAAACTTTCGACCGTTAATAGCATACTTATGTTTTAAATATTATAATTACGTTACAATAATTGTCCGACGAGAGATCACCGACCGACAAGTCGAATTTCGAATAGGATGAAAAAATTTTGAATTTATTTTTCAATAAATTATCTGTCCGTAAACATAAGAATTAATGTTTTATTAAACGTTTTATTGTCACGACGTTTGTATAATCGTTGTCTACATTATATTATTCTATATCGGATTATACAATTGTACAGGTATAGTTATCTGAAAACTTCGTCCGTCACCTTTGCCGTATTCGTCGAATGCGTTTATTTTTTTCATTATTATTTTACATCCGACCCGAGTAAAACAAAACAATAAAAACAAAACATCAAACTTAGCGCACTGCGTGAATCCTATTATTATTATTATTATTATTATTATTATATAATACGAGGAAATTATCGTGCCGTCACGATGACACAATGATATTTTCATATGTAACGCGCATATGGTTAACAATATTTTTATCAGACAGCGTGTTATATATATATTATATTATTACAATAATAATTAATTGTTTGATTAACACAGGCGCGAAAAACAAAAATGGTTTACACCTTAATAAAATATATTAAATAGGTGCGTATTATCATCGTAATAAAAATTTAAATACACCTGTCCGCCACCTCCGCTCCGATGTTATCGCGCGTCGACCACAACGCGTATATTATATGAAACGTGTACGCCGCCGCGTAGTTTAGTCGAAAATAAAAATTTTTATTTAATCGATAATAACAATTTCATTTTTTCTCTTTCTCTCTCTCTCGTTTTCGGTGTTGTCGTCATCGTAACATTCTCGCGAGGTGTAATAAATTGTTGTTATATTATTATAAAAAAAAAAAGATTTTTAGGTATTACAACTATCTACTGTCATAAACTGGTAACTACTATACAGTATACTTTTGAACTTTTGAAGTTTAAAAATCACGAGTCGAACACGATTAATAGACGCGTGTACCCCCGATACGTCATTACTGTGCTCGCAATTATTATATGTGTCATAAAAAAAAAGTGAAATGAAATATCAAACAAACGTATATTTATACGAATTAAAATCAATTTAAACGCCAAGGATAATATAAATGAACACGTATACATGTTTTAATTATAAAAATCGAGAATTTCGCGCATTACGAATCCGCAAAGAGGTTCGTATTCAATACAAACGGAATTCAGCGCGAACCGATAAGCATTCATTTATATTTGAATCAAAACGTTTATTGCTAGAGATTTTAAAAAAACACGTCAATCGTTTAAGACGGCGGCATAAAATTAACCTTTTATTTTTTAAACGTATATAGAACGAGTAAGTACTAGAAGGTACTAGAACTTAGCAAACTAGTTCAAACTTAGTTAAAAAGGCATACGATCATTTATTATTATTATTAATGAAAATATTTATTTTAATTTTTTATTTAAAATTTTTGTTTTTATGATTTTTCTCAGAGTGTCTTCTACTCACGAGATTGTGTGATACCACACACACGTCACATATTATTAAAATATAACGCACACGTACAATATATTATTTATAATATTATATCGTTATAAATTTATATAATTATACGCATGTGTAAGACAGTGACGTTAAAATCGGTTTAAGTATTTTTTTATTTTTATTTTATTCTGTACTCGGTGGAATATTTTTTAATCGCGTATATTGTAATTAAAATTTTAAATTAAGAGAAACGCGTAAAGTAGAGAATTATGTTAAAAAAAAAAAAAAGAAAAAATGCGAATAACGAAACGTGTAGGAAGTGTTTAATTAAAATTTTTATTTTCCAAAAATCATATTTTATTAAATTTTTATTTTCCAAAAATTATATTTTATTAACATCATTTACAGTAAATCTCGGTGCTGTTATCATCCGATATTGACGATGTCGTTTTCAATATTCATAAAATACGCACTATTATAATATAATAATATATACATCATCGTCTACGTGATAAGGTGATATTCTTTCAGTAAACGGCTCGATACGCGTGTATACACAAACATGCCCGAGCTAAACTGGGTATAAACTTGGAAAACAACATTTATATAATATGTATATATACGGTTAATGTGTGTGCACGTTAATCCGAAAGTTTCCATCGCTCGAGAGGGGAGGGTCGAAAATTGCTACTTGTATTTTCTGCACGCGATTTAATTTGAGAAGAAACACAAAAGTCGTACACTCGCATTACACGTTATTGTTATTTACTATATAATATTATCGCTATGTTATGAAATTGTTTAGTACATGTTTTTTTCTTGATGATAATAATAATAATAATAATAATAATAATAATAATAATAATATATGCACGTAAAAGAGGGCCGTCTGTTGTCGCGCGCAAGAACAATAACCCTCTTTTTATATTTTGTGATTACCATAATTAACGATTGTATATACTTCATATTATTATTATTATTATTATTATTATTATTATTATTATTATTATTATTATTATTATATTATATATATATATATATAATGGAAATAATATACGCGTATAAGAATAATGAACGGTATACACGGCGAAATAAAGAAAAATACAATCACATACATTGAAAAATATTATAATAATGTAAAAATAAAAGAAGAAAAAAATATATATTATAATAAAGGCAGGAAGTTTCGGGTCGCACTGTCGGTAAAATTTTGCCCCACAATCCTCCCCGGTCGGCGCAGCGACAACCAAAGGTAGGTATATAATATTATATATATATATATTAATATATTATGTACAACAAAAAGGAAATGATTATTTTCTTTTGTTCGCCAGCGACATCAAAGACGTTTATATACCGCCTAATTTCCCTAATGTAAACAACTCCCAGAGCGCAGTGTCGAGTCGATTTCGTCTTGCACAATATATTTGTACATTTACCAATCAATTTGCCAAATGAACCACGAAGCCTGCAGTTTCTTTTTTACGAATAATTTTTTATTTTCCAAAATATTATTCAGTATCATCGTATATATTATGCAACACAACGATCATGTGACTTTGTTATATTTATTTTATATTATTTTAAAAGAGAAACGCTATATATAGACTATAATACTCGTAATTACAATATTATACCTATATAATGTATACAATAATTTCTAATATTTGGCAAATATATAAAATATAATAATAATATAATAAATGTTTTTATTATAGATTAAAACGTATTATATAGTATAAATCACAATTATTATTAAGACGTAAAAATTGAATATTTATAATATACAAGTCTAATATTTGCGAGCAAAATATAAAACAGTATGTTATAATACGTATCTAGACGTATCAATTTTTATAAATTCAGTGATAACGGGATATACGAATACGTGTCTCTACTGAAATATAATATAATAATATAGAAAGGAAAAAAAGTTTTCGGAACATCACTCCCCCGTATCTTCCTTGTCCGTTATAGTTCCGATTCGATCTGCTCGGTTCAACTTTAGACTTGTACACAATATATATACGTATACATATTCGTGCACATAATAATTCCTAATCAAAGTTTTGTAACTACACACACTGCACATATCGCGGACCATGGGTCACGTCCGCACTATAAATTAAACGTGGCAAATCCCACAAATATATACCTACTCTATTTTATATATATAACTGTTTGATACAAACGCATATACACGAACGAGCACACGAACGTCGCAAGATATAATACGAAAGCGAGGAGAAGGAAAAAGTTGCGGGGAAGTAAAACTTTTCTTTTTGTATTTTTTCTCTCTGCCCTCCCCTCTTACACCACCAGCACCACCACCGCCTCATCGCCAAAACCATTTGCCCGGAGAAAAAGAAAAACTCTCGTTTCTCGGTATGAGAAAGATATTCTTCTACACACGCACACGCACACACATACATTATAGTCCTAAATAATATCATATGTAATATATATATATATATATATATATATATATATATGCGTATGGGAAAATTTCTCGCTGAGGGGGCCAAAAAGCTCTAAATCAACCGGAATTAGGACCGTCGGGGATCCGTGTTTTTGTTGTGTGGAAAAGAGGAAGGGGAAAAAAGGGAAAAGGGATTGTCATCCGGATAAGACTTAAAAGGACCACCCCGAAGTGACAGATTTATGGGTGGGATGGACTTAAGTACAACGAACAGAGACGGACGGCGGTATCAGCCGGTGCGAGTGAGGAGGGAAAAAAAAGTTTAAACTTTCAGCGGCTTAGGTCGAATAATGGAATTAGTATAACGGAAACGTCAGGTTCGCGGTAACTGAATGTATATGGCGCGACGGGATTAAGTATATAATAGGTATAAACAAAATACAATAATATATGCCCGCGACCGAATTGCCTTAGGTGTGTGTGATTGACCGATGATCATTTTAAAACATTTTAAAAACGATTCCCAAGAGGTATAATGTCTGCGTCGCCGATTCCAATTTTCGTAAATTACATCGCTTGTTGACAAGATACAACTGCAGTTATACCGTAAACGTAAAGTGATATGAAATAATATCATATATTCCGGATGTTTTCGTAGGCGGACAAATTCGTTGTGTAAAATCAAGATCAAACAATCAAAACGTAGGCATATAATATAATATTATTTATTTAATATCGTCGTAACTCGTACGCGTTCTTACGACGAATATATTATTCTATTTTATACTCGTATACGATATACAGGGTGTTTACTGCAAACTCAAAATATAATAACGTATTGTATAAAAATATTAAAAACGTTCACGACACAGCACCCCGTGCCCGCGGTCGATTAACGATAATATAATAAATAATATGTAATATTATTATTATATAATAAGAGTGGAGACATGCGAGTATGCAATATTATTATAATCGGCCGTTATACGAGCTCATCTCGTTCATTTATACAATAATATTATTATATTATACTCCCACACGCGATTGTAAACTCGTTTGATTTCAATATTTTTCTTACGATAATACCTATATAATGAAAATCCATTGTAATCGTAACGTTACACGGTCAAAGATAAAACTATATTATACACGTATATTATAATAATAATATTATAACTATAACTATAGACACGCCTCTAATTATATTTCAATGAATATTAATTGTTATTGCGAGCCGCGGGAAACACTATATATTATATATATATATACACGATGCCACTTTAATATACAACTACTGAGCCGGACTGGACCACTGACGGATAGTATCATTTTTCATTTACCTCGTTATATTCTTGGTAAATTTATAATATTTTCGTCTTTCGTTTCTCATTACGTTTCCCCCCCCCCTCGTGTGTTTTATAGCAAGAACGCATAATATTATATACATATATACCCACAATAATATAATAATAATCGTCTTCAATCTTTTATATAACATATATTAAAAATATGAATCTCGCGTTATATATTCCGTGCGCGGGATTAACTTTATTATAAATTTTGTGTAAAGAAATACCGATTTTATCTTGATTTTTTTTTTCTTTTTTAATTTTATTTCACGTACCTATTACGCGACCCCCGTTCCCTCTCTGACTTTTCTGTAATAAAACAAACGCGTATATACGTATATAAAAATGTATAATATTAATGTGATTTTATCTATTCTCTTAGATTTGTCTGGAAACACGTATATATATGTACATTATAATCGGACCACGGGCCAACGATCACCATGATACGTCACAGGAATACCGTATTGCGTACATATGACACTACACATACGGTATTATAATTTATAATTATATATATTATATTATATAGGCACAAACAACGACAATATTAATTTCTAATCGAAACGTACACCGTTTTCTAAAAACACGTGAAATCGATACTCCGTATGCGAGTTTGGACGTCAGTAGAATACGTACCATATATAAATACTACACTGTTATAACAAGTATAATAATATACATATTATTTTACTTGATAGTTGGCTGATTATTATAATATATGTGAAGATAAATCCAAGTAGAAATCGGTGCTCACCCAAGTCACAATTGGAAATGATATAAAATAAAATGTGTGTTGGTGTCATTTAATTTTTCGAAAAATGACGATACGAGCCCTTTTTTTAATCGTATATTTTTTAAGTTACTACACAGTACCTACACACTAGCGTTAATACTGGAAAATCCCCCCAAGCAAAAGTCACGACCCTACGGCTATAGTCGGATATACGATAGCGAGTATAAGGCGATTACTGTGTGTGTGTGTGTATTTATGCACAAGACGAATGCGTATTTTTTTCACGAGAACCTCGGCGTAGAGCTAAGAATACGCATTCGACGGAGGGAGAAAAATAAAACGTCCGCGATTTCCATCAATCAAGAAAAACCGAAAAAAAAAATCGTTCGGCAGCTGTGCGTGGATGGTTCATTAACTCAACAGTGGTACTGTTACTCGTATGCCGAGTCACAGAAACTGTGGTAAATTGGCGGTGTATATATAACTATATATAAGCTTAAAAAAAAATCTACGAGTGACGTCACCACTGTTATTTATCAACACACGCCA
Source organism: Tetraneura akinire (assembly GCA_021307375.1). Taxonomy (NCBI): domain Eukaryota; kingdom Metazoa; phylum Arthropoda; class Insecta; order Hemiptera; family Aphididae; genus Tetraneura; species Tetraneura akinire. The sequence goes on from JAIUCT010000008.1 coordinate 7,179,326, forward strand.
CCCGTCGTTATTTTCGATACAAATTGACCTCGCCGTAACAGATTAGTCACACTCAAAACAGTCTAAACCCCTTTGACGATAAAGATCCATTCATCGCGCTTGAATATTTGCTCGAAAAAACCATTCGTTAACGTCCAGTCCGAAAAATATACGTAAAACGATGTTTGAATTAATTCTCTACGCGATTAAAATAATTATCTGAAAGTACAGAAGACGCGTAAAACGGACGTAAATCAAATATAAATAAATAATTTTTGGAATTCGAAAATATAAAACTTAAAAAACTACATAAATAAAAAAAATATATATATTCTAATTTTATTACAATTTAGTATTTTACAACCGGTAACAACAGTAGTCGGTACCCATATTAGTGCCTAATAATCACGACATGAATCATTACGTATACATAGTAATATATATATATATATATATATATATATATATTTTAATGTGCATTAGCGAAATGTATACCCTATCACTATAATAGTGTAGTAGCCGTTTAGTATACATAAAAATAAAATAATAATTTATATTCGAATATAGTACAATAAATTTTCAATATTATATAATATTAAGCATATTATATATAATATATTATTATAGTATAGGTATAAGTTTGTACTTAAACGACGTTTCGTACGTACGTTTAGTATTATTATTATTGTAATATACTCTTTAAGTGGTATTTTACGACGTTTCTGCACGCGCGCAAGATGGATATTATAGTATATAGATACTAATCTGTACGAAAAATAAGCATATACTCATATATAATACATAATAATAATAATAATAATAATAATAATAATAATAATATATAAAAACACACCATCGCGTTATGATTATTACACGATATAATGTTATTATGTACTTAAATACGGCCGTAAAAACACGCTGTTTCGCACATTCGGAATTTTATTATAATATTTGTGTCATCAATTCGCATATTATAATAATAATAATAATAATAATAGGCACTCGTACAATAATAATGTATAAGTATATGCGACAATATCGCGAAACCGGTTGGAAACGCTTAAACGTATAAGACATTATAATAATAATAATAATAATATCGTACGATGTGCACAATATTATTGTATTATAATAATATTATTATAATATATATACCTATTTTTTTTTTATATTACACGCACATAATCCCGAAATTGATGACCGGGGACCGGTTTCGTATGTAATATAAAATAAATTTATAAAATTCTCGCGCGTGCTCTTGTTCGCGTCTATATGGGGAATACAAGAACGCGTATTATATTATTATTATGTATTATAATATACGACGGAGCATAACATTTCCCCCTCATTTTCTCCCCTTCGTCTTTGCCCCGTACGATATAATACGACATTATATAGGTAAAAAAAATTATACGTACGTACCTCTACTCGTACACGGCAGTAGTCGAAACTGTCAAAGAATAACGCGAACGCAGACAAACGTTTCTTTACGATTGTGCAATCGATTTGCATAATTAAACTTTATTACGCTTGACACTGCCGCCGCCGGTGTTATGACTTTGTTATACGACCGACGGAAATCGTATGGATATAAATTCTAATTTAATCTGACGGTCCGGCGATTTCATACGCGCACGCAACGATTTAAAACTGTGAAAAAAAAAAAAAGAAAAAAGGAAGACGACGAAACGGGAGAGGAATAGAATGAAAGACGCGTGCGCGACAAAACGAAATTCTTCTGTGGGCATATTATAATATATTATAGTCATACCTAGTCATACCCTCGTAATTTACTCGCGCCGTGTATGTTTTATTTTATATATATAACATTATTATACACACATAATAATAATAATAATAATAATAATAATAATAATAATAATAATAATAATAATAATAATAATAATAATAATATATTTTTATAAATAATTCATAATGTGCATTATTATATTCTATATCAATTATCTTTGTCGTAAATCGTAATATTATAATGCAATATAATACGACTAATGGAAAAAAAAATAAAATAATTTTTATAATAAAATCATACGCGTACCGGTGTATAGAAATAAAAATTCAGAATGATTATTGAAAATTAATATTATACTCGTACAATATTATTACGTGTGTGCGGTGTACCTGCCTATATACGCATAAAATACAAAAAGAAACCGCGCTCGTATAATATTCGACGGAGAAAACGTTTATTAACGGGCGACGCAAATACGTTGTAAGGTTAAAAATTATGTACGTACGCGGGCAAAAAAAAAAAAAAAAATAAATATGTCAAATAAATTGTCATATTTACATTATTTATGGTTCTTACAGGATCGAGTTATTAAGTGTATTTTTAGAGTAGTTATAATATTATACGATATATACATTATACGTGTACGTTGCTCATTAAACTGAGAGAAAAAAACGATTGTAGGTATACCGACGACGATATCATTGAAATTTACACGGTTGTCCGCACTCGGACCCTGGCAGACAAAAGCCCGTACCTATACTTTTTTACGCAGCCTTCTGGTCAATATTATTATTATTATTATTATTATTATTATTATTATTATTATTATTATCATTATTATTATTATTATTATTATTATTATTATTTTTATTGTCGCCACACGAATAAATATCATTTCTAGTAAAGCGCAAGTTTAGTGTGACATTATTATAGTAGAAATACTATACATAGAAATCATTAATGGGGCAATACCATTATATTATAAATTTCTAACAAAAAACGAGATGGTGCAACCTGCGAAGACTTAAATACAATATCTGAGTAATAATATTATTATTTATAATAAAAATATCGGTTACTGCGAATTTGCAATTTGTAGTCGGACAAAACAACCACTAATATTTTTATACCCATCCCTATATGATGTCGTTATAAACAAATTTCTAATACTCGTATATATGTAACGTAGCGTATAACACAATTTGTACATGAAAATAATAAAATACGACCTGGGAATTACGACTTAACGACATACGTAATTATTATAATATAGTTGCAATAAGTTTTATATTATATGGTACAATGTTATGCGCGCAAGGAGAAAAATAAAACCGAAAAGTGTACATTTTTATAGTAAAGAATGAATAAACAACACGTTGTTAAGAACTTTTTACAGGAATCGTTTGTAAAACTTGGCCAAAAAACTGTATTTGCATCGTCTCCCATGTTATATTATGTACACAAGATACACGGTGAAGTCGGTATTATGTTGTTATTTCCGTAATTTCCCGTGATTATGCAGAGATTTTTGTATTCGTTCTTTTTTTTTTTTTAAATGTTCTCGAAACTTTTGATGGCGTTTAGTTGAATGAACGTTAAATTCGTGATCTTAATTTTACTATTGTTCGTATATAGGAGGAAAAAAATAACTAACCACATTTCACAACGTATAAAAATCCTTTTCGTCCCTTAAGTAATATTACTCGAGGCATCGTCGGCTGGTGTGTGTAGTTTTTTTCCGTTCCCTTATATTTTGTATACTCTGATCCATAAAAAAGAACCACTTAGTTAATATTGTTCAGCTCATGGTTGAAATAATAGCCGATTCGTTTCGTAATAAGTTTTTATAACTCACTAAAATGTAATAACTAAACGAAAAATAAACGAGCCATTGTATACCTAGTTTATTATATAATCAGTAAAATAGATCATAATTCGTATATATCAACATTAGATTAACCCAATTTCAACGAAAAAATTATATTGGTCGTAAAATGAAGATTTTTTAATATTTGTATTTATCTTATAAAAAAGAGAATGTATATTTAGCAAATTTATTCTCCGTTCTTCTTATATATAATTTCGAATTTTAATAATAATTTTTATATAACTAATTAAATCAAATAGTATTACGTTTAAAAAAATATTGGTCAGTGGTCACAGCATCTTATTATAATATACAACTATAATAAAATATAATAATTTTATTATGTCATCTAACTTTTTCATCGCATAGTTTTATTTATATTTTATAATATAAGAGATATTATAAAATAAAATTCAATAAAACATATTTGATAATCCTAGATAAGAACTCTGAATATAATATAATAAATATATAGTGAATATTATTATGCATATTAGATAAATATAAATAAAAATAATAATACCGAATAAAACACGTTATGTATTTTTATAATTGTAATTTAATACACACGTTTAGATTTTTTTACTATTTGCAACTATTTAATATCATTGTAATAAAATTTAATTAATATTTAATTACTAATATAATTATTTTGTCATTAAAAATTAATTACGTTCTATAATATATACAAAATAATAGATAATAATATATTAAATAAGCATATAATATTATAATAGTACTACGTTGTATTATCACAAAGCCAGAAAATTCATACGGATATGTCACATGGCATTATGGCAACATACCTACGTTCACTGAACAGAAAATTATATTTACACTTACATTGTTGGTATTGGCCAAACGTCTTTTGAAATCTGTCAAGTCAAAGAATCATTTCGATTATAAAATATATAATAAATTAATAAAACATATATGGAATAGAAGAAGGGATAAAATAGCAAGTATATAAAATACATAGCCTCTATACAATATAATATATAGTATTTCTAAAAATGTAAGTAAATAAATGTGTTTTATTGTATGTATAATGTATATATTTTAAGTGAAATAGAATATAAGCCATAAATAGTGATTATTCCAATTTATAAATTTAATATTGTTTAAATTAAAAATAATAATTATATTATATTGTTATTTGGTTGTATATTGTGCATCATATGTTACATGACCTTGGTAGACTAAAAAAGAGTTTGTTAAAATTTGATATTCTACTTATTATAACTTTTAATCATTAACTGTAATGAAATAATCAAAACAAGTTATAGGTCAAAGACGATAATATTTTTACTGGTATACATAAAATGTGTAAATTAAGGTGTTTGGTGTTCGGTATTTTCATAAATTTATATTATGAAATAAATTATATTATAATTCACATTGTTTTATTATCCCTTGTTTAAAATTGCACGTATAAGTTGTTAGTTGTATATCTACGCGTACTTAAATTACATATTCTTGGTTATGAATACAATAATTATTACCAAATCACAATATTGTACACAAGTTACGTAGATCCAGGTTTATACCATCATGTATATCCGATAAACCAAGCTACCACAGTGTGTGCAATATCATATGCACCACACCCCAAACGACACTTGGTCCCTTGAAAATACTTTTATATGCAAATCGTTTCCCTTTCGCGATAGACAAACAAAACGATTATACATAATATAATGTATTATTATATCGATTAATCTTGTGAGCGTATGCAAATCGCACTTTTTCAACACGTATATTCAACTTTAAATTATATAGTATAGTAGTTTAATAATAATTATTCCATCGTCGTCGATAAAAAGGGTCAAAGAAAAAATGACAAAAAATGATATTTTATATTATTCACCGGTCGAATGCATATAATGCGTTTAAATAATTGCCGCTATAGTGCGATTTGTATCATAATAAATAGGTAATTAAGAATCGTATTTTTAATGCATGCAAAAACTAAATATTACAAAATATAAAATGTTAGTATTTTTATTGTGAAAAAATCAAAACTCATATTAAACATAACATATTGCAAAACTTAGTTTAATGGTTACGAAATAGTAACGTAATGTACTATTATATACAAAATATTAATTTTCATAATTATTATATTACGAAGCATTGCTTTTTGACGTTTGGAAATAAAAACGTATTAAATGGTTTAAATTATATTGTACCAAAAAAATAAAGTTCGTTTTATCAATATTGTGTGTTCTAAAATCAAATTTGTATTTGTGTTATGACGAAACAAAATACAGCTGAGAAAACGAAAAATTACACCCCCGTCTGATCGGGTGGAGCATTCAGATAAATAAATCCCGTCAGTGGCGTGACGTTATTAAAACTCAAGCCCAGGATTATCGACGAATGGGTAGATTTTGATAATGCTTGTATACGCAGGGGTGTACTAATAATAATAATAATAATAATTATAATATATATATATATATATATTTATTATACAATATTATTTTAGGACAAGGATAATATATAATGACGACTATAACAATTTTGACACGACTATATACGAGTATGTATGCTGAGAGGGCTGTATCGTAGCGGGTATAGGATCTAGACCCCGACAATGCTGCAATTCTCACACCACCCTCGTCGACTTGTACACGATTTACGACTGAAAATTAGTGGTTCCCAACAATTTTTGTTTGTACATTGCATGCTATATGGCAACACAAATGAGTTACTATCATAACATATCCATGTGGACTACACGGCGGAGGTATAGAGGACGCAGACGCATAATATTATTATACTCATAATATAATATAACACATCAAAAACATATACGTTTAATATATACACGCTTATTATGTTTGTAAATAGACGATTTATAGTTCCGCAAGCTGTAGATCGTCTCCGTCATAATATTATTATTATCGTGTGCAATTAGTCAATATACGTGAATATAATTTATTATTATATTATATAGTTATAGCTATTAATCATATAATGCATCGTATAGATAGATTCGTATAGATCAACAAAATATGTAAACGCGTGGGTCTGTCAATTAATTCAGCAGTAGGTAATAATAATATAACACTGAAAGTCACGATATCAAAATTTGATGGCTGTAACATTTTTTTAATTAAATATTTTTAATAATATAATGATAGTAGAAAATAATATAAAGACAAAAGAATATATAGATAACAACGTGAAACATATTGCAATAACGGATTATAAAATAATATTAAACATAACGTTAACTTTTTTCATTTATTTCATATTTTTAGGCTGTACGTTAAGATTTTCAAGCTAATCCCTTTTAATTTATGTTAATACGAAAAATATTTTTATCCGATGGCCATAAATTACATAATATTACAAATTTGCAACAACACAACTATATATACTCTAGTCTATATATACTCATTATCTTCCTTGCATTATTTTTTAAATAAAAAAATTTCAAAAAAAAAATAAAAATATTACCATCATAATGATCTATAGGAATTTGCCTATAACACCATGTTATTTACAAAATATACTTTTAGTTTTGAGACAAAAATTAAAAACGTACGGCGAGTGTAGATAAATTTTTTAAGCACCCTCCCCTCAATATCGTATCTATAGTTTATAGTCGTGTTGTTAGAATTCGAACACCGTACGTCCGGCATTATATTAATGTTCATAATAACGTATTATAACACTTACAAATTAAATTGAGGGGTAACGTTACACATCATAATAGAGGATGATTCTTTTCTTGTCGTTTAATAATAGCACACAACCAGGTACAAATTGAACGTTTCGATTTATTGTCGAAAACTTTATAATAATAATATAGGTACAACGCGTCGTCGTTGTGTACATGTTTTTTACGGATTTCAGGGCGTGGTTGTCGGCGTCTATACGCGTATATCATATACACCGTTGTGGTGTAAATGTAAAACACGATCTCGTCCGTTCGTAATTCGATCTAAATATATCTTCTGATACTCGTATACCGAAGTATACAAGATGGAGTATACCATATATTTTATTTTATATATTTTTTTTTTTCATTTTAGTCGATCGTCATAAATTTGCTCTCGTTTTTTCCCCTCCCCCCTTCCACGATAATATACGATTTATCGTGCATACGTAATATGACTTGTTATTATTAAGTATTATTATTTTTAAGTATTTACAGAAACTCATTTTTCGTCGATGTTTTGCGCACGAGGGCGTTTAATCGTTCAAAATGAATTTCTTATCCACGCGAAATAAACAAAACATACACATAAACGAACGAACGGGAGGAAAAAAACGGCATTGTTATTTACAGAGATTTTCTCGTTTATTTATGCGGTACGCCAGAAGGGGCGGCACGGCGGATCGAGATTACATCTCTCGGAGTGTGCACACATATACCTGGTTTTGTTTTTATGTTCGTTATAAATTTTGGTAACACGCACACACCTTCATTTGGGGACCTTAAAAACGGCATCAACTTTTTTTTCTCTCGTAAAAATATAAATTATATAATAATATTTGTTTCCTTCGTGATGGTATATTATATACATATATAAGTACTATATTCATATTATGTATGTGTGTGTTATGTAATTTCGTTTTTTTTTTTTTTTAAACCCGTGTTAATTTCTTTTACACTAATTCGTAACAATATACGAATCACCAATCCAACTCTATAATAATTCATTCGATTTTTCGTAGAAAATAGAATATTCATTGTATAGTCATTATACTAAAAAGTAAAAATACTTATTATAAATATTATAATTTTTTTTTTTTGTGCGATATCACACGGTAAAAAACTATTACAGTATAGGTATTTTCTGTCAATAACTAGTATATATTATTAAATCCGGATAATATAAATAAATATTTATTTATTTGACGTTTGATTGAAGGATATAAGGAGAAGAGAAAATTAAATATTCTAATCGTGATGGTAATTCTTAACGGTTTCGACGCGATTATAAAAGTAAATAATTTTATATTGGCACGTGTCGTTAAACTTTGATAAAGTGGTTAAATTATACGATGAACACTATTTTAAAACTACCCGCGTAAGTTATATGATAATAATACAGAAATACATTGCACGTTTCAACGTTTGCATATATTATATATGAATAATTTATAAGGAAATTTATCTGAATTTACTACATTATTATCGATTACTTATGTTAAGTCAAACTTATATTTGACCCAAAACACAAATATGTTTTTTAGTTTTATAATTAAGTATAAAAACAATTTTAGGGATATTTTTTTCATTTGTTACCAATAGAAACGAATATAATATTCTCTAATGTAATATAGTATGTTATACGCGTTTATACGAGTATAATATTGTGTTAACACTGCTACACATTTGATATTTATTATTTTTTAATCGATATAAAAGTATACATACTATATATTGTAATTTAATATTCAAATTAAATCATAATTTTTAATTTGAATTTTGTTCCTTTTAGAGTTTCGTATACCCTACAAAACTTCTCATCAAAAATGTGTATGAATTATTGTTACAGTACCTCCCTCCCCCACTGCACCTTACCCATAATAATATTCTTAAAATGGCGTTATATTATATTATGTTTAATATCTCGGTCATGTGGTTTTTTTCTTGATGGCTTCTGCAAACGTTCTTGAAAATGTCAACGCACATTACAATAAATCAACTATAATATTATAATGTATATACATTATAGTGTATTATTACCACTCGTAAAAAAAAAAAAAAATACCCAAAATATTATTATACGTGGGACGCAAGCCCGCAAGTCAAAATAATATCAAATTCAATATAATAATATTATATTAGTAATCTGTATTACATAATTTATGCGCGTATATTATATATGACGTGACGGCTATATTATAATATATATATATATATATATATAATGTGTATGGATATAATATATATTTTATTAATAATAATGATTTGTCTTAAACATAACAACAACCAGTATTCATTTTGTAATATTTATACGATTAAGAATTTAAGTACCCATATGCGATATAATACTTGATTTATTATTACTTTATATAAGTATAAGATATTATTATAATAATAATATAATATATTATACTTATACTTATACATATTTGTGTACACGTTTCTCGATTTCGAACATCATAAAAATATTTAAAAATTAAAACGATTATTCTTATAATTCTTATAAATTTTAAAAAAAAATATCATACTAAGTATTAAGTATAATATATTGTTTTATTACATTAACGCAATAAATCGAATCTTATTCAGCACGCATATTATAATATATATTATTATATAATAATGTGCATTTAACAGATATATAGAAATGTACCTATTATATATAAATACTAAAAGAAATCATTAAATTTACAATGGCAAATGGATACGATATTATTTTAAACCACGACTGAAACAAAATTGTCCTTTCAAATGACCTCTGAAATGGATTGGAAAAAAAGTATGAGATTTTATTTTATAAATTCGCAAGAAGCAATCCGAATGAACAACTCTGACCGTTTTTATAGGATTTAATTTTTTTTTTTCCCGGGATCGTCGTGGGTCACATTTAGCCATATAATAATATAGAATTACGTTTTTTTATTTACGGATTCAATAAACTTTTATACTAGGTCGCTATATACACTGGCGAAAGAATGGAGTAGTAAAAAACAAACAAACGCCGCAACAGCCGGAGTGACGGTGAAACTTTGATTGTTTGTATATAAAACGTATATATAAATAGAGTTATATTATATTAAATTGAGGGCGAGCATGCGCCTCGTGTTTTCAACAATAATCGCGGTAAATTTACCTGTGAATAAACATATAGGTATATAATTTGTATCTAATTTTAATATGTTGAATATAAAATTAATAATTATTTATTATTATATAATATTATGAATATAAAACCAAGTGCAGGATTTTTTTTGCAAGGTCCCCTGATAAAACGAAAAAAATTGATAATATTCATTCTATTTTTAGAATAATGCAAAATACACAATATATGATTATTTTAAAATCTAATATTATATTATTCGACTTTTCAAGGGTATACATTCAATATATTACGTTATACTCGTATAAATTTATATAAATATATAAAATATAACAATAATTTATGGTTTTCAAATTGAAAATATGGATTATCAAGTCATTTATATTATATATAATATATATATACGATATCGATATGTGAAATTGAATTTGATTGATATAATAATAATACTCGCCATAAAATCTTCCTCAAATGTCTTTATATTCGACTAAAACGATATAGTGTATCTATATAATATTGAAAAAGAAAAGAAAACGAGTACAAGTATAAGAAAATTAATCTTCAGAAATGTCGTGAAAGGTTTTATTTACGAAAAAATATATAATGATCGTTTTTTATACCATATAATGTTATATTGAATAATATAATAATCTTTTTGGCGAGTGTTCGCAGGGTCTTAAATTAACACACCAATATTATAGTGTACTTTGCACAGTAATCTACAAGTTTATAGCAACAATATAATATACATAATAGGTATGTATATAGTTTATAATGCGAATGCCCGTTAGACGTCAGACTTCAACTATGTTATAGATTTAACTACCGTCGCGTGCGTGCGCGTTTCCTGCAAGAGTTCAAACTGTTTAGAGAATCGCGGTTTAGGGCGTATGTGACCAAGTTTGGTGGACAAAACACTATCGAACAAACGGGTGTACTCAAAGATAATTCGGAAAATTAATGAGCGGTAAAACGATCCGAAACAAAAGTTATCGTGCAGCGATAGAAACAGGCCAACAGCTTATTCGTATTATACTTACATATAGGTACTTATATAATATTGTATAAAGAGCTAGGCTGTCGTCGTGATTGACGGCAACAAAAGAGACATACGTTCTCGTATTATTTTAATAATAAAATATAGGTACCTATACTGAAATTGATTATGATAATATTATAATATTACACACTGTGATGCGTGTTTACGTATTTTTTTTAAATCATACTTTGAAAGTATATTATACATCGTTGCGGTGTTATATACGAGTAATAACATACGTACATATATTTTTAATCCCCGTATACATATTAAATTTAAGCGTATAATTTTTGATATCATATTATGTATATAAGAACGTGTAAACGGTAAACGCGATAAAGCAAAAAGAAAAAGTAACGATATAATAATAATTGTATTTAGTAGGAGAATCAAAACCGTATAATTAGGTGACTCACGTCGTTCACGACGGCGGTGTTATCAAATTCGTAAATTATCGAGTGTGATCTCCGCCGGCAAACGAATGCACGCGTATTATACGTATATGTTTTATTATTGTTATTATCGTTTTAGCCGGATTTTTTTTTTATTATGTAAGTATACCTACACAATTTGACCGGGGCAGTAGCTATGTGTGTATCTGCTGTGTCCATGTGATGATTGTCGGGGCAGAAGACGACGATGTAACCGCCGTTTATATGCACCGATCGTGATAAAAAAATAATAATAAAGGATACCTACTATAAAATTCTTCATGAAATAAATACTATATAATATGTCTTGACGAGCATTGAACACGGTGGTCAAATTATAATGTTATTTTCTCTCGGCAGGCACGTAGCTAGGATTATACATATGGGGTGGCCCAAAAGTGGCCAAAAATTTATGGGGGTGGCACAATTTGAAAATTATTGCTATGAAAATATATCTGCTCTGTACACATCTGATGACCTTTTTTTTTTTTTTTTTTTTTGTATACATGTGGGGCCAAAAGTGCCCAAAATTTTATGGAGGGTGGCTGTGTGGCATACATGTTATATCCACCTCTCAAAAATAAAATAGATACTTCAATTCTTAATATTATGTTTTTAATCATTATTAAATAATAATAAATATTGATATTATTTTGTATATGACAATAATTACGAGTATTATTATATTATACCTATATTATTTTTATATTATTATTTTTCTCGTTATTTTTCGTATGATTTTATTTTGAACATCAAAATAATGGGGTGGCCAAAGGGGTGGCCAAGAAAATTTTTGGGGTGGCCTGGCCACCCCAGGCCACCCCGTAGCTACGTGCCTGTCTCTCGGCAAGTATATATGAGAAAAACAATAAAAGAATATAAATGCGTTTTGTTTTAAAAATGCAAAGTTCCATAATATCACAATGTATAAATGACCATCATTATTATTTGAGTATAAAATGCGTACGATATAGGATTCATTATCATTGACAAAATTTATATTTCCCACGGAAAATCGCGTTTTTAATATAACGCTACATAATATTTTTTTTATGTGTTTTTATAACCGTGTTTATCTAATAATTATCTGTGCGCTATAATATCATATAATAAAAACCACTTGTTACCTACGCAGTACGCACCTATAGCATATACGCCCATATACATTATATAATTGCCGCACTGCAGGATTTAGGCAAGTGTCGCGAATCGTTATCATTTTATTAACGCGTCGTGAATTTCACAACATTTAACGTATAAATTTTCACTCGTAATCACCGTATTTCGAAGCAATTTTCAATTTTCAGTTGACTTTTAATTTCGTATATAAATACATACCGAACGCCGTATTACAATATAAGAGTATTATATACCGCATGCGTGGTACAAAATATAACAAATATATGGGGCATAAAATAATAAATATGACTTATCGCATCCGAACTGCAAGTCGACTGTTTCGGATTTTTATATCGGCGTCGTTAAATTTTATTACACCGTTCGTTTTACACGTAATAAGTAATAACACTTGTTCGCTCAATCCGCATAATCTCCACCGCAGGCGTACTCATATAGAAAAAAAATCGACTCGATCGTATTTCGCGTAAAAACCGCAGGAGACGATAATACAATAAATATATAACAATGATATTATATAGCGTCGTCGTTGCGGTCTCGACCTGCAGCGATCGTGTGTACATAATAAGTTCTATATAGATCGCGGATTCGGAGTAAATTGATAAAAAAAATGTCCTCATTTTTCATAAAAACAATTTTAAAATTTCATAATCCAGAAACGTAAAATATTCACATAAATATTTTTACGAAACAAATTTAAACGTAATAAGTATATATATATATATAAAGAATAAATAAATAAAAGTAAATTTTTGCGGATTTGGGTTCATTATATTAGTATACAATGTATATAGCCACAAGAACTCTTCTTATAAAATGAAAAAAAAAACCGTTATAAACTAATTCATATTTTTCACATGCTATCTACATAAAATTTGTTTTATACTTCTATAGTGATAAATCGATAATATTTTAAATAATTAAATATCGTTAGATAATATGACATATTTAATAGGTACCCTATATATAGAATAAAACTAATGTGTAATTGAATAATTGTTAAAAAAATTATTATATTTTATTGTTTTAAACTTGATAAGCATGAAAAACTACATCTAACTATATTTTTTAGTTGCAGGGACATTTAGAGCATAGAAAAAATCGAGGAAAAATTTAAAACAAAACTACATAGGCCTAGTCATTGTTTAATATTATCATCATAGATAAGAAAAAAAACACCACGTTTCGTGATAATATACGTGTCATGTAAAGATAGAATCGTTTAATAGCATGCACGTGCACCTATAATAATATCGTATACACTTTACATATTTTATACAATATACCTATAACATTAAATCGACCGCTGGTCGACGTTATACATGTACACGTAGAATACAAATAGGAAACCCTATCATTGAGGTCGCAAAATAGTTCATATATACATTTTTATAAAATCGGTAATATCTAATATTATAAAAATGTATATTTTTTAAAATCCTCAAAATTATTATTTATAACCGATATTTCTTTTATCGACAAGTTAAAAAATTATTATTTAGATAAAATAATTAAATTGGGAAAAATAAATATTTTCTCTTGATTTGGAAACTTTATATTATTTTTAAGGCCAATGTGATTTTTATACTTCAACTTCGACAATAAATATTTTAGAATCACGTTAGACGAGATCACGTGATAAAAAAATCTATTCACATAAAAATGTATAATAATAAATGTTTGGTAATAGCATAATATTATTTTATTATATATATATATATATATATATATATACTATTAACGCACGTGGCACGTATAAAAACTCTTATTGTACATAAATTTTAAATTATTAAATCAACAGAAAAAAAATAATCTTAAATAATCGGAAATCGGAACGAATAAAATGTTCGTATGATAATGTTACATTATTTTGTTCGAATATTAATTCGTTTATAATAATATTAATATATTATGGTCATTTGTCATGTAAAAATGGGCTATTATTATTAAATATTTTACACAACGGATATGCGATATTATTATTATAATAAATTACTATTTGTTTTAAAACTTATTTACAACTCAAATAACATTTTATTACATTGCGTGATATAATTTATATGATAGGTCCATAGAACGACGGAGCATAACAGTATAAAATAATTTAATAGTCGATAGTCATACAGAGTGATTATATTTATCATAAATTAATATCTTGTTATATTTCTTTCCGTTTTTGTAAACTATGGACTATAAATATTAAATAATATTAGATAATGGGAATAAATAATATTTAGAAATATTTCAACATCAGAAGATTAATAGGTAGTTTAAAAAACAATGTTACTTTATTTTAAAAATGGACTACCTACCTATTATAGTTTCAGTTATTTGTTTAGAACACAGCACGTACAAATATTATTTTATGAGAATTAAATGAACGAAAAAGATTAATTATTAATATATTATAATCGATAAAATTAGTATAGCTTAATGCAGAATAAAATAACATAAACCATGAAATAATATTCCACGACCGGACAGGAGATAAAATGATAATACGAGTACATATTATAGTATTGTACGTAATAATATATTATGGACTGACTACGAGGTTCGCGAGATGGGGCGAGTACGAGACGATAACCAGACGTTGTTTTGATTATCGTCTCTCTCCCGAGGGGTGTAAACGAAACGCACTCGCTTAACACGACGACGGATGCCCATATGGAAACGACACGTGTTTTTACTTTCTTTCCGAAGTTCTAATACCTATCTAAATATTTTAATGCACGTGTACATATATATATATTATATATATATATACACACAGTATATGTCACAAATCCATTTGCGTATACATACACGTACGCGTTTAGGCGAACGAGTGTTTTCTATATCGTAAATAAAAATAAATGACTATAAAGATAATACGAGTATAATAATACAATCATTTCCGATTGAGGACCCAAAAAACCTTTTACAGTAACGTCAAACGTATATTATATATGCACGCGTAAGAAAACGACATATAGAACTATCATTGTTGTTTATCGGTTGATATTAATCGATTCGATTTGTATATGCTAGTATTATTTTGAATTCGTATACCTCTAACGAACGGTTAACAGACTTCCACGAAATACGTTTTGAGTTTTAGTACGTAAAGTATAATAATATTTACTTATAATATATTATATTATTATATTATACACGTGATATGATATTATTTAATATGTATTCCTGCTAAGTGTGACCCTATGGTAGAGTGTAGACCCCAGTGTAGACCAAAACACTTCAATGTTCCATGTTGTTACACGTGCAACTGTTGCTCGATCGATTATAATAGTTACCTAATGGAAATCAAAGATATAATGTCAAATAAATTAATACGCTCTTTCACGGTTTTTTTTTTTATTTTCATTCTTCACATTTTATATTTCCGACGTTCAGGAAGAATTCATCGTCAGCCAACATGGATGCATTATTGATATTTTCTATTAATATTATAATGTAGGTACCCATACATTATGAATGTTATATATTATTTTATTTTATCTACCTAAAAATTATTGGCACGCCCATATTTTAATATTTACATTTCTTATTTCGTACATCCTGTACCCTCTAAATAAAATGTAAAAGATATTTATTCGAAATAATAGATAAAATAACAACTTCACGGATTAAACGCAATAAAATGTATACTTAAAATTATATAAAATTATAGTTGTTGTTAATATATAGTTAAGTATTTCATATTTACATTTTACATAATATTATATACCGCTGCTATACGATGTGTGCAGTTACGTGTTAGTGACACTGTATATTATTACTGTATTTTATAAAATTCTATGCGGTGTTATTTATAATGTATAAACAGTTTTTACAATGTATATTTTATAATTAATTATAATTGAAATTCCACACATGAATAGCATTCATACTTACATTTAAATTTAATACTATCTACTTTGTTTTTAAATTGTATACAATAGATATTATATTATATAATAAAAAAAACCCGTGTTCTATTTACTGAATGCTATGAATGCTATATTTTATTAAACTGTGGCATATTTTGTCTTTCTATACAGGTAAATACGACATAACACGTTGTCATCATAAAAAAATAGTAAAAAATGTATAAAAAATAATAATTATTTATTTACTGAATTACGGAATAAAAATATTTTAATACATAATATAATTCGAATTTCGGGTGTTCACGATTTTTCGGCTACAATTATGTCGTTTTTACACCCTAATGCGTGCAAATGCATACATAATATTATTATACACGCCGATAAATATTGAATACGCCGCGCACGATGTAACCTCGGTATATACACGTACAAGAGCAGATGTGCGAAATCTTTCAGAAAACTATAAAATATATTATTATTATGTATAATGATATGACAACAATAAGCGCGAACGCGGTAATAAATCCGTATGACAAATACGTTTATAATTCGCGGCCGCATAGGTGGCGATCAACGTATCCGCGGTGTAGCATAATACAGCACCGAGATACGTATTATATTATCGTTTATAGGTATCTAAATACGACAAAAGAGCGGATACCGTGCGCGGTATTAACCATGACTAATAATATTCCGACGTCGGTGCGAGCGGTAACGAGACCGGTACGTATTTATTTTATTTCAATGAAAAGGTGTCAAGAAAAAAAAAATCCTCGTAAGGTTTATATAATATAATATACGAGTATAATATTACGGTCCACGGGTCAAATCCCTCGGAATTCCTGCGCACACATACAATCGTATATATATAATATTCTTATTATATTAATGACGGGACGGTGCACCTGGTTATACGACAAAATATAATATATAATATAATATTATCGTGCTCTTTTCCGTACCGGATTATTATAACGTACAGTATAATAATATGAGCTACCTATTATAATATAATATTATTATTGTATATTATACGCGGGCCCCCACAAAAACGGTTTGTTTGCTTTTTTTTTGTTTGTTTGGAAACCAATTGCCGCGCGCTGAGCATGGAATATAACACAGTATAATATATATATATATATATATGATAGATATAGTATAATATAACGTAAGTTTGGTGGGCGTATAATAATAATAATAATAAAGAAAAATAATAAAAGTGGCGGTGCGTAAAAAGGCTAATTTCCGAGGTGTGTAAAACCAGGTGTGAATGTCTCGTCGGAAGAAATATGCCATTCACAGTTCCAGGGTTCGCCTTCCCCTCGCAGTCCAAATGACTACATATAAATATATATATATATGTATGTATGCTTCTATACTTCGGGGCAGTCGTAATAATGCATAATAATAATAATAATAATAATAATAATAATAATAATAATAATAATAATAATAATAATAATA
>JAIUCT010000008.1:7210390-7256184 GCA_021307375.1 Tetraneura akinire
TTATTATTATTATTATTATTATTATTATTATTATTATTATTGTATATATACATTTATTAGATTTTACTTGTAAGCAATTCGATTTTAACGTTATACTGTTGTAAAGTTTAAGTAAATATCTGCGTGTATATATATATATATATTATGTACTGCGAATGTACGATTTTATATAGGTAATATATATTATATATATTATTTTTA
This sequence comes from Tetraneura akinire, assembly GCA_021307375.1. Lineage (NCBI taxonomy): Eukaryota > Metazoa > Arthropoda > Insecta > Hemiptera > Aphididae > Tetraneura > Tetraneura akinire. Next base: position 7,210,592 of record JAIUCT010000008.1, read on the forward strand.
TTTACGTTTATAATTCTATATAGTGACATACAGGCATACAGCACAACGGGCAGCAGTTAACAATTAATTATTATTACTATTATAGCATCATTATTTATAAATGATATTATTATACCACGTATAATATCATACCTATAAAGGTATTTAGTACTAAAATAAACGTTACCACGTTTAGTATAACATTATATGAACGTGTGCTGTATGTGTATCGTGTACGGTGTATCATTATAGGACACGAAGCAATAAAAGTTCGTTATGATCAAAATATAACATTATAACTTTTAATTTATATAAATACATCAACGTCATCATGCCTGAGTTATGTTATAGGTACATTGGAGAAGTATAACCATTTTTATTATTGCAATTATTAGTCGTTATAATATCCCTTTCATTTTGTTTTTGTAAATTTATATTGCATATTATCGAAATTCCTATATCCCATTACAATTATATATTTATATATCATATAATATGATGGACTTTATTAGATATAGGATATATTTTATAGGTATATTATGCAACCTTATAAATATGGGGAAAAATCGCCATGATAAACTTTGAATAATATAATATAAAACAACGATAACCGAGATTTGATTTGATTTTTAACCCGTTTAAATAGATAATAATTTATTTTACTCTTTAACTCTTTTTATTGATGTTTAATTTAATTTTCGAATAGCAAACAACATAATATAACCTATAAAAGGGAATACTGTTTACGTTGTGTTAAGTTAAATTGCAATAAATTAAAATCCGAAATAGATTACTATTTTTTTATTTCAAAAGTGGAAATTTTAATATTTTTCTAGCAAAAATAACATATTATATAGGAAAAAGCAAAAAATAAATGTATACTTAAGTATTATTTATTGTACGTCGAATGTACGAGACATTTATAATACGTATGAATGTATAATACTATACATTTTCATTAGAATATGCTATAGGTGTTATAATTTATAATATATTTATATATGTGTCACAGCATATGTATATGAGTATTACTATACGTGCGGGAAAATGTATGTCGTCTCCAGGTGTGTCGTTATACAAATGGGGATTTAATGTTTTGCGGTCGAGTCATTCGACTTTTATCATTTCCAAATTCAAATTTGTTTATACTATTCACATCTTATTCAATATATATTATTATAATATACATATATGTATAAATTAATGTAATATTAAATGTCTTTAATTTAGTTTCCAATCGAATTATATTTTTATATAAAATATATAATATATTCCGACAGCCGGCGGCAGTCGGCGATTAACATGATGGTTGATTGAAATTCATATTGTATTTAATATTTTGTTCTATAACCGAGTATAAAATGTCAAATTATAATATAGTGTTTATATTAAAAATAAATAAATTATTATAATAAAATGCATAGGTACCTATAAATCTATAATATAATTAATACAGTCAATAGTGGAAATACTTAGTGAATAAAAAAAAATCTAATCAAATATTTACGATTAAAATTTAAAATCAAAATATTATTTTATTTCTTATCATTTTGTAAATCAAATTTCATAAGACTTTATCCAGTTTCTGGACAATGGATACATAATAATTGATGGTGGTATAACATTTTTGTGACGTGTTGATATAAAGTTCATAAATACAATCATATGAATAATACATATTATTATATAAATTGTCTCCAGACGTGCCAAACACCTTAAATTTATTTATAATATGATATATTATAATAAATAACCGCAAATGGACATAAATATTATTATATAAATCAATATTATACGTATACGGTTTACCTATATATTTTAGCAACGTGATATAACAAAACATTTTATAATGTACGAGTATATATATTATGGAAAAAATGGTCGCAACGGGGCGCCGGCACGTCAACAATTTATGTGGACCGTGGACGTGTTTTCTTGATGATTCGCAAAAGAAATAACAGCGTTTCGGATTCGAGTGTAAAATATAATATACAGAGTGATCATAATATTTTTTGTGTTCATGAAATACAATGGATGTAAATAATCATATCTATAACGTTGAAAAAGTACATTATAATTCCCATGAAATGGTGCGAGGAAACGTTCTGTATATTATGGTCATATTACGATAAAGATAAACCTATAAAAAGAAATACCCCGGAGGCGCGCTTAAAAATCTACCCTTGTGCGTCATCGTAATGACTGTTATCCGAATCCGAAGATTGACAGTTTAACGCATACACACACAGCACACGCTTTTTTTTTTCTACCGAGTGTTTTCCCTCACAAACCGTAAACGTGTTATTATAATATACACAGTCTTTCCATAAGAAAGCCCATCCAGTTTTTATATATATAATATGTATATACTTATATATCTATAACCGCCTTGGCGGTTCACGCAAGAAGCAAGCTTTAGAAAAAAAAAATTGGAAATTATAGACATAAGATTACACACCATTATATTATATTTTTTCGTATATTATATCATCGAATATTCGAAATGGGTGTGATTATAAAATATAATAATATTATTTTATATTTTTATGTAGGTACGCATTCAATTAGAACAATGCGATGATTATAGTATTATGTACCGTCGCCGCGCCGCCGTACCAGCTGCAGTCCGACAATCTGTGACCGCATTTAAGTGTAATTTTATATAAACGACGAACCCGCCACTTGAAATATAATAATAAATATGCATTTAAAAAAAAAAATCCATCGTTTATATTATATCGAATTGGAATAAGTATATTATAGGTACCTATATATATATATAAAAAAAAAAATTTTAATTTATATAAGCCGTTGCGAGTACCTATATTATTATATTATACGTATAATACCTCTACTACCATATTATAGAATTATAGAAGAATACGAATAATTATTATGTTATTAGAACATCGGTCCTATTATTTAACGATCGATGTGAAACGTTTTCCTCGAAACAAACACACACACATGATATAATTTATATCCCAAACAGTTTTTTATTATAATAATATTATTGAACAATAATTACGATATATACAAATTATATACGTTTTTATTGTTTTTGAATTACCTGCTCTGATGTAGTATACTTATAGTAGATTGCTCGCATTATTTATGTGAATTGTTTTCTCTTCCCCGTTCCTAACCGGCTCGAGGCCAACTTCTCGACCGAAAAACTGGTATATACCACGAGACGACGGCATTTTCATTTGGTATAATACTATAATATTATTATGCTAACATTGAATAATATACAAATATTATGGCCGGACATTATTCAGTTGTCTTCAAGTTTTACATAATATTATAAATGACAATTAATTTTATTATAGATAATTTTAAATTCATAACTAAACATTTTTTTTTTTTAAATAACAAGAACCACTTGACTAGTTGACTAAATATGAGTTGACTAGTATGAGTTGTTCCTCTTATGGTTACGATTCAAATACCTAATATTAAGTTCCATATGTTAAAAAAAAAATTTGTATATTTTATTTTAATTTCTTTGCTAGTTATCATTTTCATAAACGCCCATGAACTTTAAATATTATTTAACATATCTCGTATAATTAATGTATAAGTCATATTTATTACCTACTTTTAATAATACCTATGTTAAAATGAGTATACACCATTAACATTAACATGAATATATTATATTATACTAGGTAGGTACTGCAGTAAACTGTAAAGTTAACATTTCCACACATACGTCAATGCGTGTCCATATCCTATGTATTAATAATTATTACATGAAAAGGAATAGCTATCGGATGAACATAAATTGTCTATTATTAAATATTGAAATAACATAAATATAAATAATGTGTGTTGTTTTTAAAAGTTCACGTCAGTTATAATTTTCATAACGATTGTACTAAATAGTATAAAAACGAACATATTATTATAATAATATGTTAATCACGATTTAGTCGGACCGACTATTCAAACACCATTAACAAAACATGTTGACGAACGTACAGTACGCGTGTACTATGAATTTTATGAAATTTATGAAATCAGTAAGTACATATAGGTATACCGAAACATTATTTACACCGTCACATATACGTCGACACACTGTGTTTACTTTTTTCATGGTTAATATCGATAACCCGGTAACAATTATTTAAATAATTTATTATAAATTATAATTTATAATATACGTATATCACGTAAATGTACTCGTATTGTAAAGAAATAAAATATACCTATTTATATTTATATACGTACGAGTAGGTAGGTATATATTATACTTATACCTGCGTTATATTATTATAAAATTATATATACGCTCGTACAAGGGATAATATTATAATTCATGTAAATAAGTAAATTTAAAACAAATAAGGATAAAATATAATATAATACCTACATAATATTATAACATGTATATAGATAAACATTCTGAGCCGATAGTTTTTTTTATTGCCACCGAGTATATCAATGCCTAAAACTAAAAAGCACGATGCTGCTCGACGGGGATCGTATTGAAATTATTACGATACGTCGTCGTTGTATTATCATCGTAATATTATATTATATAACATTTATACACTATATGATCATTTTAATATACGATATCATTATACGTATTTGATATTTACCTATATTCAAGAACGACAACAACTATTCATTACATTCCTTCACACCGTAACGCGAATGGAAGAAAATGATATATTATAAAGTGTTCATTTATATATAAATATTAAATATATATATACCTACATATTATTTTTTTATGTTTTTATTAACTCGTCACGCGGATTTCTTGAGGAACGAGAAAGAAGAAAAAAACCAAAATTAATTATCGTTTAATTTATTTTCATTTGCCCACCCCCCGAGGCCATGTATAGTTTTTATATTATTTCCATGCTTTCCTCCTCGCCACCGTCGATATATTATAGCTATAGTAGTGTAATATATATAAATACAAAACCGTCAAGTCGTAAACAAATAATAATAATAATAAAAACTCATAACTTCCGCCCATATATAATATTATTTTATACATACGTACACCACTGGACGCAACCGCCGCCGCCGTCGCGCAGGTTTTAAATATTTACCCACCTTTATTTATTGCGTTTCTCCGACAAAACGACTTCATTTGTCGTTGTTGTATTTTTTTTTACGTCTTACGTGTATTATTATTATTATAATAGGTATAATATAAGAATATTATTCACTTTCTGGGAACTCATCAGATATAATATTATATTATATGTAAATGTAAAATTGTATAATATTTATTAATTATTATTATAGACGTTGTAAAAACGAGTACAAAATATATATTATTTAACTATATTATACCTATATATTTATTATAATAATAATACATAAAGTTGTATAGGTTGAAATGAGGTGTAGTTTGATTCATCAGTAAAATGAACACATAAATACACCGCTTTCTCATACTGATTTACTGATAAAAGTCCAACAATCTGCTTTATACTAAAAACTAAATATTACCTATATAAATGCTTATATACAATTATACTTATATGTACCCACGTATGTTTATAAAGAGAGAAAAAACGATTTTCGATCATGTAGGTTAAATTCATTCTATGAAATCCACTTCCGATATTTTTACATACATTACCTAATGAATTATTTGTTAAAATATTTCTTATGGATTTCATAAAATAATATTTATATTTTTATAATTAGATTATACTGTACCAAATTCAATATGGGCAAATTTATCAGTAAAAAAAATTCCAGCAGAATTCCACAGATATAATTTACAGTAATACATTTAACTAATATTTTTGGTTTAATCAGGTCAACTTATTGAATATTTCTGTCTGTCTTTTATAATTTTACAGAAGAAAGGTTAAATTTCTTACGCGTATGATTATAATCCCAATTAGATTTGAATATTACAATAATCGAGTTTAGAGGTAACCGATTATTATATTGGTAATAATAAAAAAAAAAAATTAAAAGACTATCCTATGTTTCTGTTTGTAAACAGGAGTTAAGACTTTCAACAGTATAATGTTCACACAATCGATAAATTTATATGCATATATCCGGCGGTAGTCGTATATACATATATGACAAAATTATAGAGAACTTCCTGGAATAACGTTTATATGTATGGCGAAAACAACGATCTCGTTGCGTGTGCACGTATTCTACTATTCTAGTATAAGTTACATATACATGTAAGTATAGTGAAAGTTCGAGCTATAGGACGAGGAGAAAGATCTACGATGTCGTTTTTATGGCCAAAGAGCAAATGGACTCGGGATTTATAATGTGCCTCGACCTCCTCTTTTGCGATTATACGTATAATAGTAGAACTTGCAACATAGTGAATCTTTCGGTGAATATAATACTAAACTCAGGGGTTGAAGAGCAAGAAAATAAGAGATAGACATCGTGTATAAATAGGGCGGAGAGAATACTATAATATATAATATAAATTGTATACGAAAGCAGAAAAAACAACCGATTTCTTTATAATATACAGCGTATATCCGGATGGGGTTTAACAATTAAATACATTAAAAACTGTATTAAAAATGATAAATGACAAATCCTTTATGTACAAATGTATTATTTCAATAGTTGGTACTATACTCTGCTGTACGAGTACGTGAACGATTCAGTTGAGAAAAGGGTGGACATTTTTATTTGTGTTATGTCTGTGTTCACTTTCAACAACACTTATATTTTTTTAAGCTATAATTATCATTTTTTAAAAAAATTCTAAAAAGGGATTTTATATTACCTTTTTGTTTTAAAGACATATTTTATACATTATGAACTATATGAAGTAAATTGAAATGCAAATAATACCCGTATAATATATTTTTATTAGAAAACATTATGTTACGAACTGTTTTACTTAAAAGCTAAAACACAAAAATCATTATTATTAAGATCATATTAAGTTAACTATCGATCACGCTATGGTATATCCTATAGAAATAAATAAATATCAGTTTCCAAAATATTATGTATGTATAATATTATTTTTTTAATATATACTTATTATAGGATTGTATTATAGAGTTCTAATATTTTGAGAAAAAAAACGATAAATAACGATTGTCATTTTTATTCAAATAATATCGCCATGAGCATATTTTGAGGCGCACTTGCCGACAAATGAGTGTATCTTCTACATAATATAATATCATGTACCTATGTGTATTATATGCAGTTAACCCGTGAGAGACTTGTATACGAAAGATATAGGTTCGTGTCTTTAATTAGCTTTTTTTTCGTTTTTTTTTTTCGTTATTATTATGTTTTGATGTTTGTTTATCGTTGTATAATAATATTATTATTATTATATATATATATATATGTACCTATATATATTTAGTCGTCGATCGGTTTAATAGATTTATTGTATGAACCGCAGTTACCACGGCGCGAGCGCATTAATGAATATTCGCCTATCCGCCTCCGGGGCCTGTATAATATATAGATACATTTATACCTTCGATTATAGTAACGCATAGAGAATAATATCGGAATGATTCGTGACTTTTTTTCCTCGTCCCTCGTCTACAATAACACCCCCGTCCGCTGTGAAATCGTCGATTATTCATTATTATTAATACAATATATACGATCATCGTTGTTCGCATGTAACATCATCGGTTTATGTATACCGACCACCGGCCGACAACCACAAACGTTTTATATAATATCCAATATATACGATCTTCATTATTATTTTTATATAATATGTATAATATATTTTTAAATTTATTTATACCTACGTTTGAAAACGAGCAAAGAAACAAAATTTTAATCTCGTCTCGATTGCATTATATATTATAAGATGCAAATTTTACTATATATAGATACTTACCTTATAAAATTCATTCAAATTAAAAAAAAAAAATATAAGTATTGAAAAATTGTATAGTTTTTATTATTAAAATATTATTTTGGAAAATAATTTGAAATTGCAATAAAAATCATTTTCAATATTATGACGAATAAACGTGTTTCGTATAAATGTAAAAAAAGGCTTAAACTAAATAATAAAATATATATATTTATAAATTATTATTACATACAAATATCATTATAGTAGGTACTTTATACACAATCACGACTCACAGTACCTACAGTTAAAAGTTTCGATAAAATACATTATTTTTTTATTTTATTTTAAGACTAGAAAATATAATTACCAGCAGACCAACTTTATTTTTTTTATTTTATTCAAATTTCGTCGACGTCGAAGACTTTTCACATGAAAAACACAATGCATATTATACACGCGCGCGGCTATTATTACAAACGTATATATATACCCATTATATATACTTACATAAATAATATTATTATCATAATAATATAGGTAACGTTATTCATAATTTTAATTACTCAATAGAGGAAACGCATATATTAATAATGTATCTCTGCCTATAAATAATACATATTATTATAATATAAAGTATAATATATAACAATCCGACATAATAATATAATATCATATAAGTATACTATACCTATAATAATAACAACAACAAAATTATCATATTCGCATATTGTTACGAAACCTATAATATACAAATTATTATAATTGGCCACTCGTTTAGACGAACATCACAACTAAACATTCTATGACGATAATTTATACCTTCCGTTTCGAGGAACACGATGCGTTCATATAATATACGTTACTATTTAATAATATGTGTACGCGAATGTTTACTATCGTGGTGTGAAGTACAGTCACAGTAAAACGAATAACGGAAATAAAGTGAGAGAGAAAAACAACCAAGTGTTGTGAGTTTTGGATCGGAATAGCCGCAGACATACTTTAGGAATCCCTAGAGACCCGATAGCGACGATCAAACACGGTGGTCGTCGTCGCGCGGTAGCTGCCGTTAACCCATTAAACGGCTGAATTCTTTATTATTATTATTATTATTATTATTATTATTATTATTATTATTATTTTTTGTCATTATTATTATTGAGTGACCGCACACACACTTATTACTATTTGACTAGTGCGATTTAATCGGGTTTTATGTATACATTTCTCTGAGTAAATACAGATGTAAGTACACCACATAATAATACACTCGTGCATTTTCTATAAGTAAAATGAAATTGAAAAAAAATCGATTTTTTAAATACGTCGTAGAAAAAATAATTGTGCGCTGTAACTCTGTCTATAATAAGTAATAACATGATAATATGAACAATATCATATTTTTTATTATATTTTATAATATACCTACAACATAAAAAACGATTTGCTCACCATATATCATTCGATCGACTAATTAATGATTTCGGAATATACAAAATATAATTATTAACCCATCAACGTTAAATTTAACGATATTTACGTTAAACTACTTATTAGTAACTTTAGTCTACTAGTACAATATATTGATTATTGTACCTTTGCGTTGTAACAATAGTGTCAAAAACATAATGAAAAATAAAAAAAAAATATGTAAAATATTCAATAACGCACTATAACACGGGAGTAAAGTGTTACGAAATCGGATATTCCATCATTATAATAATTTAATAACAATAATAATAATTTGTACGAAAATTAACAAGGTGCCTAAAAAATTATGTTGTTTTTTGTTGGGGGGGGGGGGGGAGAATGTGAGCGAATAAGGACGATAATATTATTAAACGTGTCTCCTGTGACTTCTTATTGCAATGTAATATGTATATACAAAATTGTTTCCAAACCCGTATTCGATTACCGCGTTTATGCGTTTTATGTTACCTTTGTAATAATTTGTAATGGAGACAGCGCCGTTTTCGCTACTATATTAAATTATGAATAAAATCGGTGTTCCGCTAACAATATTTTTATATTATTAAAATCAAAAATAATATATTAAATCATTTTATTATTTTATGTCTTGTCTACTCGTATAATATTACGATAGTTAGCCAGGGCATAGTTAATTTTCCAACCTCCTGTCTATTAGTAAATCTCATCACGAATCATGACTTACATTAAAATCAAAATTGTATTTCTAAGATAACAATTTGACACTGTATAAAATAATAGTGTGATACTGTCATATACTGTAACACATATATTATATTGTATTTATCTACCGACCAGTTCAAACTTTCAAAGGTAGTGCATCTGAGTACAAGAATTATTTTTCTTATAGGTATAAATACTAATGTCTATAGTATAATAATTGTATTAGAATTACGTCACTTTACGGTAAAAATACGATTACAGAAAACGGAACACAAACGACCGACGGCGACTGCGACTGCAATTTCAAGAGATCGTTGCGAGTGATTTCATCAGATTTATAAGACGTGTATAAAATAATATTATAGAAAATAACAAAATAAATAAGTAGTTTATAATATATTACATTATAATACACGCCGCCAATTAATGAAGTAATTTTATGACATATTGTTTCAGCGGCTGTTGCAGCATAAATCCAATCAGAAGGCATTGGTAGCCGTTAGGTATAGTAATCGAGGGTTATTGCTATATACGACAATATATACCTATTTATATAATATATATTTAACAATAATAATTATACGTCAAATAAAATCGTCTTATCTCTGCGCAAGAATCTCGACAGTACAAAGTATATAGTTTTAACCTCATTGTTCGCAAAACGTTTATTGTAATTTATAATTTATAATAATAATTATAATAATAATAATAATAATAATAATAATAATAATAATAATAATAATAACATCCAAAACAACAACAACAACAACAACAACAATAATAATAATCGTTCAAAAATTATCGACTATTCATTTTTAGTAAAAATTTCAATATTTCTAATTAATTATACAGTGACAATTTTTATTTTATAATGTCTTATCTACCTTAGTTTATAAATAAATTTAAATTAAAAATATATGCAGCAAAATGATTTAAAATTAATCCAACATAAATATTTCAAAAATATATTTTATTAATACGGTTATTATAAAGGAATTAGAGAAAGATGAACGAAGAACTAAATGATATCCTACGATTTTCGTTATGACTAACAATTAAATATAATGTAGGGAAAAATGAATCAATCATTTTAAAATTTGACATCAACAACAACCTTTTTACGATCTTAAGAATATACGTATACCCATATGTTAGGTATCAGCTATAATAAACACTGCACAATAAATAATGTATAATATATAAAATTGTTAAATTATTATCTTTTACGATTTTTATTTTGGTTCGTCCCTTCGGTTTACACAAAACGTCTGAAAATGGATATTATTTGTATTTGTATTAGGATTCTTTATATTATGTATAATAGTATATATAATAATAAAACGTATTACCTATACAACCCTCGATCTCGCACTGACACACAACGCAATTAAACTCTGACCGACACACACAATCGTTATCCGGTCATTTAATCTATCGTCGCCGTCGCCGCCGTGTCCGTTCGCCGCCAAACGACACTGGCGTCGGTTGTTAAATGAAATATTGAATTTCTCGGCGTTAGCTAATTCTCGAGACAAGGCAATTGCATTACACGGGTACAGATACGCTGCGCTGATCTGATCGACCGGTGGCTTTTAAAATACAAAATAAAAATAAACGATTTAGACAAATGTGTAAAAAGAAAAAATCCGAGTTCCCATACTATTTTGACAGTTTATACCAGAGCCAGAGTTATTATCTTTAATACGAATCCGTTCGGAGTTCAGACTAAAAATGGGTTTTCTATACATAATAATATATCGACGTCGTCGCGACGTTTTAATATTATTAAAGTACACGACAAGGGACAGACAACAAGGGTGCAAGTAGAATATAAATAATTTATAACGACGACAAATTATCGTCGTTTTAGATACACGTCTATACGTTCATACGCCGATATCGTAACTACAATACTAACTTTTTATATCGTATTATCGTCGTTTCCTTCAGACCGAACATAAAACGTTTAATACGTCCAAAATCTATTAGTATCACGTCTGATGGCTTAAGTTAAATGATATCATAAAATATATAAAAGGTATATGTTTTAATAACATTATAGGTTTCCAATTGATGAGGATAATATATATTACTTTTAATCTTTGAAAATTTTATTATAAATGAAAAATATGATACATTGCATAACCATAATAATACATTATATGATATAGGTACGACAATTTATTGATTAGTCTAATCAATTCAAAATTATTTATTATCCAGCGCATTACCAATAAAATAAAAGGTATTTTTTATTTTTATTCAGAAATCAAGAAATGTTTTTTTTTCTTATCTGTAATGCATATATTATAATACCATAATACCATATTACCATATTGTTGGCATATTAGAACTTGGAATATATAATAAATATTAATAACCTAACCTAACCTCACTTCACCATTTATTTATACCTATACTTCAATAATAATTATTACGTGCATAATGATTAGGTATTGAATACATTTTATAATTATTTATTATTATATTTTTATTATTTTTTTTTTTTATTATGTTGAGGCTATAAAATGGATTCAATAAATCAATCGGAAAAATCCAATAAATATATCGTGCGTATGTGTGTGACCCTAATTTTAGTTTATGGCCTTCGGCGTACTATAAAATACTATAAAGATTTACGAATAACCACCACCGTAAAATATAACTGAAAACCCTGGTGCCAATTTGCAGTGTTCAAATTAAGAGTATATGATGGGGACAATATCATTACATTACGCGACAACTACGAAAAGGAGAACGAAACAAAAAGAAAATATCATATTGCTAACAAAAGGGTGCATACGAAAATTTCAAGAAAATTTTAATCATTTAGTGTTATCGAATTCTTTATATTAAAGTCATTAAATTGCAACTATAGACTGAAAAGTTTGTACTGTTTTATTGTTTTTACAAATTAAATAATTATTGATGTATAGTAAAAATATATATAAATAATATATGGTTTTTGCTGTTTAGACCGTTGGGATATAATTGTTCAGATTGAATTTCAAATATAAAGATATTATATAGTCCGGATCTTTGACAGACACGCGTGTAAATGTCATAACCCATTAAGGTACGCTTGACTTCTTGAGGGAAAAAATAATAAATTATTATACCCGTTTTATTAGCTTATAATTTATAAAGTGAATAACAAGCTTATTCTATTAATTAACGTCAATAAATTTAATATTTCATAACAAATTTATGATTAAATAATATTATTGTATACTTGTACAATCGTCAGTCAATAGTTTCTATCATGTGTGATGGTATATTGATTATATTTTTCAATGTAGGAGAATGTGTGTATTTATAGTTAGGGTGCAATGATACATATAATATAGATGCATGTATAGTTACAATGATGTTATTTATAAATAATGTATAATTATGAAAAAATTCATTAAATTAAACCGTTATCAACTTACGATCATTTTTTTTTTTTTTAATAAATTTCATAATTATAAAATTAAAAATTAATAAGAAATAATTGGTACATTAAGCAATTCAATTTTAAATTGGGTATTAATCTTTTTTTAAACATATATTTATTTATATATATATATATATATATATTATAATTTATTACATGATTATACGATGTGCATATAATTATCTAAGGTAAATTAAATTGACGATCTTGTATTTTATAGTTCTTAAGAGTTAGTGTTCAACATAAAAATAAATGTAGGATATATTATTGTTGTATCAAACTTAAGCTCGCTTATATTATTTTAATACAAAATATGTATTAAATTCGTATACTATTCTCCTACGTCATTGTTGTATTTTGCTATAAAATTTTCTCAATATAGACATATACGTATTACATATAGGTACGTATATTATGTACTTATATACTTATATTATTTTATTCATTTTTTCACTATCGCACCATGTTTTATATATAATATACTTGTAAGCTCGTTTGCTTTTACCTCGAGGCTAGATTTTTGATGTGAAGACAACGAAATATATACTTAAATAAAAATGTACGTATACCAAATATATTTACTATTTTTATACATTATTGTATTTATAAAAGTAGAAAATCTCTATATATTATGTTTTATATCTTATATATAAATAAATAATAATATAAAATATTCACTATTCTTTAATGTAGGAAACTTTCAGTTTCAAGACCATGCTAGAAAAACACGCAAGAAACATTTTTGAATATATACACGATAAGCGTAAGCAGTAAAAATATAATTTTAGAATACTACAAACAGCACAACATTTTACTTAAATTAATATATTAGTACAATAATATAATCGATATATAGAAAGGCAAAAAAAAAAAATTCTAATATACAAATTAATCTATAATACGAGGATATAAATTGATATATCTGATTATTTTCATTAAATAAATATAACGTTTAAAAATAAACAAGTAAAATTAATTTAAATCATAAAGAAAATAATTGGTGCGCATTATAATATTTTAAAATCGTGTATATTTATCATTTTCAAATTTATGAAATAATATTAAAGTAAAATACGTGAATTAATAATTTATATATCATTATAATATATTATGTATCTATACATATTCATAAATAATATATAGTCATTAATGTACTTATATATATATAATTTGTTAGTTTGTTACTATTCCAAGATGGTGATGGCGGAATGCGTAACAGACGGTCCAATAATTATTATATGAGAAATCCATCTGCGAGTTGTCGGCAATAATAAGGTAATTGTACAACCCTTTTCCCGACGGTGATTGTACATATGGATATATAATAATATAAAATATTTTGTAAAGTCTGGTGAACCTATTATTCTCTTTCTCTCTTTAGTCCCATTTTGTGCCCTTAGGGCGTCTAGAAATAATATATGTAATTACGAGGGTCAGCTGTCAATATGAACACACACTGACAAAATGTGCATACATATATAGGTATTATAAATTATAACATATATACCTACTTAAATTATATATTATATTATTACGCGAACACAAGTATTTCATTTTTAAAGCAATTGCTACCTCGTACAACTCATTATACACACAAATGCACACACATATACTATATTATATTAAATATATATAATGTATGCACTATATGAAACGACGAAATTTCAAATATTATTACGATTCTGTTTTAATAATCCTATATACATTTTAATTCAAAATTCAAAACGTATTATATAATATATTACAAATATCAAGTCTATTTATTATGTTTTATTCACGTATAATCGAACTAAAAAGTAATTTATATTTGAAACATATAATAATATATATTTTAATTTAAAATTTATAATATTATTACAAGCATTTATATAATTAAAATATTTTTGTTTTACAAATTTATAATTTGCTTAAATATTGGGACATTTAATTCCAATGAATTCATTTGGAAATTTTAAACAAAACCAATTTTCTCCTGCAGGTGACAATAATATTCTCCACGTGGAGAACATTATACATATAACATAATAAGTGGCAGAGAAAACACTTTGCCTAGAAAATAAATTCATTTGTTGTGGAGAACCAACTCTTATATTATAAGACAGTGTAACGTGATAGGGGTGTTATATATCGTGTTGTGAAGACTATAGAAGGGGTTTTCGAAGAAACCATTTTGAAAACGCCATTGTTTTGTGCACCCCCACGACCCCACTACAAATACTACATAGATATTGGCGACCACAAGTCTATATACATATCAGTGTTTCACCCTTTACTTATATAGGTACTCGTACTTAAAATGATAGATATATATTATAATATGATATACACGACGATGGACGATGACTTACATACATGTAGATAGTATTACCTAATATATTATAGCTGTACGACGCGTACATGTCGCGATTAGCTCGTGAAATCCGACTCTGACCTAGTCGGTAAAAATAAAAAAACGACATTATATACACTGCCACAAAAGAGTACTAACTTGTATAGTGTAGGAGACTCGTACGACACAATGATGCATTGATATATTTTATATAGGTACACGATATATACCAACAGATGACAATCGGCATCGACAACGACCGATGGAGTGATAATAATATAAACATATACTGAGGGAAGAAATAGAATATATATAGTAGAGAAGAAATAAGAAAAACGAAAACAATGGACTTTTTGCCAGTGACAGAACAAAAGGTGGTGGTTGCGACCAAGGGATAGTATAGGGTCTTCCAATGGTCATGTATATATTATAATATAATATACGAGATCTAATTACAGTAAACTAAGATGATGTATATTTTGTTTGGACCTATATAGACGATGAGGAACGAACAAGGTGGTATGGAAAACACAATACGGGTCATAGTTGAAACCAATTCAGTCGCGAGCGTATAGACTCTATAGTGACTACAATTTTATTGTTTGTCATTGTTACTATATAATATTACATATACGTGCACCTAAATGTAAGAAAGATTTGTTTAAAATATATATAAAAAATTCATCGAATTGGCGGTACGCGGCGCGTTCAAAAACAATATGTAAAATTGTAAATCATTATACACGCCGAGGCACCATTGTTAATAATAATAATTAAACGAATTTCGAATAAAAAAATATATTATAACAGTAAGTACTGTTAATTCTTGTACCTACGTGTTTTTTTTTTTTTAAATCTCACAAGTTTAATGTGTAATAAATTAATAATATTATAATAATATATATATATATACCTACATATATCTACCTACCATATAAATAATATTCACAGGATCTCATTTAAAAGGTCGCTGTCCCGAAGGGGTCGCGGCCGCAGAGCGCGTGTCGTTCGCAGACGTCTAGCCGCCGCCCTTTTTATACCTTTGAATATTTCGCATCGCTTGACAACCGCCACGAGGGGCACAAAAGGATTCTTCGGCAGACATACTTTTGTCAAAAGCGAATTCCCTCGGCACACGAAACCCAACACGGAATATTGTAAAATCCCACGCGACGAACCTACAAAGACCGCGGTCCTGCACGGATATGCAGTCCGTATAATAATATTATGAACTGTGATAATGAAATGTATTAAATTTTATAATGCGTACGTGGAAAAGTTTATTTTTTTTCTCGTGTCACCGAAAAAGTATGTACGGGTCAAAATATACTGAAATACGCGTATATTATTATGTGGTAGGTAGATGGATGGTATACATAAAGTACATTCCCAGCCATACCTACCTACCTACCATAATATAACGAGACTCATCATAACCGGGCGATGAGTAAAAAAAAAAAATAAAAAAATAAAAATATTTTGTTGAATTTCGTTGGATTTTCGACGAAAGGGTTAAAAAAGGAAATATTCGAATTATTGTGTGCGACACACACGACGCATATAACTCATATTTTATGTAGATACGGACGAGCGCGTATAAATACACACAGCGCACACGCGGGAGAGCAACTGTCAGACCAAGACAAATCGGACTACCGACGCTATATATTATTATCGTATAGCCTATATATTGTTATAACCTCTGTCGGCCACGATTCATTTTTTTCTTCTTCTTTTCTATAATACTACCTATACTATTTCAAGACATGCGTATAATATACAGCTGCCGAGATATATTATAATATATACCTGAATAATAAATATATGTGCATATATTCGTTGCAGTGAGAATGATTAAGAATCTAAATCCGTGCGGTGGATCGTAAACGCAGAATCTTAGTTCAATGTATAGATATTATAATACATAATATACGATTATGACTATTATGATAATATTTATAAACTATAGTGAATGTGATAATATAATATTATGCGCACGTCCGAAACACGTCAAAAATATATATAAATACGTCCGTCTCGCTGTGCAGCAAACAGAGAAGATAATATATTGTTATTACTACGTTATACTCTTCCATATTACGCGATACATCTACCACAGCATCGGGCTCGAACATTATTATAATTTATAATCTATATATTATTATTATTATTATGTCTGAGATTTATGCGATCACGATAATAATTTCGATATTAGTATTTATATGTTATGTGCAGTATCACATTCTCCGCGGGTAGGCGCAATGATTTATCAAAATTGGTAGAAAAAGAAAACACGTTAAATATCAATCGTTAAACATATAAAATATCTTTTACAATTTTAACTGCATACTTAAACACTGCATGTATACAAATTATAACCGAAATGTTATAACTTATAACATAATAACACCATAATATATTAGACTACCAGGTAACGGGCTGATGGTTCTATTTCGATAATAAATTTTTGTGGCGAAATATGAAATGATAACAAAAAGAAAGTTTTTGAAGTCATATTATATTAAATACAAACATAATGAAGGCGGCTTGTAATAATAACTTTTTAGACTACAATCAAATGTTATTTTCGTAAAGCAAACGTTATAATATTATAATATTATGTTTTAATAACAGTCGCAATAATACGTGTTTCGTTTATAATATTATAATGTATGTAAAACGCAACACGTCGTTAAAACAATGGGCTCGTATAAAAATGCGATATCGATCAGATTCGAAAAAAAATACATAATATGTATATACGTTGTACATACTATTATAATACCTGTGTGCAAAAATATATATATAAAAAAAAATAAAATCGTTTTGTAAAAATAATATACTCAAAAACATGACTTACAATATGCGAGACAAAATAAAACATTGACACGAATACTATATATTATATAGCAGTATAACCCTTTGTGAAATAATATTATATATCATACATAACAGACTCTGTAAATTTTAATAAAAATTCGCCAATAAAATGTTTTGTTACAATTGTAAAACGTGTATTTTTTTTTTTTTAACACTGCTAATACAAATATATAAGTATATGTAATATTATACATATATACTTACTACTATATATATCGGTATTATCGTATATGTTCGTAGAAAATATATTGCCACATTTTCGTGTTACACATATTTTGTTGCTTTTTTTATGTTTTCGGTACGCATCGTGAAACTTCCAATAATAAAATTCCAAAATGTTTAAACAGTACATTACGTATACACACATTTTGTAATAACAAAATGAGACAGCCGAATGAATTATATACGAAAAGTGAAGATATAATATTATAATATAAATTATAAATCCCGGTGGAACCAGTGAACAGGTAATCGGTATAATATACGCACACCCACGTAATGTCAACTCCGCGCGCGATTCGAATTTGATAAGAAAAGACGCCAGCGAACATGGCTGCCGGTGTTCGTTTACACAATGACCGTTGCAAGATTATATAGACGACGACAACCACGCGTTATAATCTCCGTATATACGAAATTCGATTCGTGCGACAATACGTTGTATAAACACACAATTACGTAGAGCGATTGTATACTGCGCGCACTATATAGATAAGATCCAATAACGGTAACAATATTATGGTATATGGATAAGACGATAACCCATATACCCGAACCCAGGTCTTGGTTTTCGGCAATATATTTTATTTTTAACATTAATTACGTTGATAAAACATTTTAATTACTTTATTGATATACAATATAATATTACGGTATCGCACGACGAAAACAATCTAAAAAATTTGACGTATACCGTATACGTTTATTAATTTATTATACATATAACAATTATTCGTGATCGCATTTTATTAATTTTTATTATATAACGTTGTAAATACACCTACGGTAGGTACTTATAGTTTTCGTTTTGTCTACACCGAAGAAAACTCTCATCACACCACATGGGCTTAAATATATCTAATGATAATAATAAAATATACGTGACGACCACGAAGATTAATTATAATTATTTTCCGAGTAAACGGACCACTATTACACAGAGATACCACCTCCTGTATAGCAAGTTATTTTAATACCGCTCGATCGGAAAAATAATGCCTATTATAATATCGCGCGTGGTCGACCGAAACTCGCGTAAGTCCTCGTCGGATCGTAAAACATCACATTTTTTTCTATATTATATTATTACGTTTATGTATATTATAATATAATATATATTGCATATTATATTATATTATAACCTCGTAGTCCACTCACGGTATTATCATTATTATTATTTTGTGGTAATTTATTGGCAATAGCGCGCGTTTCAGTCGTCCCGTGCTCGCGTCGTATCATTATCTCCGATAAACGTTAATCAAATTTTGACGCGCACTGCGGAGGAACAGTGAAATAAAAAAAAAAAATGTTTCCCTGCGTGCACGAAGAATATTATACGAAATAATAATAAAAAAAACGAAACCACTGATTTATTATACCAAACTCTTTATATAACTATATATAATACGAGTATACAGTGTCCATGCACACAAAAAACCAAAACTGTTACTTTATACCGACGTGGGTTTCCTCAGGATATTATTTTTCATATATAACGAAATTATCGGGTCCAAACGCGTATCTTCCGCAGTATATTATCTATATTATAATATTATAGGTACGTATTATATCATACTATATTTATGTGCGCACAACGGTTTCTGGCGACTAGAGTGTATTATACAATATTTTTGATATCATTATGTTTGAATAATTTATATTTATACTATATTTTATATTGATCCCGAAAATCGCTTTAAGCTTTTTATCCCCGTGCACGACCGGGCCCGATTATACGGACAAAGTATAATATTGTAGGTACGTATATA
The DNA here is from genome assembly GCA_021307375.1 of Tetraneura akinire. NCBI lineage: Eukaryota > Metazoa > Arthropoda > Insecta > Hemiptera > Aphididae > Tetraneura > Tetraneura akinire. Next base: position 7,231,159 of record JAIUCT010000008.1, read on the forward strand.
TATATTTATTACCGTCAATCAGTTTTTTAAGCATTTCTGTTATGTATACATATTATTATTATTATATTGTGCGCGAGTCGGAAAAAAAGAAGTTTTCTTTATGAATAAAAGAAATATAGGTAGGTACCTATATATATATTATACATAATAAACGTGACCGAAATACGCAACACAAATAAATAGATACATGGACGTACAATATCTATATTATTATTATTATTATGGTTATGTGCGGTAGATCCAATAAAGGTAGCAATAGTTATAGAACGTATAAGTATATAGTTAACAACGAATAATATATAAATTTGTTTGTTTTTTTTTTTTTTTTTTTTTTTTTATAGCTATTTACTACATATTATACGTATAATAATATATTGAATATAGAGTAAAAAAAAAAAAAAAATTAGTTTCGAACTGCGAAAGTTTAAAACTTTTAAGTTGAAATCTACTAAATTATATACTACGAACATACGAAAAACAAACAAACAAATCTGTTTTCCTCATTAGAGTGCGACTGAATACAAATGTATTTATAATAGTTATAAAAATTATACCTCAATTTTTTTCAACATATTATGGTCGAACCAAAAAGTAAATGAATAAACTAGAAATGGCATAATTTGTTCCCCTGCGCAGAATTTGTTTCGTTACTTGGAAATTTTGTTCCTTTTCCGAGTTAAATAAAAAAAAAGGATCAAAATGTCTCGCCCGATGTATTTTTCATTCGTCTCGGAAAAGAAACAAAATGTCCGCTCACATTTTTTTTAAAAATTTCAAAAAGGATCAAATTGTCTATTTAAAAAGAGAGAACAAAATATCCTAAAAATCTCAGAGGGACAAATTGAAAGAGAGAACAAATAAAATATATCATAATACCATAGCGAATAAACTACGCCGTTATATTATGATATGAAAAGCGCATAAATAGTTAAAATTCATATTATTATACGCGTAAAAAATATCGGTTAATAAATGGCGCGAACAAGGTAAAACGATCGCTAACCGTGCGCTGTCGTTCGGCGACGTCAGTAAAATAATGAAAAAAGATAATACGCACCAATTATATACGAGTACATTTTATTTATTTACCCGTAAAAAACTAGTGATATTATTATAAATAAACGAGGCCACAACGTTTTTCGATGATAAAATACGTATTAAATAAATTTAAAACTGCGGTGGAAATGTGGTTTCGGATGACGGACAGTGCGAGAACCGCGTGTCCTTTTTACTCGTACAAAAAGAAACCAACACACGCATAACATGATATAAAAATAATCATATATCGTATATTATACATTTTAAAATACGTAATAGCGTGTAGGCGCGGAGTTGTATTTGAGAATATTTTAAGAATTCCGAAACGGTCGCCCGTCCATTGTGCGCATGTAAATTGATTCATTACCCGGTTGCAGAGACGAACGGCGCAAACCCGTGGCAAAGACCGCGGCAGGTCACACACAAGCTGACGACTCGACTCCTGCGTGAATATTGCCCGTAATCCATTACGCGTATTATTATAATACACGCGCGACGGACGCGAGATAAGTTACAAGTTTACGCGTACAAACGCAAAATAGACGATATATTATTTTATTTATTTATTTATTATTACTATTATTAATTATTATTATTATGATTATTAATTATTATTATTTTTATTAATTATTATTATTATTATTATTAATTATTATTATTTTTATTAATTATTATAAAGGGTGTGATGCAGCATATTATTTATATTATATGGTTAATTACGCGCCGGACAATATTATACGAATGGACAATTTTTTTTTTTTTTTTTGTGTTATATAGGGCCGAGCTCCGAGATAATCCGTGCGACGAAAGTAAAAAATTAAATAAACTTGCGGTATATTTTTATATCATACACGCGAATAATAAGAAAAAACACGCATATCAAACGGCGAGAAGCTCATTTTTTCTTTTACGAACCCACGCGCGGGTTTACACGTTAACACAACGATAGGTGTAATCATTTTCCTCAGGTGCCCTTCATTCATATAGAAGTCACATCACACGATACGGTTGACCATCGAGTATATCTCATTATCTTCGTACAATAATAATATAATATTATTATAATATAATTAACATTCTTTGAATTTATATTATTTTATTATATAACGATAGCGAATCAAAAAATTATTATTATCGTTTTCGTCGTCGTACGTTATTATTTTTCCATTTTGAATTTATTTTACGTCGTACGCTAATAATTATTTACACGGCAATATCCGCAGACTATAATATAATATAATAATAATAATATAGAATTCATGTCAAAAATAAATTGTTACCGATACTAACGCCATATTTATTCAAACGTTTAAAAATTAAAAAAAATATTTAAAACCAATATATTCACGTAAAAGCCGTAAGCGTATTATTTATAATTCATATATTATTATCAATTGTTAAATAAACATACTATGTAGGTACGCGAATGTTCGACAATATACATCCCACGTTGCAAAAAATGATTACATTTTCAGTTATTGCATTGAAAACAATGATATTTTATTTATAATAAAGAAAAACAATAAATATTTAAATAGGTATACCTAAAATACATCAAGTCGATTAAAAATATTTGATCGTTTTACAATAGATATTTCCCAAAACACTTGTTTTTTATGTAGATAACAATTCGAAAATATATGATTAATATAATTATTGTCAGAGATATTGGATTCATAATAGACTATTATGTAGTATCTATGTACGCATGTGCAACAACATTTGTTCATATACAGATAGCTAAAGTATAATTGCATATTATAGAACTTTTCAGTTCAAAAAAGCACAACCACAGAAAAGTAAAACGTCCGCTACAGAGTTAAATAAAAATCATATAACTTAAAACTTTTCGTTTAAAATTTGATAATAATATAGATTTCAAGTGTGATACGCGCTCCTTCGGATATGTTAAAAATACGGATGAATCGTGAAATAGTTATCTGGTACTTTTTACACCTAATCATCCGTCAGATAACTGTAGATAATAAAACTCATAAGACTATAAAATTCACATTGGTAGTAAATAAATATCGACCAATAATAATCAAGTAAAAATGTGCATTTTGTTCCTCAATCTATGGTAAACAAAATATTTTATTTATTCCATTTGCGGTAACCTATGATAATAACTTTATTAGCCGGATAGCTATCTATAGTAGATAATTTTACATTGAAAAACACTTATCATTTTATTCGGAGGTTTGTCCTTAGAATAAATATATTCGACAGATAGTATCTCGAGAATAAATAAACGATTGAAAAACCGGGCCATAGTCATATTAAAACATTATATTCGTGCAGTCACTATTTAGGCGTTAAGATTATTATAATAATACGGGATAAAAATCTCTGCTGGTCACAATTCGCTAATAAAACTATAGCTAAATAGATTATAATATTAGGTATATTATAATATTATGTCTAGCTACTTTATAATTTGTTTTTTTTTTGTTTTTTACGTGATATTCTTTTCGTATTCATTCAAAAGCAAGAGTATACCAGACCGTCAGATACCATGCGATAAAAAATTTCTACGGCCAACATCGTTTACTACAGCTGTACTATATAAAGTAGATATAAGTTAAATTTACTAATAAATATTATTTGACTCCTACGGGAATCTTTTAAAACTATATACCTGTATTGAATACACGTATAAAGAAAATTCTACATCAACTGTCATAAGCTGCTATCTCATTTTATTATATATAGGTATATAATATTATATAAATATATATTTTAAAGCTAAACGGTAATTTCACTTTTGATGAAAACTTTTGCAACAGACAATCGAATAATTAAGTTTGAACGTAATAGCGATGATAGTAAAAACTACACCTACTTCCGAAGGCCAACTGGCTACTTCTGAAGATCAAAAAAATAAAATAAAATCATAAAATATTAAGTAGCTATGAAATTTTCGTTAAACGAGTATAACATTATAATAATATATTATTATTTAAAACGAATTTATTTTTAAATGGATGTCTATTCTAAATAATTAGTATAGGATTGTTATGGGTAAACGCGCTTACGTTCGGTTGTTGTGAATCGATTAGACATGTCTTTTTTGTTCCCCGTAGTTACTATGTGATATGTCTGAATGAAATGTTAAATACTATGCGACGATAATGTTATGGATTTGACAATAATTCCTCATCAAGGCAGGTATTATGTCGGATTATATTGTTTCGTATGACAGTTTGAAAATTTGACAAATATAACTAATATTAAAAAATTATACTAATGTATTATAGATTTACATAATTTTTAAATATGGCTTTTAATTTGTATACGAATTTATCTAAAAAATACTAGATTATTATTTTACAATATTTAAATTATAAGTATTTTTTATTATTGTTAAATTGTCTGTTTATAAATACATTTTTACATTAAAATGAGTCGCTATGGAAATTTAACGAAAACTATAATCAGAAAGAAGGAATATTAAACACGACTACGATTTCTATATAATTGTAATCCTTATCATTTAAATGTATATGATATATACCAATTATTATATTATTTAATCTAGATGCTGTATTATGGCAATTTAAAATAAATTACAATAATTATTTGTAAATACAATATTATATAATTAGGTACCTACAAACGAAAAGGTACAAAGGTTTTTCCCGACAATTTTTTACGAATTGCTTAATTACGAAAATTTATTAAATAGGTACGAGTAAATATTGTGATAAACATTGCACTTCAACCCTTTGCGTGCTCATACGTAGGATAAATATAATTTAATTTATTATCTAATAATTTTTGTGATATTTGTAATAATTCGTTTAAAGCCTTTAAAGCATCTTAAAATTAGTAACATCAATATTATCATAAAAGTTACTGACCTTGTGCAGACATCCGGCGCGACATTGAGCCACTGTGAGTGGCGAAGCTTTCATTAAGTCCTCGTCCGCGGTGACCAAATCTTGTACCGCGGTCGCGGTTGATCCACAGTACGTCAACAGGATCATGGATAACAGAGGTAATGCGTTGATGGCTCGGGCCATCAGTCCACGGGAAACGGTCATCGCGAATTTATGAGCACAGATCGTGATAATCAGAACGATTACCTATCGGACAATTCTATTTTTATAGTTTTTTAAAATATATAAAAATAATATTACGTCGAATAACTCGCACTGAAGACCGCATAAATTTGTACAAATATAATTTTATTCGCAAACGACATAGACAAATATTACAATAATGTATAGTAAATAGTGTGTGATTATTATTAATTTAATATACGTAAAATACGAGCACGTTAAAAATTATTTTATAAACGAACGACGAAAAAACGAACGAAAAACACAACGGATGGCCGATCAGACGACGACTGAGCTATGGAAGTGTGGACCAAAAACGTCGTCGACGAGAATGGCCGGTCGCCGGTCGGCCCCGCACACCAAAACCTCCGATAGAGTGCGACACCGGCCGATGTCAACCGAAAGACATCCGTGGACAATAATATCACGAATTAAGATATAACTAGGTGTAACTATAATAATATAAAATATAATAATTTATAATTATATGAAATATAATAATTTATAATTATATGAAATATAATAATTTATAATTATATAAAATATAATAATTTAATATTCCATTATCGATACAACAGTTATCAACTGACACAAACTTTCAAAAATCCAATAATGTATGCTGCGCATAGTATTTTATAAATCTAAAATAAACTTTCAATGGCAGTGAATGAGTGAATATATAATTATAATATTATGTTATTAAATAAAAATATTTTTTGCATAATTATTTTTTATTTATTTATTTATTATTATTATTATTATTTTTTTTTTTTGTAATATTCAGATGTAAGGAACAAATAATTTTATTTTTATAAAAATATAAACGTTATGTACCTACGTTTGATTTGGAAGTTTTTCCATTTGTATTCTGATTTCTGCTCAGTATCGAATCATTATAATAATAATTGAGTACATAATTAACTCAATTTTGTGTAGAAATTAGAAAATATTAAAATAATAATAATACCTATATTACCTATCTAATATTTTACTAAAATATACATAGGTATATTTTTTCCATTCCCAACAAATAATATAATACTTAAACTTATCTATAATAGGTACGGTCTGCAGCCAGCCAAAATTCTATACACAATTATAAAATATATTACATATTAGTCATTAATTATTTATTATTATTTTGCGTACCGCCTATTTTTAACACCACGAGCCGCTAATACGCTAATATAGTTTTATAAAATAATGATAAAATTCATCGATTTACTCTCCTCTAAGTAACTCGAGAAAGTACGACGCAACTATATTATAGCAGCGAAGACGCTACGCGATATCACGAGAGTTCCCATGACCGTTTCTCAGTGGCGTGCGCAGGAATTTAGTATGGGGGGGGGATGTCATAAACCAATGCAACGAAAATGTATTATATTTTAATATTTATTATAATAATGAACATATCATTATCTTATACTTAATTACTATAGCTATAAACTTTACAATAAACTATAACTCTAATCAAGGCGAAAATTCATTCTTCTGGCTTTTATAGAGAATTCATTTATAACCTGTTCTGAAGTTATTGGAATAGTTTACTTACTGTGCCGTTAGGTCTTTCCAAAGTCAATTCTGGACGCATGGGTTCACTATTTTCATTTTTACTTTTTTTTTTTAAAAAATGATAAAATGGAACCGCTACGTTTAACCATATTAAATAATAACTAATAAGAATTTGATAACTCAACTTAATATTTAAAAGTTAAAACATTAAATTAAATGATTTAATTAGAAATTATTATAAGAATTATCATAAATAACGATATTATTTGTTATCACTATAAACACAGAATACAAAAACCATATATAATATTTATACCTATATATTTATATATAATCTATGGTTAGAATATAACCACTGCCCACTGGTGAATGTCTTTGGTATCATTTATCAGTTATCATCACAGCAGATATTTCCATATTCCACGGATAAATTTTGTTTTCAACAGATAAGTGAAAAACACACATTATGTTAATGAACTGTAATTTAAAGTCATGTTTTAAGTATAAAAATAAAGGCCAATGGGGGGGATATATCCCCCATCAATCCCCCCTGCGTACGCCACTGCCGTTTCTTCACTATGAAACGAAATTAAACATAAGTTAATATGGTTACAACGTATATATAGAACGCACCTGAACGAAACACTACACGGAGTGGTTAGGTTATACCCTAACATAATCTAACTTACGAATCGGACAATAGCTGTCTCATCAAAACTGTCTTATTTAGGAGTATTTCGATTTGGGTCGTATATACACTCATCCGAACCTATTAAAACAGTACGTACCTACATTTTTAGAACTTATCCAGGGATTTAGTGATCCGGAATATTCCATTCGGCCAAAAAACTAATAAAAAATATTATATAAATCGCTATAATTAAATAAAAATAAAATATATATGCGTATTATACGACTGTAGGACGGACGAAAAATAAATACCTAAATATCCAAAATAATTAATAAAACTATAGGGGAAGAAATTGATCGGAAAGTTTTCATTTAAACGGTTATATATAGGTATATAAATTTTATATTATAATTTAGTACCGTTATTTGCCCTGCAACTGCAATAAATAATATATATATATATATATAGAGAGAGAGAGAGAGAGAGAGAGAGAGAAAGAGAGAGTGAATGAGAAAGAGAGGCCGAAGGCGTGATCGAAAAACGACAATATTCTCGGTCAGCCGTCACGCTAGGGGTTAAATGTTGGTGACACAGGGGTTGTTTTTCCCCGACATAAGACTAGATTAGGGGACAACGTCGTGGACGATATCCCTCTCGAATTCTTAATTTAGACCCGCATTCTTCACTCAGATCCAATTATATTAAATATTCGTGTATGCTTGTGTGCGTGTTAAAAGAGAACGTAATAACGTGTAATATAGATATATATTATATTATGAACTTGCATAAGGGTTAAAAACAATTCGTATCAGTAATAGAAGTTTTAACGTTATAATAGTAAACTTATATACCTATTATAATATAGATATTATTAATCTGTGAATTCCGTTTATTAGACGAACTTTTTGAAATACGTCATGCCTATAAATAATGTGTTGAATTTATTATTCGATCTGCAGTTCCATTCTTCTATACCTATTTCTATAATATAATTTCATCAATATAATTCATTATTAAAATATGTTACCAAATACCGATACAATAACAACGCAAGTTAAGAATAAGAATATTATTTATTTTAATTTCCAATTAATTGTGAATTGTTACATTTACGATTTTTTTTTTTTTTTTTTTTTTTAGAGCAGTTTAAAGTATAAAAAAGAATGAGAAGTGATACATGATAAAGAGAATAGTGTTGAATTTTGATTACAATTTTAATGCAATGATAAATCATTACATTCGAAAAACGATTCTGAGCAAAGTACTGTCATATTTCATATTTGGGTATTTAGGTGACACATTTAGAGGTTTTTTGATAAATTATTTATCTTGAACGTAGAGACTGATAACTGATAAATGTAAAATTTTAATCGGTACATATATTATCTGATGAATTTATCAATACATTCAAATTGTAATAAAAATTTAACACTCTCCTCTTTAGTTCAGAAGTGAACACACAAATTTGTACGAAATTAAAAAAAAAAAATTTTTCAAATATAAACTACATTTTTTATTAAGTGTTTATTATATACCTATCATTCTATCAATATAATAAAATAAATACAGATTAAGAAAATCACAATTTTATTTATTAGAAAATGTTCAAAATATATTTTAAATATAGTAATTATTCGTAACTTCGTAGTTAGTAATCGTAACAATAAACCATTTCTATTTTCTAATGTTAAATATTTTTAAATCAGATAGCCTCAAATAATTTTGGGGGACTAATTATCAGCCCCCCAAGCCCCCACCTAAATACGCCTATGGGCCCTGCAAAAATCTGCACCGGGCCCCAAAATGCATAGGGCCGGCACTGCATATATATTCATATGTACCTACTGGCAGGTGTGGATAGGCCCATAGGGAAAAAGGGATTTTCCCTGTGGGCCCTCATCTTGTATAATGTCAGTGGCCCCCCTTGGCACTACTTGATTTTTAACATTTTTACAAGTTATTGTTTTAAAATAAGAATATACGAATAATGCGAGCAACGCAAGCAATTTTTTTTATTTTGGTGGCCTTTTTAAAATTTTTCCCTGTAACAAAAAAACTACCTATCCACCCCTGCCTACTGGGTCTGGGATAATCTGTCAGACATTTAAAATGCCGATCCGGCATAAAATTGCAGAAGACACCGTGATAGAGTCGCATAAAACGACCGTAACAATATAATATTTAAATAATTCGTGTTTTAATACAATTTTCTCAATTAATTATACAGCAGGTTATTAAAATTAAATTATTACATAATATACAATATTATACTTACTCATTTTGTTCAAGGTAAGTAGGTACACATCAGAAATCAGTAACGTACATACGTACAAAGAAATATCGAAGAATGTTTTGGAAAATAATATATTTATTATAATTTACGTAAGATATTGTAGAATAATTTTTTTTTTTCAAATATTTAACTAATAATATACAATAATTTTTATCAACATCACGAGGATTCGAAATAATGATTTAAACATTTTTTTGGGTACGTTTATCTATCCAAAAAACCGACGTCTCTGGACTCTGGTATAGGTACACAATAAGTTAAATTTTTTACGAGATATGATCCGCTTATAAATTTTTATCGTGTAGGTTTTAAATCCAACGCTAAATATTTTATTATCACCGTGACTTAACATCGTCAACAAACTCCTGTTGCCGCGTTGAAATATTGTAGTGACGAATATTTACGTTATACAAATCGCGTCGATCATCATGAGGGATATAAAAAAAATATATTATAATCTACCTTTATTATTTATTAAATACCTAATAATGTAATCTCTTGCCCGCAGGCCGGACCGGTTGCGTTCTTTGCGGTGAGTTTTTCCTCTTCGGAGAGAACTCGTAAATCTTTATGATCACAAAAATGATCATTATTATAAAACGACTATTTGTATTCATTATACCCGCCGAATCCCGAATAATGTGACAACGTGACACTAAATTACATACCTATATAATATTATTATAATATAAATCTAAGCCCACCCTGCAGGCAACTGGAGGGAAAACGCGTACATGGTGTAATTTATAATATCGATCATCGATCGCGGGTAAAGTCAAGACTGTTGAAAAATAAACAAGAATAAATATAATATAGTTGTAGTGTACACCTACGTATAATAATTAATAATAATAAGGATAACATTACAGAAATTATACATAAATTATATCTACATTTTAGATTCTGAGCGCAGCGAAGAATGTATTAGTTTTACAATGATGTCTTTTTTTCCTTTTTTTTAAGTATGAAGACACTTTTACTACCCGAAATAATGCTCCGATTATAACGAATAGCAAATGTTTCCGGTAGCAAAGTGGATGTAGTTGGTACTTTATTTAGGTCATTTTTCCGATTTCCTCAAAATTGACCTTAAGCGGTAGAAAAAACGACCAAAAAATGACGAAAAAACGGCATTTTTCAAATTTCGACAAATTCGATTTCAATATTCTACGATAACTCGAGCAATTTTGAAGTTAGAGATTTGAAAAAAATTTTGGGAGTTCATATAGGTACTATGTACGAGTATATGTGATAAAATTTGAAATTGGAACCGTTACGTTCATTTTACAACAAAATATAGGACTTTGAATATTTCATAAAATTCTCGGTTTTTTGTATATAAGTTTGATAAAATTAGCAATATTTGGTATTAAGGTTTGAAAATTTTACTGAAGTATATTTATATATTACTTAACATTAATTCAAAATATTAGAAAAATCCCTAGTTATAGCCGTTTAAAGTTGATTGCCGATTTGTTTTTTTTCTTTTTATGTCTGAAACATCATATCAAAATATTAGAAAAATCCATGGTCTCAATTTTTTTTTATAGCTGTTTAAAATTGATATTTTTATTTTTTTGTTTTTGTTTTTATGACTGAAGACACTTGTACTACCCGAAATAATGGTCCGATTTTCACGAATAGCATGTTTCCGGTAGCAAAGTGGATGTTCTTGGTACTTTATTTAGGCCATTTTTCGAATTTCTCAAAATTGATCCTATGCGTTATTGCGTTAGAAAAAACGATGAAAAAATGACGAAATAACGGCAATATATTAATCAATACCTACATTATCTGACTGAACTTCGCTCAGAATCGTTTTTTCGAACGCAATGGTTTAACATTGCATTTAAATTATAATTATAATTAAATACTATGATATGCACACCTATATCCCTGCGGCAGGAGTATCAGATCGTCTTTTTTCATTTTTATATAATAAACCATAACCATTATAACCATTTTTTTTTCTTTTTATAATTTATTTTTATTATATACCATAGATTAAATATACAGTATATAGTATTATTTAATCTATGTATATACTAAATAATATTAAACCATAAAGTTTACTATCATTATAATTGTATTGTGTAACGTTCCCTACCCTTTTATTAGGATATTTAATATTTGTGTTGGGTGAAAACGTTATGATAAGTAATTTTATAGATTTTAATAGTTTAAATATTACGTCTGTATGATTAACCACGGTTGCACAGAAGTGGAACACCGTTAAATCAAGCTGATTAGATTTATATTATTTTATTATATTTTTAGAGTCGACCTTGACGGGAGCACGGTTGTACTTAAGAGTAGAGCACCGTTGCCGTTCAAGACACCAAAATATGTAAATATTACAGTATTCCTATGGAACTTGCAGGTTGTTAAGATAAGAAAAAGATAAAAAGTTAAAACTATTAACTATTACTTTTATTATTTTATTAATATTAAATTATTAAATAATTATTATAAAAAATGAGATATTCCCAGATCACAGTTGCACTTTAAGTGAAACACCGTTAGGACTATTAAGAATAACACTATTTAACACTGTATTTAAGAAAAACACTATTAATCTGTAATGTTTGTATACTACTGGAGCATGGTTTCGCAATCGTATGCATATCACCGTTACAAACAGTATACAGGTATGAGCCAAAAGTTAAAGTACCGTACATTCAAAAGCTATGTATATATTATTTTACACCTACCAAATACATGATTTTGCATTTTGACAAAGTGTGTTTTTTAATACAAAAATCATAATCTTATTTTTATTATTAACATTTACGTTATTTAAAATTTATATTTTTATTACATTTAACGATTAAAAAACTCGAAGTCGCAATGAACTTTTAGCTTCCGTCGCTCTCTATCGATCCATCGCTGCGTCTGTCGGTCCGTGATGTGTCAATTGGTGTTTTTGATCATATATATTCATAGCATACAAATGTGCCCATCTATTACTTATTACATATATTTATTTTAATAGTTAAATGTTTTTCAAAATACTCGTACATAATTATTATTTAATTTATGTTAATAAAATAAATTTTAACATTAATGAAAACTTCTGAATTATTTTTAGATACATTATTTAACTAATATATACATAATTAAACATATTATATTAGAATTTATTAATGCAAAAGAGTTTAGATATAGATACACGAAATTATTAGGTAATACTTTATGAAAAAAAAAAAAAAAATCAATAGTATTGAACTGGTGCATCCCATTAAGGCACAATTACATAACTGACTCCATATAGAAAATTGTATATAGACATTACACATTGAACTAATAGATTATTTCAAAATTTTACAATAAAAAAATTTTATTTTAAAATATCTTTTATTTTGTAATAAAATAAATATGAAATGTAAGAATATGAAAATAAAATATAATAATTAAATTTACTTAAAATTTGAACATGTCTTTTTAATATTTTCAATACAAAAATACAATATGTTAATTCAATCGAAAATTGACACGTGCAGTAATAGGATAGGAGCATTTATATAGTGTCAATGTGATGTTTCGTTCCATGTTTTTTTTTTTTGTGTGTGTTATTGTGCGATAATTTCTAACGCCTTATTAAACAACTATAATGTGCCTAGTTTAACTCACCTTTTACTACATAACAATATTTTATTTTAAAATTTTATATAAAAATTGCACTTATATGTAAATTATATAGAAAATAATAAAAAATAATTTTGTGTTTTAACATTAATTGTTTATAATATTGATTTGATAATCTGTAAAATATTTTGTTAGTTTACATCTTGTATAATTTAAACGTAATGATCAAAATAATTTAATTACATCATACATCAGTGCACGGGTATGCAGTAAAGGATTAAATATTAATGTTTACTAAGTAGTACAATAGTAAAATATGTGTGTACCTCTATATTAAGTGTTGTACCTCCTACCAGTGATGGTAGGAGGTACAACACTTAATCTCTCCATTAGCTTGCCATTAAATATATAATATGTAAATTGAGATTTTTTAAAAATAATTATCATTAAATGTTACTTAAATGTTACAAGAATCTTTATAGGTATGGTATATATTCGATTCAGTCTTAAAAAAAAAAAAAAAAAAAAAAAAAAAGGGTATGGTACATATTTAAGTCTATTTACACGTCCATTCCATGTCTGTTTTGTATCCGATGTTTAAAATTTGATTACTTATTATTAAATGGGCATGTTTACGCATGTGCGTTCTGTATCCGTACAGTCCATTTCCGTATTTTAAAATTTGTAGAACACAATGTTTTGGAAATTTCAGATACGGATATGGAAAATACAGAATAATGTTGTAAACAGCCATGGGATTTGTTTTTGTGACAGTCTGCACTTGGCATTTTGGCAATTGGCTAGCAAGCTTCAACTGCACATGTCCAAGTGACTTGTCTAGTAACATCGCATGTGCAGCTAGATCTACTATATCATCTAAGTTATCAGCCATACTTTCACTCAAATAATTCATAATAAAACAGTTGGTAAAAATAAGTATGAAAATTATAAATTTAATTAGCGTAAAAAAATTGCAATTGTAATTTACTATTAATTATTACAACATAAAATGAAAAGTAATATAAAAGGTACAAATGTACACTTAACACTGACGTATAGTACAATATCAAAGTAAGTTGTTATGAAAAAATTATTATCACTGATGATCGATATTGAATGGATGGAACAGATATATGTAAATAGACATTTAGCTTTTGACATAATTTCAAAAATTATGTAATAAAATGATTAATATATTTTTTATAATGACATATAAGATATATAAATTATAGTGGTGGACGAATAAGTTTGCCATCGATAACACTAAACTTAACAGATCCTGGTCGAGATATCATTGCTTCTTGTAGTCTTTGAAATTCTGGCATGGCCAAAAGTTCTTCATCTGTGAATGCACGATTTCTGGCTGGAGCACTGATATATATGTATTTAGTATTCTCGTCAGGGGGAATTAATTTATTCATGTAGGTTGGTTGAGGTTGTGGTGCAGAAGGTAGTGTCAAGGAGGGCGTTCTCAAGGTAAATTTCGGTTGGTCCATTGCCCATTGTTTTGCTGTTATTGACAAAAATAGAACATTATATTAATATTATTTTATGTGTTATTTATATGATAAATACTTAATATAAATATTACAACTATTAAGTAATAAACTAATAACTATTAAACAAACAAATTTATCAATATACATAAAGTTAAAGAAAATTTTAGTGTCTAACATTGAAATTAAAATGAATTTCTTACTGTTAGGAAATAAAAAAATTATTAAAAATATTTGTTATAAAACAGGTTCACTGTAATATTTTTCCACTTCACTTCAAACAAATAAAATTAAAATGTTTTTAGTTTAGAAAATTTTAATCTCTAATTTATATAAATAAACTAAAAACTAAAAAAAATAATTTATAATTTAATAATATATTTTGTTTACAAATTTATGAAGACAATTTTTATTTTAATGTATAGAAAAAAAAATTTAGTTACTATTAATACAATAATATAAAACAATATTATACATATAATTAGTAAAATTTAATTATAAAAATAAAGAATAATTTATAATATAATTAAAAACATAATTTTGAAAGTATTTTATTTTTTTATCCTATGTTTTTGACTGGAAAAAGATTATAATTATACATATAATTTAAATTATATTCTATGAAAGTAATACCAATTTATAATTATTATATTATCTACGATTGTATATAATTGTAATTGGTAATTGTATTATTAGACATGTTGTCATTCTACAATAAAGATTAATTATTACAAAAATATATTCATTTATTTTTTTTTGTATGTCAATGAATGATTAATAATTATTCTTAATTGACAATGAACAATATTAATATTTTTTTTAAATTAGTATTTCATCAATATATATTTACATTTATTTTTTAAAGCCTTAATCAATTAAAAACTAAAGGATTTAAAAACAACAACCTAAATATTTTATTATCATATAAAAATATAAATTATTACAAACTTGATTGAATTAAATTTATCACTAACAAAAATCTATGAACTTTTTTACTGTTATTTTTACATTCTATGAAACATGTATTATTAAGCAGTAGACGTAAAAAAAAAAAATATTAACCATATTAAAAAAAAAATTTTTTTCTTCAATTAACTACACAAATGTGGTAAATATATTTATAAAACATGTTTTCATTGAATAAATTTTTAAATTTTCTGAAATTCATATACGTAAAAAAACGTTAAAAAAAACCCAAAGCATTATTTGGATAATTTAAAATAAAGAAAAACCATATATTGATTTTATTTAAATTAATAATATTATTTTTTTTTAATACCCAGATAAAAATGTATCTACAAAATGCATAATAGTTAAGATATTATGTTTTGATAATACAATCTTAATGTATTTTAATAAAAAATTATAAATAAAATACATTTTTACACTGTTTTAAGTTACAAATATATTATAAACTCAATTTATTTTATAAGTAGAGGATTAAAATTATAATTTACAATACAATTCATTAAATTGTAATTATAATTAAAAATTGTAATCTTTCTACAAATAACAAAACAAGTACTATATTATTGAATGTATACATAATTGTAATAATCTAAAAATAAATTATTTAAACAAAATAATTACATTAAATGCTTACAACCATTTTAAATATTGTTTTAAATAATATAAAAATAATTTGTTTTTGAAAATATTTTTTTGGCAATAATTATTATATTTACTACAAATTAAAATTATAATAATATAATCTAGAAATATTCCAATATTATTGAACACAATAGATTAATTAAAGTACCAATATTTTAAATCAATTTTTTAAGTATATTATAAACACGATATAAATTATAGTATGCACTATGCACAATTTAAAATTAGTTATATTATGATCAAATATTTTAATATATTAGGTATTCTGAATATTTATGAGATTACCCGTAATATTAAAAAATGTTAAAACTATGCTACATTTTAATATTCCTAGTAGGTTAGTTATACCTACTTATAAACACTAATAAAATAACTAAACAAGAATATTAACAAATTATGAAAACTTACTATTAATATTTTAAAATTTAACTATGCCATATTATAGAAATTAAAACTATAATTTAAAGCAATATAATAATATGTTAATACAACTTTCAAGATAATTTATATATTTCTAATTTCTAATATGCTGTACTCGTATTAAAAATATTTAAAAAAAATTATTTTATTCACAATAATATTATACATTTGCAATTAATAATAATTTATTTTATGTCTAAGAATAAAAATATGATGCACTATTTAAATATTGAAGCAAGCAAAATATTTAAATGCTTTAAAATTGCTTTACATATTTGAAAAACCAATCACTGATGTTATATAGAACTAGATTCTAGGAAATTTATTATCTGGATTTCCAATTCGAGTATACTCTGTTCCAAAAGAGAAGACACGGGTTCTGCGCATAGCGAATGACGGCCAATCATTACCGATGATGTATACACCGTAATTAAAATGCGGCACACAATAGCCGTGTACACTTGTACGGTTATCAGGTGACAGGTTATTCGTATATTCGCCAAGTGTCATAGATGTCAACAATCCAAGCGCGCCGTATAATGGTTTTTAACGATGCAGCTCGGTGTCAGAGGTCGCTGGTGAGCATATGTACATTTATCGGAGAAGGTGGGGAATGCGCGCCTCCGAACGAAAACTGGTCACCGCTTTGTGTTTTCTCTTTTGGAACAGAGTATAGGTACCTATAAAAATTATGTGACATAGATTTTATATTTTAAATCTAGTAAATAATGTAATTCTACTCCAATATCCTGTGGATGGTCTTTCTAGTCTCGATGATCGCAGGCGCATTAACAATATCTCATTCATAATCTTCTAAATAATAAAATCTTCCATAAATATTAGAATTCCACCTCGACCAACTCGTCCCATTCCATATACCTCCTTCTCTCACTAACTACCAAGAACATTCCCCTATTACCCATTTTATGCGGATTGCTAATAATGATCCCTCTTTGTCATTGTTATAGTACAAAATTATTTTTGTTTATATAACTTTCTATTTTAATTATATTTAAAAATGTAAACAACCTTGTACATATTTGTTGTATTCGGGCTTGTCCCGTAAAAATAAATAAATAAATATGTAAAAAAAATCAAATTTTACTGTAAAATGCAAAAATATGCAAAATACAAATTTGCCATTACTTTGAAAATAGTATAATTCGTAAATATCATTGACAAAACTTCAAAAATATGAAACGAAAAAAATATATAATTGCATACAAATCCGTGCTCTAATAATAATAGTAATGTTATATTAATTTAGTTTTCTTCTAATTTGATATTTAAATTATATTATACACACAAATATAAATTTAATTATTACCTTCCTCGAATCCATTTCCTGGAATTTTATCCCAATTATTCATTTGCATCCAATCTGGTTTAGGTAGGCGATTAAATATACAGTCATATCCATCATCTTCTGTAGAATTCATATCAGCTTTGTTTTCTATTTGTACAGAATTTACATTGCTTCCAATCTCTATATCCATATCAGTTGAAGATAATTTATCAGTATTACCATTCAATTTTTGAACTTTTTCAATATCAGAAATTTTAATTGAGTCATCAGTAACATTAATATTTGTACAAATTGATAAATTTTCAAGAACAAGTTCAGATTCTACAGTATCATTATGAACTTCTATATTTAGACTATGTTCATCATTAGATATATCTGTTACAGGAATAACACTACTATCTTCAGGTTCTACAGTATCATTATGAACTTCTACATTTAGACTATGTTCATCGTTAGATATATCTGTTACAGTAATAACGCTACTATCTTCAGGTTCTACAGTATCATTATGAACTTCTACATTTAGACTATTTTCATCGTTAGATATATCTGTTACAGGCATAACACTACTATCTTCAGGTTCTACAGTATCATTATGAACTTCTACATTTAGACTATGTTCATCGTTAGATATATCTGTTACAGGCATAACACTATTATCTTTTGGTAATATACTTGTATCAGAGTTATTTTCACTTTTGGACACACCACTCAAAGATTCTTCTAAACGATTTAATTGATCTAATGTACCCTCTGTTTTTTCTAATAATATGACACTTTCCATTTGATCATTTGCGTTATTTTCTGAATCACAAAACTCCTCTTTTTTAATATTTTCAGCACCACAAATTATTTTATCTGGAGTTTTACTAGATTCATCACTAATAACCATTTTATCTTTTTGTTGGTCTACGGTGTTTTCACTAACATCATTTGAATCTTCATCAAAATCAAAAATTGTATCATTAATATTGCTTGATATAATCTTTGTAATCTCTACTGCCTCATCTGGATCTTCACTGTCACTCCAATCCTTTAGAAGTTCATCCTGTAACTTAACTTTTTTAGCTTCTGAATTTCTAACAGTTTTTCGTTTTTTTTGAGTTTCGAATAATGGTTTGATTTTAGAACCTTTATTTTGTGAAATAGATTTCTTTCCTGATGATGTTGATGGTTTCATTTCATCACTGTCCATATCATTTTTATGTCCGCTCATGTGTCGTTTGAAACAGCTATAACTATTAGTTGAATAATTACACCCTTCTATTATTGAACACAAATATCTAGCAGAGTCAACTGTAGAAGAAATATGTTTGGTAGCCTTTGATATTTTTTTTGATTTTGGTGTTATTGGAGTTTTTGACTTTGTTGGAGTTTTTGACGGTAAAGTAGAATTTGGTGTTTTCAATGACGATTTCCTTCCAACAACTTTAGGAGTATTAAAAATTTCTTTCGCAATTTCTCTCTTTATTTGATACTCTGAATCATCAACTTCAAATTGTTTAAAAATATTTAAATCTCCATTAATTTTTCTTTCAAAAAGTAATACATCATTCACAAATGATTTCATATCAAATGCTTGCTTCTTGCCGTTGAGTTGTTTTAAATATAAATCTATAACATGTATAAAAATATATATACATAAAATATATATAGGTAACTAATTAGTATTAATTAAATTTTTTTAACTCACTATATCCTTTTTCCAAAAATTCCAATTTTCTTTCACAAGAATATAAACATACTTTATTCATATTGATAATGACATCACTATAATAATAATAATAATAAATATGATTACATATAAACTTTTAATATATAAATTAAGTCTTATAGTTAGCATATTCAGGTTTTATTTTTGTCATGCACAATCACCTGAGAGCCATACTTTTCGGTATAGTAGTTTAAAAAAAACAATCAATAATTCATAATTTATATTTATAATATTTATTCAATTACCTAATAAAACTTTAATATATAATATCATTATCTATTTAAAAAATAATGTTAGTTTATTACTTACTAACCTAACCTTACGATCTACCAAATTTTAAAAAATATTATAAGTAAAGTTAAATTTCATAGAAATTATGTAACCCATAAATACATTATTATATTATTAGTTACTTATTACAATGATAGGTGTTTAATTAATTATAAATATGCTTACTAATACTTATCCCCCTCAAAATAAACGATAGCAATAGGGTTTCTTTTGTATGTCATATATTCTTGAATAGGCTCAGGAGTTTTTTTTGGATCTACAATTTCTCCGGGCCACCAAATTCTATTTGCTGCCTTGTACCAAACCAAAGTTCCAAACGAATAAGGTTCTGTTTGGTCACACATTTTGAATGTTTCTATTAGTTTAACTAAAAAATATAAAACAACATTATGAATAAAATACATTTGTAAATTAAAAATGATAAATATAATAAACTTTCATTAAATAAATAGATAGAACATTATATTAAATAATATATAGTAGTTACTAATTGAATGTTTATTTTACAAGATTGTAACCTGTGGTATATTATAAGTAGGCACCTAATACTTATTACATAATATATAAATATTGAACTAGGTATATTGTCTAAACAAAAATTCAAATAGTATGAATAAAAAGGAATAAAATATTAACTTTTTTTTATTGAAAATTAAGTAAGTATTGAAATTGATTATGAATAGTATAAACAGCCAACTTGCCTAGTTTTTCAGTTAGGTAAAATAAAACTCGGTAAATGGCGATAAGAGAATACAATATCATTAAATATTATTGTATTATTAATTACATAGTACACACAAACTGCCCGACATAATAAATACAGTGTTTTATTATTTTATTTATTAAGTATTAAAATTATCATATAATTAATCAGTGATCAACTATTTTTCACAAATCACACTTCATATTTTATGATTATTCAATTATTGATCTAAGTAGTTTATCAATACGATTTCATAATTAAATTTATTATTATATAATCAATAATATAATATTTTTCACTAATTTATATTTTTAATATTTATAATCATTGATGAGATTCATTAATTATATAATAATATAATGACAATAAGAATAAGAAAATCTCAATATAGAATTATTGTTATACGATATTCTAAAAATAAATTTAATCTATTAGTGCTACAGAAGCAATGTATACAAGTTAAAATATCCAACTGTGCTCTACAACGGTGATGTATAATGAGCATCAAAATATGCTATTTATTGAGTGAGCTATCTATACTATTCACTCGACTATTCACAAATTATTATATTCATTTTTTCTTATGGAAGAATAATACCATATTGTACATAATAGGTATATACTTAATAAGCTTTACACTGTGTGATATCCAATTCCTAATAGAGTGCTTCGATAGCATGGGGCCATGTGAAATGTACTAGAAACTAGACTGAATGTTTTTTGTGTTAAGACACAGTGCCACTTTTTTATGAGACAAATTGGTAGACACTATAAAAAACCTAATCTATTAAGTGTTAGGATGTACTTTAAATTTATATAAGTACTAAATAGTACCCTATCATAATAAAATATAATTTAATTACTAATTTATATTAATGTTCCAAAAATGTTTTAAATTATTATTTATTTTGGCATATTTAATTTACTAAAATGTATTAATTATACATAGAATTATACAATAATAAAGTTATTAATACTAATAGTAAACATAATACGTTAATATTGATAATAAGCATAATAAAACAAGTTACAATGCCTAATTAGGACACAAATTAATAAATAGTATAGATATAGACACATTAATCATGGAAAATACAGAAACAAGTAACAAAATTGAAATTTGTGAATTGTATTGGAGTGCTAATTATAGTATGTGGTCTACCTTGTCTGAGCGATCTACCAACAGTTTACTCATGAAATAACATTTATTATTTACATTTACTCTAACATTATGATTTTAAATGACAGCGTATGTATAGGATTCTATTTTATTACACCCAAAATATTACTTGCTGATAATGTTAGTTGCATTAGGTTGTAATTACAAATCACAACTTAATTTTAGAAATGTTATAAAAAATGTATTTTTATCTAAATAATTTTTATGAAAAAATGACAACCTGTTTAAAAATATTTTAAAAGGCATACATAAGAAATACAATTAATTGCCTAATAATATTATATTTTTAATGAATTTAATTACAATTTTATATTTTTAATACATTTTTTGTATAAAGTCATATGTATATTTTTATTAATATAACATAATACAAATTATTTTTACCATATTAGTAGACCAGATACCATATTAGTACTAATTGTATTGATATTGTTAAATTCATGATAATTGATAATAATCTTATATGTTAATATCAAAGAAATGTCATAAATTAAATCAAAATTAATTTGCGATTGTATTGAAACATTCAAAACTATAATATGTAATAACCCGTTTATTAACTACAGTTAAAATTGGAACCATTCTAGTTTAGCTACCTCTCGCAGTTTGATGATTTTTTTTTTTTGAAATATGTATTTCACAAGGAATTTGCGGAAATTAATAGTTTATGAATTATTGTCATTTTAAGTATGACATTGTGTTGATGCATAGCTTATGGTATAATGCGCACACGCACATACTATTAATATCCACAAATTTTCGTTTTCGTTTCTAAAATAGTGAAATACATATGTTTTAAAAAAAAAAAAATCTTTATGCGAGGGGTAGCTAAACCAGAATTATGCCTTAAAATTTATTATCAATCAATAATATCTAAATTAAATAATAACTTTCCTACCATACAAGATCTAACAGGGAAATGTATTTGATTGCATTTATGGTAGATATAAGCGCAATTCAGTGCTAGATCTGGATTTAGAAGTTATTCAAAGAGAGTTGAATTTTTAAAAATGTTAATTTTCTAAATAATAGTTTTACTATTAGTCTATTACTAATAGCAGGGGTGTATACATGTGAGTGGTGTATACATCATCACTCCTTTAATAATCATTTTGTATGTACTTTTTTAATATTTAGGAACGATTTTAACTGTAAAGTATCTAATAATTTGAGAAATAGGAAAAAAAAAATCAATTAACTGTTATTTTATAAAATATTGACTCAATTACTACTATATAAAAAATCTATAGTAGGAATTAGGTGAATAAAATGTCAATAGACTAGAAAAATATTAGGTACAATATTTATAAATAAATATATATATAATATGTATAATAATCCATCACAGAGTACAATCATGTAATTACACTATTAAGCTACGTTTTCCTCGATGTGACTATCACGATCATCGTGCAACAAATAAATGTTGAACGATAATCGTTGGTTACCATTTTGCTTGGAGCGTCTGCGATTATTGATTTTTCACTAGTCACGTGTTTTTATTCGCAGTCACACCATTGTGGAGAAAGGTTTAAGATTTAAAATGACTTTGAGTAATCGTAAAAAATTATTTATTAAATATCTTTTAACTGAGGAGATAGAAGATGACGAAATACTTCGCCATACGTATAACACGCAAAGAGCCAAAAAACACCACAGTATGTTTGAGCTAAAAAATGAAGAGGGACTGTATCAAAAATTGATCAGTACCCATCTGCGTGAAGACAACAAAAAGTTCTCCGAATTTTTCCGTTTATCTGTAAAGCAAAATTTCATCATCAGCGTCAGAAAACAAAACAGCCATCTTGCACGTGGTTTTCAAAATATTCACAATAAACGTTAATGATTGACGATTATATTATATTCAACCTTCTCTCGTACGACTATTCAAGACGTACGATCGTCGTTAACGACTCTGACGGCAGTCGCTCAAAGCAAAACATCTCTAAGGGATATGCGTATAAATAGTGCGCAACGATTATCGTTGTACGATGATCGTGATAGTCGCACCGAGGAAAACGTACATTAAATCTAATTTATCATTAATGTAATTTTGTGTTCTGTATAATTTCTGTCAATTTTACACTACCCAAGTGTAAATTAGAAATACAATTAGTAGTAATTAATAATATAATATAATTATTATAATACGAGGCTTACCTGAATAAGAATAAAGTTCAAACTGCTGGATTAGTGCTACCGAAATACCCAGTCAGATTCTCTGATCAATTTTCGACTGTGTTAATCACATCTAACTCAACGATATTGTTGAGCTAATTGACTTTTGGGTTGAACTCTGGTAGTCTAGAATATTAAGTAGAAACGATTAACTATTTGAAAAGATAAGTAAATAATTATAACATTCACATTAGTTTACATTAATAAACATAAAGAATTATGAAGATCAAACAAACGAAGATAGACAAAAACAAAAGTCGAAACTCGAAAGTCAAAATGTAACCATGTAAAACTTCACTAAATCTAAAAAAAAATGATAAACATAGAGTGTAATGGTGGGTGTCTGGGTAGTGTGTACGCACTACGCAGTGTAGGCAACGATGCGACGCCATTGACATTCTTATTGACGTCTTATCGGCCTTAAGGTCCCCACCACGATTTAAGATACATAGGTTGGGAAACAGAGTATGAAAACATGACCAGTAAATCTACTGTTGAAATCGGCTGTTAAATTAATGACTAGCGCGAACAGCGGAATTATTTATAACTATTTTAATACCTTCCGCAAAAAACGCAGGTATTTTTATTATAAATCATGTTGTTCTAGTTACAAATAATTCCGCTGGTCGCGCTAGTCATTAGTTTATCAGTTGATTTCAACAATACATTTACCGGTCATGTTTTGGGATTGTTTTCATCATACTGAAGCGAAAGAGTGAGCGGGAATGGGAACGGGAGCGGGAACGAGGCGGTAGTGGAACGATAATGAAAATCGCGACTCTGCACACACTGTGGCGTAGCGGTGGCCATAATTCCCCGCAATACATTAAAATATTAGGTATATTATAAAATAATTCAAACTTCGATTAATACGGAAATAGAGATTAATAATCGATATTGATTATTTGATTCAATGTATAATGTATATTGTATGGTTAGGTATCTATAATCAGTGGCATATTATATTTTGTAGGTATGTGTTTTAAGGGTATCCAGGGGGGTAT
>JAIUCT010000008.1:7256584-7318939 GCA_021307375.1 Tetraneura akinire
TATATCATATTCAACATATAAATGCGAAATGGCTGCTGAATTCAACTTGAAATGCGATCATAGACTATTGGATCAAATAAAATTTGAATAATAATTTAATGGAAATTAGAAATAGTACCCAGTACCTACACGGTTGTAGTTATAAGTATTTATTTTATTAAATAGGTACTAATAAAAATAATGACTAATTATTTTAGTTTGAACTTTAAACAATATATACTTAGAAATTTAGTTTTAACTTGTACATATTATCAAATAACACGGCCAATGGGGAGGGCTATAGCCCCTATAGCCCCCCCCTTGGCTACGCCACTGATTGAAACATAAATATTTATAATTACACACATTACAGTCTTTACACAAATATTAGTAGGTATATAATATTAATATATTTTTAAATATTGTATTTTCTTTTTTTTTGTTACCGTGTCCTGGCGAATCTAGGAAAAAAAAGCCATGGAAAAAAAGCCAAGAAATAAATCCAAATTGAATTATACCTATTTTTATTTATTTATAATTATTAATTAATTTAGGCTTATAAACGATAAAAAATACAGTAAATAAAAATAAAATATTTTTTTTTTTTTTTT
Organism: Tetraneura akinire; assembly: GCA_021307375.1. Lineage (NCBI taxonomy): Eukaryota > Metazoa > Arthropoda > Insecta > Hemiptera > Aphididae > Tetraneura > Tetraneura akinire. Next base: position 7,257,175 of record JAIUCT010000008.1, read on the forward strand.
TTTTTTTTTTTTTGCGGAATATTATTTCTTATAACAACATAATAAATAAATTCATATAAAGAAGAACATATAAGATTTTGATGGTCGGACTTACTTTGAAGTTATAAACAAAAGCTTTGCACCATATTTTTATTTTTATGCATAATAAAATACGTAGGTATATTAAAGAAATAAAGAAATAAAATGAAGTTATAAAACTTAACTTATTACTTCAAAAATAGTGTCATGAGATGAGAATTGCCAATTTCAATATTTTTTGATTTTTCCAAATCTGTATAAATTGTGCCTGGACATTTAAGTTGAGTTGATTTACAACAACGCCAGGTAATTTTATATTTTCCAGTATGCTTAATTATTTATTTGTTTTTTTATTGGAATTGATTATTTCCATTTTAATATAATACTATAAATAAATAATAAAAATATAATTCAATTTAACTTTTTTTCTTTGGATTTTTTTTTAATGGCTTTTTTTTCCATTACCGTCCTGGCAAATGAACTTAACGAAAGTATACGCACCGTGTGATTAAGTAGAATAATTAAGTTAAAAGTTAAAACACAGATATATATAATATATATATATCTGTGAGCAGGGGCGGAAGGTGGCATTACCTGCCCAGGCCCCCTAGAAATTTTTGTACTTGGGCCTTTCATTTTCAACAATATAATGTACCTATTTAATTATATATTTTTTTTTATAGCAATATTATTATATGGATTATACCTTTCGCTATTTATTATTTCAATTGTAAATAATGAAAAATATAATTCTATATTCTATGTAACTAGTAAATTATAGCCTATAGGTTGTTTGGGAAATTAGAAATAACAACTAATTGTGGAACGGATGTCGATAACGATAAGAAATTTTTATAAATAACATTTAATAGAAGACTATTATTAAGGAAGACATTGAATTTTGTATCTAGTAAAAATAATTCTGAACATATTAAAAAGCTTAATATAGTCATTGAAGAAACGTTTCCAGATAAACGAAGATCAAAAATTAAAAAAAAATGCCTGGTGTGCTGGCATCAGACGATATCAGAAATATTTTGAATGTAGAATATTTTAAAGTAAATACACATCGAAGAATTTATGATGTAGGTACTTTCACGTTTGAAAATAGATTTGAGAAAAATGAAAAACTCTATGATATATTATGTATATTAAACCCAAAACGTTTTAAAGACTTTGCAAAAAATCCTTTATTAATTAATGATGAAAATTTGACATTTATTGCTCAAAAATCAAATATTGAATCTGGAAACACATTGAAAGAAGAGTTACTACAATTTATATCATTTTATAATCAAAATTGTATTAAAAAAATAACAAATAATACTATAAATACTGAAAATACTTCTGAAAATTCTGCAGAATCAAGTGATTATATATTTGAAAATTCTTGTCAATATACTGAAAATAAAGTTGACTGTTATAGTTGCCCCTCACATTAATTAGAATTTTTATATAAATATAATTTACATACATCATTTCCAAACTCATATTTGGCATATAAATATATTCTCATTCTATCCTGCACTCAAGTGAATTGCGAACGTGCATTTTCAAAATTAAAAATAATAAAAACCAGACTTAGAAGTACAATGAAGGAAGAATTATTAGTCTTTAATGTTAATTAGTGTAGAATCTGATGTTATTCTAACTACAAATAAAATTATAGATACAATAGGAAGAAGTTCCACTGTATTAAGTAATTCACTCATTTCTTAAACAATTTAACAATTTAACATATTTATGTAGGTATTAAAAAATAATTATTAATTTTGTAATTTTTTTTAATAATATAACATTTATAATAATTTGACTAATAATAAGGAATAATAAAAATTTAAGTACATTTATCTAGTGATGTTTTAATATCTTATAAAATATTTTGCCACCTGGGCCTTCAGGTGCTCAGTCCGCCCCTGTTTGTGAGTTAAAATAATCTGTACTTCCCGTTAAAACTAGTCTATAATGTATGTAAATAGCATTATACATTTTAATACTTTTTATATTTATTACTTACCATGTACCCTTTGATATTTATTGACAATTTAATTTTTTTTTTTGAATTTATTCTGAATCCATTTTTATATTATGAAACGTTCCATAATAAAACTTTTAACTTGTACAAGACGAAAAAAAAAATGTTTTTTTATAATATTTTATTTTTGTATCGACTTAAATTATTTTATATTATATTTGAAGTGTTAGAAATAAAATTACATTTCTTTTTTTTGTATAACACAAAACAAGTACCTACCGATAATATACGCAATACGCAAATAAAAATGTATAAAATAAATATAAAGTATACAATTTTGAAAAAAATTATCTGTGGTAATACGGAAGAAAATCTGCGAAAACATGGCGTCAGGCAGACTTCTTATCTCATTGGTTAAAATATGTTATCTCAAAAATTTTGAATTCGTATGTATCACGTTACATCACTGAACTGAATGTTGTAACCTTACTCTGTAGTATTCCTTACTCTGTGCGTTATGCCCTCTCTATATATTCCTTACTCTGTGGTCAAACGCATATCATATTGCAGGAATTATTGATAAAACATCATTTAAAATATCTATGAAATTTATTTTTGTATATTAATTATATCTGTGACAGGAATTTAGTATAAACACAGTGTACACAGATATTATAAATCATTTTAATACACAGAGTGATAGATGACGGTCCATTAATAGAATGAAAGAAAATTGTAAGTTTCAAAATGTTGATGTATTAGATTTTTCATTAAAAAAAGGACCTTCTTTTGAGGAAGAACCTTCATCAAATTGTAAGTAATATTAATTTTTCTGATTAATTTGTTGTTACTTATTTTCCTAGCAATAAAATAATTTAATTATCATTATAATTTAGCATTACACCACGTAAGAAAAAAAGAAAACAACCACAATGCACTATTGATACTCCTATTAAAAGAAGATTGAGGAAAAAAGTTAAATTACTCTAACAAAAAGTAAGAAGGCAAAATACTAAGATAACTAATATTAAGGTTTGTTTACAATATATTTAAATTTATTTATTTCATATTATCATATATGATCATAGTTTATTAATTATTATATTTTTTTTAGCATTAAATCCGTAGATTGGTCTACAATAAATGTTCTCCCATGATCTCTGTCTTGTGCTTTACCTCCGAGTTATTTGTACGAATTGACTCTTGCATCTTTGATTAAGAACTTATATAACTCATTCATGGCCTAACTCTTCCGTGTTTCCCTTCTTCATACCTTCCAGTATGAAGCTATGGAGTCTGAACGTATGACCTATCATATACCATCGCCTTGATCTTAAATTATTTAGTAATGTTTTTTTCTCTTTGACTAAATCTAATACTTCTTCGTTTGTCTTCATTTCCATCCATTTTATTTTCTCCATTTTACGCCCACACCACATTTCTAACACTTCTAGAGTGGTTTCATCATCTGCAAATCGTATCATTGATATTAATCATTGATTATTATACTATACAAACATTTTTTGTTATACTTTTAGATGTTAATGGAAACTATTACATCAACAACTGATACAGAAACCATGCAGGTAATAGGAAACAATTTTACAAATAATTTTTTAGAGGACATGATCAGCAATAGTAAGGCTCCACCATCAAGAAAACGTTACTCTGAAGAAGTTAAAAAAGTTGCTACTACATTATATTTTTATTCACCAAAGGCATACAGTTATGTAAGGTAACTTATATTGATGGTATTTTTTTATTTTATATTTTATTTTTTGAAAATAGTTTAATTTAAATATTTTTAGGTCTTCAATTAGTTTACCAAATCCCAGTGCGATTAGAAACTTGTTGTCTAATGTGACTGTGAGTACTGGATTTTTAAGTGATGTGTTAATGGAGATAGGTAAATTTGAAAATGATGATAAATATTGTTGTTTAATATTAGATTCTATGAGCATAAAAAAAAGAAGTTCATTAGGATAAAGCTACTAATAGGTATTTACAATTATTACATTATATAATTTTTTAAATTTAATGAATTAAATATATTTACAGATATACTGGATATTGTGATTATGGAAATAATTTGACAATTGAAAACTGTGATCATCCAGCATCTGAAGTTTTGGTATTCATTTTATCAAGTTTAAAAAAAAATGTGGAAGTGGCCTATAGGTTATTGGTTTGTGGACAAGATTAAGTCATCAGTGCAATCTCAACTAATTCGAATGGCAATATTAGAATGCCAAAAATATGGAATAAATGTTTTAAGTGTGACATGTGATGTGATGGAATATATACCAATTTTAGTACTTTACAAATATTAGGTTGTAATTTAAATCAAACTTTTGAACATATAATTTCCAAATTTAGTATTAATTTAGATTCACCTAAAATTTATTTTACTCCTGATGCATGTCATAATATCAAATTGGCAAGAAATGCCTTTGGCATATTCAAAGCCTTCAAAGATGAAGATGGAAACTTAATAGAGTGGAGATTTATAGAACAGTTTTGTAATCTTCAAAATAAGATTGGATTGAAATTAAGAAATGAGTTAGGCTCATCACATGTCAATTGGAAAGGTAATTGCATGAAAGTTAAATTGGCCATACAATAAAGTATTAAGTAGTTTAATTAAGTAGTTCTGTAGCCAATTACTTGGAATATTTAAAAAAAAAACATCGTATGATTTTAAACACAATTGCGAAATAAATGGTTAGAACAAATTAAACGTGGGTCTAGAGTAACCACAGTTAATTTTGAAACAGGTGTAGTTTATTAGAATTTGAACTTATTAAGTTCTTATTTTTTGAATCCATAAAATATTGATTGTATGATTTTAGGTGTAGTATGTAGTCTTTATTTTTCTACCGATTGTTTTGCAGAAAAATCTTATGTTCAAAAGACTGCTAATTATTCACCATTATGTAGTAGACGATTATTACCTAATACAATTCCATTGAGGTATGTGTATAATACACAGACTTCAACACAAACAAATTAAGACTTTAATTCTTACCGTTGAAAAATTTTGTTTATCCTAATAAAAATATGTATTACTTTTAAATATTTGTAGCAAATATGGATATTATTATCATGACATCCCTTATATTAGGAATTATAGTACTCCAAGTTCATCTTCTATTGTTTATACTCCTGTCTCCTAGTGGTCCTTTTAAAGTGACAAATTTAAAAAATGAGTATGTTTCATTATATACCTACTTTACATTAGCAACATTAATTTAATAAAATATGTTTTAGTGAATTTTTAATACACAAATCTACAATAAAATGTCGTTCAAACTTAGTAAGTGGTTTTAATGAATTGTGTGATGAATTGGAAATTCAGCCCTTGGATTCTTTAGAAATCAATAATGATATGTTTGAAAAGTATTGTCTTTTAGTGCTTTCTGTGGTAATATTAAAATCTGTATTCATACATAGTATTTGTTATAATAATAATATTTCGTATAAATGTGTGTAAGGTTGATTGGCAAATGTTTATTATGTAACAATATTTTAATTATGTTTTTAAAAATAAATTTATAAATATATATAGTTTGAACTAACTTGTAATGTATTAATGCTTTATATGTATAGTTTGAATAAGTTCGCAAACGTGTTGAGCTATTTATTGGCGTGACACGTCCTCTTAAGTTCCTTCAATATCAAAATAACTAATTTAATATTTTAAAATCCACTAAAATTTGTTATATCATATTTTTTTGTTTATATTTTAAACACTTTATGTTTATAATAAATAAAATTTTGATTTTCTCAATCGGTATTTATTTTATTATATAGATATATACACCTACTTAACAATAAAAAATGTAGTTTAGATTTGAAAAAAATTAATTTTTTTTTTTTAATTTCCTACAAATTTGTAATGCATATAGTGTATATTTTAAAAGTTATTGTGCATATTGAAGCATATTTTGCCATTTTTATCATGCATATTTGCATCATATTTCAATCCTTTTTAGCGCATATAATTCCGGTCTCTATTTATAAAGAATTAAAATTTAAAAACACTTGAAATTAGCGTAATCATTTTAATTCGCGCAAGAATAAAAACACGAATTGCATTTATGATACATTTTTTGTAAATCGAATAAGTTTTATTGTGGATCCCAGGATGTTCATCCAATAGGGGTCATAATCAATACGAAATGTGCGTTTGTACAAATTTAATATTTTAAAAAACAAATCATAGACCAATATAAACTTGACACCAGACAATCACGAAGGTGAGAATATTACACTATTGAAAATTAATATAATTTTGACCGTGTTCTAACGTATTTTTGTGAATCTGTAAGTGCGTGATTATAGGGTAACCAGTAACCTGTGAAATATAATTTATTATCATAACAGAATCTTGTGTTATTTAATATTATAATTATTATTTTTTTGTCTTTTTCAAATTTCGGCACACAATTTTGGTCACTGTATCATTTATTTTTGTCTCATAATAATATTATTTATTGTATAAATTATATTCTTGCAATTTAAAATAAATATAATGTTGGAAGTTGAAATTCTATTATAAATGAAAAATATTAATTGCAATAAAAATGAGCTTGATACTTGATAATATGTCACCTAATATCAAGAGTTCATAATATGAGTTAAATAATTTTCAATGAGATCATTGTATGGGTTGTCACATCATTCGATAACATTTATTATTGTTTATGGATTATTAAATGAATATTCAAAATAAAAATCTCAAGGAACGTAACACATCAATACATCAAATTTTTATTTACAATAATAATATGATTAATAATAAAAATAACAACAACAACAACAATAGAACATGTCAACATCGGTTAATTTTGTTGAGCATAATTGTCCAAAAAATAGGTAACCATATTTCCTTTGCCTTTCACTTCAATAACCCCGCGACAAGTTAATGGATATCCTTTTAACTTCAAGATTTCATATACCTCATCGGTCACCTGAAAAATTCATAGAAAGTTTAATATTAGAAAAAAAAATATATTCAAAAAGTACAATTTATTTCAATTTTCTTGTTAGAAGTAGAATATGTTAATTAGGTAAAAATTTTTATTATAAAATCCAATTTATTCACTATAGTATACCAAAGAATTTAATAATAACATTCTTCGAAAAATAATTTATTAAGTATATATTTTCATATTTTTATAATGAATAAGGAAAATGGGAGTTATAAATTATAAAAAATAATGGTGTAAATATCCAATCCAAATGGAAGTGAAAGAATATTATTATATTCTAATTACAATTTATAATTAAGATAAGAAATGAGAAATCATTAAGTACATTAAAAAATAAATTATTCTGAGTAAAGCAATTTTGAAAATATGTATTATATCCATCTATAGGTAGTAGTTTTTTTTTCTGGTTTATTTTTCTACTTTAGAAAACTATAGGAAATTCGAAAAATGACAAATTTGATGCAATTATTTACCGAATGCATCACAAGTACCAACATTATTTTTGATAAATTATTTTATTATCCCCAAAAGAATCTTCATATATATAATATAAGTAACCAAACAATCCTCACTTGGAATTTGAATTTAATAGATATTTATAGTAGTAGGACTAGTCACTAGTAGGTAATTAAAAAGTATAAAAATGTGGAATATAATACAAAATATGCAATTATAGTTGAAAAATGTATTATAATAATAATAATAAATATTAATTAATATTACTATAAAAATGTATTATTGTATTTATTTATTTTTAAAATAAAATCATACAAAATTAAACATAATAAAATTATTAAAAAGTAATATAATTTCCAATGATACATAAACAGTAATATTTATTTATTTTATATAAATTAAACTAACGTATCTATTGACGAATGAATGTTTAAAATAAAAATAATAAATAAATATAATAATAATTATTCACTTGTATTTTATCCAAAACTCCTGTAGAATCCATTCGACTTGCCACATTCACAGCATTGCCCCAAATATCATATTGAGGTTTTCTAGCACCAATCACACCGGCTACCACAGAACCAATATTTATACCTAAACAAAAACAACACATTTCGTAATTTATATTTTTAAAAATACAATAAGTAATATTATGTAAATTAAAATTAATTATAACAATATATTATACCTCTTATAACAGGTATTTTTCTTTTTACAATATAATAGTAGGTACGTAACAAATCTTTTAATTATTCTATAAACGTATATAATCAACGTAATTAATAGAATTTAAATAAGTACCTATTTGTAAGTATATTACGTACATAAATAAACCATTAAAAATGTTGTTGAAACTTTGGTAGTATTAAAAATGTGCCACGATTTATTTATACGTAAGTAAATAAAATTAATGAGCCATGAAAATTGAGTTAGTTTATGTAAGTTCTGATAAGATTTCATACATATTTATGCAAAAAAAGTAATAATACGCTATTAATATTTAATACTTTTTGGGAGTGAAAAAGTCATTTTAAATTATATTTTCTCAGTTAAAAGTTAATGTAATATGTATGGACTTTAATTATGTGTACTTTTACCTATTTATTATTAAATTGGTACCTACACCTATTTTCTTTGAAATTACTCAAAATATCAAATATGACTAGTAAGACCTTATAGTATCTAAATTAATAAAACGGTTATTTTTTTAAAGTTATACTTAATACGGAATAAAGTAAGGTAATAAATAACCCAACGTTTAAAATCAAACTTACATTTTAATGACACCGAAAATTAGTCTGCACGGCCAATTTTAATGTGACTATGCGAGATGCCAGATGCCTAATATAGTACTTACTTCTTTGGGGAAAAAAGAAGTTCGACGCGGTTGAAAACTATTAAAGTTCATAATATGTATGATACAAAAAAAAAAAAAAATTATAAAACTTCAATGCGACCAGTATTTATACCTAGCTTATAACCTCATTTTTCCTAACTCATTTATTCTATACTCATCAATAGATGACCATTAACAACCACGTGTAGAACTATATGGTATAGTCATATAATATTAATACTATAATTAATATATTTATATGAATACAATTTACCTATACTTTAAAGTATATAAAGTTAATATAATATGCATTCACATAATTATGAATTAAAAATGAAATCGTTTCGTCTTATCGTACCTAATAATTATGTTTAGGTAATTAGGTATTCGGCTATCTATATAGTATAGTTTTATATTATGTTAATGGCTATATAACGTCCAATATAATACCTACGTATTTCTACCCACGTAATTTCGCGGTCATCCGGTTACTCACCTATCCGGATGCGGAAATTGTTGAACGAGTGTTCGTTAACGTAGGCCAATTGCTCGCGCAGACGGAGCGCGTAGTCGGCCATTGCGGTGATGTGCGAGTACTGTTTGCTGTCGCACGTGTTTTTGGTCAGACCGGACGCGGCCATGTACGTGGCCCCGGTCGATTTGATCTTCTCGATGCACTGGAAACGCTGCTCGCTCAGCAGCTCGTCAAAGTCCGCGATGATCTCGTTCAACAGCCGCAGACACTCCACGCCCTCGTTGTTGGCTTCCAGTTCCACGTAGAACTCCGAGAAGTTCGGTATCGACGCGAACATTATGCACACGGTGTCGCACTGTTCGTGGTACAGTTCCTGCGTGCACGTCGTGTAACACGTGTGAATTATTACGCGATATTAAGGTTAACATTTAAGTACCCTAATTATACTAATGATTAATAAAATAATAAACTGAAATTATCGAGACATAAATCAAACAATATTTTAGTTTATATTCTTTAAAACATTAACCATGGTTGAAATTATAGATATAATAATATAATTCTATAACAAATTTTTATAAATTGGTAGGAATTTAATATTACGAATGGTATGATATTGTTATATTAAGGTATACATGACCAATGACCTGAATTTTATAAATTTTCAAAAAATAAATCTCGAAGCTTCTGGAATTCTAGGTAATCACGTACGTTCGTGTCGTATCTATATACTATATATTGTGATACTGTGATAATGTTATATAGCTCGTAATATTGTTTTTTAAAAAAACTCACTAAAAATTTTTATAACATTATTATATTTTTATTCGACCAGGAATGTTATTTCCACGATAAAATTGATTTCATTTTAACTATATAATATTATAGTCTTTAAATAGAATTTCGGTTGGTTAATAATATATTATTTATTTCGTTATAACGCGTATTCTTTTTTCTCTATACTGATGTAGGTAGCTATAAATCGATTTTTAATTTATATTTTCCCGACCAAACGCCCGATGAATGTGCACAATGCGGCGTATAACTCTGGGTAAAAAACGGCCGTTTTGCAAGTCGGACGACAAATATTTTAGGATTACTTTCCAAACTAAGATTATTTATCTGATTGTTTTTTTTTTTATTTTATTTTTTTGTTTTACTCTAGTTATCTCCAATAGTTGTGTCACGCGTTTGAAAGTTTTCAAGTTGTACGCGCACCACGCATAAATTAATAACAAACAAAAGCTTCAACAATGACCGTATTGTTCTTATCTGTAAATAGTTCAATTAAGTTTATTTCTAACAAAAGATTTATTAGATATAAACGTTTTAAATGTTTTACCGACTATTATAACGTGCTTAAAACGTATGATTCGAGATCGAAAATTAAAGACCTTTGATTTTTTTTCTTCGATTTCCATTTGTTTATTTTATTAAATTTGTATTATAATATTACGCGTTTATAGAATCGAAAATAGGTATCGTTAATTTTAAAATGCAGCACTCATCTACAGTTTAGAACAGAATAATTACAAATTAATTTTATTGCATATATTTTGTTTAAAGTAAGTAAACTTATCACAGCGTATTTTTGAATTGTTTTTTTGTAATAGGTATAAAAAAGGAAATATAAATAATTGACGGGATGGTATTATTTGGCGAGGATCCCACCTACCTAACTCTAATGTTTAAACCGGGCGTTGTATTAAACTTTAATGACTTACAGATTGGAATTTAGTTATTTTTGAAACAAATTCTCCGAATATTTGCATATACACTATAGTAATTGTATGAAATTAATTATTATAGTTCAAATTAATTCTACAAATTATTAACGAAGTGCATACAAAATATAATATTTCACAATAATAATATATTCACAGGGCGTGATGTCTCCCATTTATGTTTCGAAATAATTAAATCAAGTTCTACTCTGTTTTCTGATTCATAATAATAAATAATTGATTTCCAATAACTACCTACAATTTTCAAATACAAAATATTGTTTCTTTTATGAAGAGTTAAGAACTTGAGATGACTAAATTACAATGATTGTTTTATATTGAAAATGACACTCTGCTAATTAATATTTATTATTATATTTCTCACTTTTATTTGTTTTTTTTTTTTTTTTTTTTTTGTATGTTATTTGTTTGTATTTTCATATTATACTAATAAGTAATAACATAATATTAGTTATTTATAATTAAGTATAATTTATGTAAGTATATGCAAATACGAAGGAACGTTATTAATAGGTACACGCATTAATTACATTTTTGTTTCATAGAGATTTTGTGCATTAAAATTTGTTTTTCAACTAAAGTTAAAACTACGTTATCGTCATATAGATTATTTTATTTATGTAGGTTAGTCATAAATTAATGATATTTCACACTTACATCTACTGGTTTGTCTAAAGTCAAAAAATGTTCAGCCACATGAACTGGAAGAATATTCGCTAAAAGTTTTCGATTGTATGCTTCTAAATGTTCCATATCTTCTTTTTCTTCTACAAAACAAATAACGAGTGATATTATCTTTGTAGAAAATACCTTGCAATTTCTAACAGAGCAAATTAAATTACTCACCTGTAGCTTGTAATTTCCAAAGAAAATCTAGTCTAGAAGTGACTTCGGTTTGCTGTGCTTGTAGAATTAACGCAACGATAAGTCCCATCATAACGACGAACATCAGAATACGAATCCAAAATGATTCTTCGATTGGCCTTTAATAAAAAGCAATTTGTTCAAATATAAAATCACGAATAATACAATTTTACTATCGAAAATGTTTATATAATTTATAATTAACTATATGAGTGTGTAATAGGCTAAATCAACCGTAACCAAATGTTCATTGAATTGAGATCAGAAGAAATATAAAGTAATATTTTTGGTTTCGTAAATTCTTCAGCATTTTGCTCATTTCTATATTATTATTTTATTAAATGAAATATTTATTAACTTCTATGGTTTGGCTCGGTGAGTATTTTTATATTATATTTATTTTACCAATCATTTTTTATTTTCATTTTATTTGATATTTTTATAAAAATGAAAAATAGGTAGTTATTTCAATTTTGTATATCATATTTTATATAATATATAAATAAAAAAATATATTATATTATATATTAAACTATAAAGGAAATAATATAATATTAAACATTTTAACAATAATGATCAAAAACGGTACATTAAACATATCATATGATTTAAAAATCAAAATATAATAATTCACTTACAGTATTAAGTATGTTTTTTTTTTCATCAAAAAATTCACTGATGTTTAAAAAGTAGTCTAAATTTCGGATAACGGACATTTGTTTTGAATTTTATTTCTCGTAAAACGCACATTACCAATGATATAAGTTATATATTAAAATTTTATAACAAATTTTAAAATATAGTTTAAATGTTCACAATTATCAAATTAAAGTATCTCAGACGGAAAAATAAGTAAAGACAATATTCTAAATAATTTAAGGAGCAAAAAAAAAAAAAATTATTTATTCATTTTAAAGAATGAATGAGATATGAAATATAAGTTTTGAAATATTTTAAAGAAGACATAATTCATTTTTATTTCGTGATTATAATTTGAACAATCGTCCATTGTTATAGAATAATAATCCTATTAATATAATTAATTAATTTAAATAATAAAGTTAGTATTACCATAAAATATGTTACTTCAATAACTGAACGGAGGTTATTTTTATATTTAAATATATCAAGTCTTATTATAATATTATATTTTTGTTAATTTATTTTAGGTATTATTTTATTATCCTTAGAATATATATATGTATAATTGTACATAGTTATTAGTTACTATAATACATTATGTGAAATCAAAGTAACGGGCACGAGTATTATTTTCTATTTTCTAATAGGTTCTGTTTGCAATTTGTATTCTATTTGTTTTAAATAATATAAACGGTTTCTTTTTAAAAATTTGTCATTTGGAATTTGTATTTGTTATTTTAGCAAATAATACCACGATTGTTACAGTCAATACTTTATAATAATACTTATAAAAAAAAAACTATAGAATTAATTTGTTTTGTGTCAGTAAATAAACATTTTACTAAATTTTAGTTAATGTGAATACCAGCCTACCTTTACATTTTTACAAAATTGTAATTAACATGTACTTATCTATATCGACAAAAAAAAAAAAAAAACAAAAACAAAAACAACGACTATATCAATTCGTTATAAAATTAAAAAAAAAACAACGTATAATTGATTTGAAATAATAAGTACTATTGTATTTATAATTTACAATATTTTATAATCAATGATATTGTATATGTTATGTACTATTGTCTAATAATGATATAAGTGGTAAAAATATTATAATGAATACTTACATAATACCTATATTAAAATATTATGTTTTAAAAATACTAACTGCTTGCCAGAATAAAATAGTTAAAAAAACTTACACTTACCTGTGATTAAGGAATATACTGGAGGATATGAAGTAACTGGATGATATAAATATCAATAGGAAAAGTTTGACTAGACTGATAATCACTTGATACACAGCGACCAATATCATCAGAATAACAACGCATACTGTCATATACTAAAAAATAAAATATAAGAAATTTATTACGACTGTTTATATATTTAATTATTTAATTATTTAATTTAATTTATAAAAGTTCGAATTTATTCAATTTTGTTTATTGTCTTATTTAATGTGGCATTTTTACGTTGAATAATAGTTGACAAGCGCTTTCCTTCATCACTGTTGGGGTTTCGACGACCGACACATCGGTGGAATTTTGACTCTGTTCGTTAAAACACACTTCTAATTTATGCTTGATCTGGAAAACAAGTACGACCAAATTAAATTAAACATTATATGTGAAAACCGAAATAATAAGAACACGGTGTGTTCGTGTACCAGAGGCGTCATGGAAGTCAAAAACAAACAAATTATTATGGACAGGGCCAACGATTGAGCCATGGACCGATTATGGTTGATTGTTTGCGACACTTTTTTCAGTGGTTTCGTCATTTCCTTAAGATAAAACAAAAAAAAATAATAAAAATTACTTTTTACAAGTTCTAAAGTTATACGATCGTCCGAAACTAGAAGCTACAGAAAGTACTTTCCAGATTTAATCAGTATAATGACCATTATACTCAAACAAATGTAATTAAATATTAATTAGTAAAGTATATAATATATATTAATACTACGAATAACTTAGGGGGAGAAAATTTTCACTGAATTTCTTTTTGAAAAACTATGGAAAGAATGAAATACGAAGAAGGAATATTATGTTTCTACGAATATAATTTTATAGTTTTAGTAATAGGTAGTTTACCATCAATCGATTGCGGAAAATGATCACCGCCGACAAGCCGATAGCCATCCATCCAAACGTTAAACATCCCATTAACAAATACGACCTTAGGACAGAGTTAAAAATAAAAAAAAATTAAACATTTTTATGCTGTCCTAAACGAATCGAGATGAATTACGTGATTTTATTTATTATTAGGTATATAATGCTTACAGCGGTAGAATGATGACGTGCCCGGTAGTGATGGCCGAATATATGCAAATCGTACACGTCATATAGGAATAGAGCATTTTGTCGGGCACTTTGCTGTACTGAGTAAACACAATAAACACGCGATTAACCAAAATTGCTAATTAGAAAAAATAAAATAAAATAAAATAGTAAACAGTACATTTTAGACGTATGAAATATTTTGATTTTCCGTTAAATATAAACAAAATAAATATTATACCTTGAAATTGAAATCATACGTCTCTATATTATACTATAAATATTATTTTTATTTTCAGTTTTATTTGCCACGATATTTAATTAATATAATAATTATTATTAAAATTCTGCACTTGTATTATATTTTCTTTTTTTATAACACTTACGATTTGTTCAATGTTAGCATCACGAAATTTCAACGTGATCGGATAGCAATATTGAGCTTTGAGACGATCGATACTTCGGGCATCGATGGCGCATAACAAATACTCGTCTACCTCGCCGTTATGAACTTCAGGTTCATCTTTGCTAAACAAATAATGAATAAATGGTGTTATATTCCAAAGTAAATTTATATTATAGTTAAACGGAAGTATTCGGCGATATTTGTTTAAAAATACAATTTCATCGTAATATTTCCGACAATAAATTGGTTACGTGCGAAATGAAATAATGTGAATATTTTTATACATACGAGTATACATAAAATGTGTGTGTATGGTGTAGGTACTTATATATCGTAGAAGGAAAATGACGACTTAACGTAAATCCTATATATTTCTATACTTAGGTATCTAAGATATAATGTATTAAAGGGGGAAAAAATGTAAAATAACAATATATATATATATATATATATGTTTTCTAAATAAGGGTTTAACTAGTTTAAGCTTTTAGGACGTTGTATAAATGAAAAATACTAATATATTATCTCGATTCAATTTCAATTTTTTGCATAATATGTAATATGTATATTATGTATTCTACGGATTTGAGAAGACATTATTATTTGCCAGAATTAAATGATTAATGTATATAATATATTCTCGTACACAATATATTTAATTAAATACAATTCAACCGATGTTTTTTATACATTATTATTTTATTCTTATACAATTTATGCAATAATAATATATTTAACGTGTGCACATTATAATATAATATTACAGTATTATAATACGAATATATATTATACGATTACAATTTAAAGTTTAAACCCACACTCGTGGAATTAAAACCGTTGTTTTAATTAATAGTAGCTTAATTATTAATCAACTCTAATGAATATAATAGCTTCATTATTGAAAATTTTATTCGTAATATAACTTTACGCCTTAGCGTCTAATATACGAACATTTCTCGTATCATACACACAATGCAAGTAGGTGTATACCT
Source organism: Tetraneura akinire (assembly GCA_021307375.1). Classification (NCBI taxonomy): domain Eukaryota; kingdom Metazoa; phylum Arthropoda; class Insecta; order Hemiptera; family Aphididae; genus Tetraneura; species Tetraneura akinire. Next base: position 7,273,363 of record JAIUCT010000008.1, read on the forward strand.
ACTCGTATTATGTGGTAGGTTTTTCATATATACGACTTCATTCCTATACATAAAATCTTACAATAACAAAACGTAAAAACAAGACGTTTGATTAATCTTTATAATTTCTATACATTATAGAATTCGAATTACGCGTTTTCATATAATAATATCTACAAACTACAAAATAGCTTTGAACAAAAAAAATCAAATTTCCAAATTTTTCCGCGGAAATTAAAATTTAACATATTACATTATATATAAAAAAAAAAAAAAAAAAATGTGCGATTTAGATTGTAAAGTATTTTACAATAAATGGTGAGTATATTTTATAACCCGTTTTCAATCTAAGCGTGATGCGTATCTAGTGAAATATTCTATGCTGGTTTATTTATGATATTTTATGTATTTTATATTAAATGTTTTGTACATCAAAACAGTAAAACAATGTTAAAATTTCAACGATATCGAACAATGTCGAACGTAATAATATTATTTAGGATATAACGTGGGCTTTTAAAACCACAATCCACCGAGCCCAAACCTCTAAAGTTTTAAGAATAAATAAATAACAACGTTAATGAAAGTTATAGAATAACTATGTATAATAATAATAATGATGTATATTTTCCCCTAACTTTATACTCTTCTGTAATATTATACATTATCTATTAAACCGTATATTTGTTTTACTATTTTTTTGATAACAATATCATAACATGCTGACGTTAGTTTGTATATTGATTAATATATAATATTAATTCATATCAATCAAGGTATTAAATGACCAGATTCGAGGATACAGGTGTTATTGATTGTAGTCCATAGAGGCATAGACCTATTATTTTTATCAATATTACATGCATATGAGGCTCAAAGGTAAATCACAGATAATATATTATTATTGATGATAAATAACGTAATACAAATGGATTTGATGAAATGAAATTGGTCTCGAACGATTTCAATTATATGAACAATGGCCTGAAAAACGGATTATCCATCAATCGATCATTAACTAAACCTAAAAGTTTCATGGATACAGCTTTGTGGCGATGATGGAAATCTTCATTTAAAATAAATTGTAGTTCATATTTTTTACTTACCATGTAAATGTAGTATGACGTTGATTGTGTCCCATAATTCTGAACTCTTTAGATATATTGCCATTATAAGCGTGACCAGGACTCTGTTTTTTGTAGTATTGAGACACCTAAAAACAATATAAATACATACGATGAGAATATAATTTTAAAATATTTTATTTATAGAAATTAGAATAATTTTTTTTTAATTTTTTTAATTTTTTTAAATAGTTTTTAATGTATATTGAATGATAATAGTATGAGACCGAAACTCGAATAGGAAATAATATCATATAAAAATGCATTTTAAAATTAATTATTGTAATGTTATACGTATACAGTATACTCGTGTTAAATGAATTACTTAGAAAAGAATACAATTGTTATTCGTTTCCTTCTTTTATTTAAATTATATATTTCTCCCTCATTTTTTTTCTATACAGGTAAGTTTTTATAATAATTTGAACGATTTAATTGAATTACCGAATATTTGAATGTTAAAATTAAAAATGCGTTAACATTATTTCATGTACAATGAACAAATAAACTAATGGAAATAATATTTCATTGAGAACTGCAGTTATTAATTAAAAACGTAATCGAGGATCAGAATATTGTATGAAATACGGCGGAGACAAAAGACATATTATTCGATATTCTTTTCTTTTTTTTCATTTTTAATTTTATCATCGGAACATGAACTTCACATATATTATTTAATAATCTCTTTGTGATTTATTTCCTTGTCAAAGTCGCATTATTTAATTAACTTTTTAAAAACATACAATAATTATATAAGGCTTTTTTTATAATAATCTTTTTGTTATTACTTCGATGTTTACAACGAGTATAAAATATATACATAATATAAGTATAATAATTATATTATCATAAAATACTCTATATAGTATCTAAGTATTCTGTAAACTTTCCAACAATATTTAATTACAAAACGTCAAAACTAAATAACTTGATAGCGTATTAAAGAAATTAATAATAATACCACACGAGAACTTGGAATTATTATTTTTGTTATTATACATATTATCAAAGAGAAAAAAAAAACTAGAAAACCATAATATTTTATTCGTAATAACGTTCATGTTAAAAGACGATTTCTCGCATATATTACTAACGTATGTCGTTTCCGGCGGCACTATTAAGTATGTTTCAATGTTGTGGTCCTTTAGAAACGTGTTTCGTTCGCCACCGTTACCAGGTTCCACTTGGTAAGCATTACCCAAATACTTGAGCGTGTCTGCGGTAATGTGTATTCTCCTGCGAGCATTGAATATACAGGCAATAATGATAATACGATGTATATCAGAAAAAAAAAAAAAGAAGAAAAATAAGGCCAATCGATCTTACCCGGGTATTCCGCCGCTTTCCATCTGATTGGCTAACGTTACGTCATTTGACCACACGTCGAACTGCCATTTGCAAAGTCCTAGAACGCCGCAATGCACTCGACCCGAGTGTATACCGACTCTCATGTTGACGTTGACGTCCATCACGTCCCTTACGAGTCTATTGTGCATTTCGATAAACATAATAAAATGTAAGATCGAAATTTAATTTTAAAACAATAAGGGTTGAAATTAAAATATATATATAAATATATAAATAATAATTTTCAATTTATTTAGAAATTTTTAATGTAATAGAAGAAAATGAATCTATTAATAAAATATTATAATATAAAAATAAAATTCTGTTTAAATCACAAGACAGACACGACGAATTTCTGCATAAAATTGTACTTATTATTACATAATTACATTTTTCGTGTATCATGTTCGAATATAGTTGGTTGTTTTTAACAACCGAAATCGGTAGGTATAATATACCATCAGAATAGGTTTTAAACTATAAGACACTACCACGCTGGAACCAAAACTCGAATAACACGCCAATAGGGGATTAAAATTTAAACATTATACGGTTTATATACTAACGTTATTGCGTCGATCATGTCTAATCCCATCTGGACACAACAGTTTGCATGATCCGGTCTTGGCTCGGGCAAACCGCTGACACAGTAATAACAATCTCCCAATAGTTTGATGCGCAGACAAGAATTTTCTTGGGCCAATCGGTCGAACCTTTAAAAACAATCAAAATCGTAAAATCATATTATTATCGTTATCACATATTTTTGTTTTTGTTTTTTTCGGAATCACATACCTCGCAAATAATTCATTGAGTAGTCGTACGAGTTCTTGAGCCGTACACTGATCGGATAGACTAGTAAAGCCACATATATCCGCAAACAAAATGCTAAATACATCATAGAAAAAATATCATATCGTAATATAAAACGAACAAAATTAACATTAAAGTTAAGTATATTATACGCAGAAAAAAAACGATGAAAATTTTTTTAAATAAATAAAAATCCAAATCCACAAATTGTGGATTTGGGGTTTTATTTATTTAAATATATTATCCACAAGTTAATACTTAAACAATGAAAATTTCTTGTTAACAAAATTGGTAATAGTTATATACATAATATTATACACGTTTTTAATTGTATCTCTATTACACGTTTGCGTTTAGTATTGCATAATATTCTGACCGTCCCGTATAAATTATATACTTGTATATATATATATTTTTTTTTATAATTAAATATTGTCGCTTTTCTTTATTTCAACAATTATTCGACATCTACCGAAAATTAACTTTATTATATATACCTGACGTTTTCGTGCTTTTGTATGTAAATTTTGTGGAACATTGTGTCATGACGTTTACCCGCAATGTCGGCTTTCATTTCCATAGCGACATGTCGTGGTAATACCGACAATAATAGCCTTTCCTGTTTGAACACATTTTCATATAAAAATGAACATGTATATAATTATATTATACAATATATATAAATGTTATAACTTATAAGTATAATAACAGAATTATGTTTGGTTAATGTTATAAGGTAATCCAAGATAATTTTAATATTATCCACAAATAAATGGATATAGGATGTATTGTCAAATATTGAAATTTCGATCTTTAGTTGTATTTTATATAATGAACATAATATGAAAATACTTATAATATACTTATTATATTTAAGTAAAAAAAAATTTGTCGATCGTACCTGTTGCTGGTTAACTTTTTGCGTGGTCAGTCTCGCTTGAACGCACTGCCTTGTCTCTAAAAACGCTTGTCTTTTTGCCACTTCATTGGGATAATGCATCATTACACCAGTCACGTTTGTGCACGCCAATAAGAGCAAATTTATAAAACTCTAAACATGGAAAATTTTACAAATAGTTAATAATTAGTAGGTAGGTATATCATATATAATGTCTAAGTTCATCAGTTTCTAAAGAAAAATGACGAATTTACACATAATATTTATGCAAAAAATAACTCTTAATATTGTAATAGACTAATTATAGCCTACTTTGGATCGTAACAAATTTAATAAAATATAATATGTTACAAGTTTAATTAGTTACCTGTTTTGATATGCCGTGTTCCATTGACAGTGTGAAGATCAGTTGGGACAACATGAAAATAGTGCCAGCCACGATGGCGTATTGCAGCTTGACAGGTAGTAAACTATACGAAATGTAGACGAACACTAATGTGGGAACGGTGACGGCTTGGGATCGGGTCAATACACCGAAAGACAATTCGATCAATAAGAATGTGGCGAGCACCACGTATGATACAAAACTTAAGTATACTTCGTTTAATCCGGATCGTGACACTATGCCTATTATGACTAGAAAAGACACATATTATTGTGACACACAGGGGAAAAAAAATTTAATTAAAATAATCTCTCGAAAACAATGGGAACGGTATGTGATTGGATTAGTATAAGTTAATACCTTAATTAAAGTATAACTAGGTCGTACTTACCTAGGTAAATAAGTATACAGCATAAAAGTAACAAGGAACATTGAACCTGAGTCTCGTAGTCGGAGAGGAGCACGGCTATGGCCATACATGTGAACAGTATACAGAGAAGTACTAACAAATGAACCATGTGGCTTTGGTTGGTCCGCAGAAAATATCTTTGATATAGCATTTCCACCTGTGAATACAAGCCAGTAGGGTTTTATAAAACGGATTAATCACGCCAAAAATAACTTTCATTATACGAGTACCTACCCTACTTATATATTATACATTATAGGCACAACGATGAAAATCGCGCACAGTGAACGTATTCAATCCGCAAGACGTTTATATTTGAGGTTTGAATTAATCACGTGATTTACAATGCGTATTGATAAAACTACTTCACGGTCTAGTTTTTCGAAACAAATAAGTTTTACACTCTTGTTTTTGATACAACAGTATCGAGTTTATTTTAACAGTTCTTTAGGGAATTAAAGATTTCAATTGGAATCGACTTTCGTTGTGAAATGTTCGGTTATTATTCACTTTAATAAGATTTTAATTTATATATATATATACGAGTATATAAACCAATGCGAGTTATCGAGATGAATGTTTTATAAGTAATAAATTATTCGTCAACATGGAACTCAAATATTAACAACCGTGTGCATCATTTCTCAGACTTAAGTCTTACACGTAGATATTAATTTTGCCTTAAATACACGTTTATTATACGTTATTATAATCGGGCAACAGAAAATTCATCAGTATTAATTGCTTGTCGAGAGCTCGATAAGTTCAATTATCATTTATTTAAATTTCATAAAATCAAATCAAATCATGTTTAATATATTAATTAAAAAAAAAAATATGGTAGATAATTTTTTTTTTTAAAGAGTTTCTTTTTAAAAATAATTTGTATTGCGATGAATTTATAAATAACAGACTATTTTTAACATTTCAATTTATTTCGACTGAAAGTTATTATTATATAAAATAATTATATAACAATATCAGTAAAATTTATAAATATACGCTAGTATTATATATTGTACTTGTAAAACGTTTCGAAAATTAATTTCCTTCGTTTAAATTTGATTTATTTTTACTATATATATAGAAAAAAAAACATCTCACATATATTATTTAAAAATTACTTTTCAGAAAATGTAATTTATTATTTTCAGTGCGTACATACTCAATAAAATACTATCCAGTGTTCATTAATTAAATTTTACTAATAAGTAATAATAGATATAATAGTTATATTATGTATACTACCGAAAATATGCGAGAATTAATTTTCAAATTTTAACTATAAAAACTATAATAGTTGTCTAAAAGTATATCTTATGTTGTAGTAAAAATAAATATTCGCATTTAACGAAAAATACAAATTTCTAATACCGAGTTTTAAGTCGTTCCTATAATGGTATGGCCCTTCTTAACTTTTAATTTTCAATGATAATTAATGGTGTTGAATTAAATTTGTTTAATTAAATAAAATCTTTAATATTATGTTTAACATTTATTCTATTTTAGTTTTCTCGGTAAATTCTATAGAAATAGCGTTTATTCATATTTAATAATTACTAATAAATATACTAATTAATAATCTTTAAGTATACAAATATTAAATATATCATTATAAGTATGAATGTGAAGTGTACTCGGATTGTTCGCTAATACGTAAAAAATAGAATGTCCATTACATGTAATTTTTAAAATTTAATTAAAATTTACAATTTTTTTTTTTTTTTTAGTGGGTACACGAAAAATAGTTTAACTAAAACTTCAGTAAATTCTAGTCGAGTTAAAAAAATATTATTCGTGTTATGTTATAGGTATTGTACTAAAAAAAAAAAAAGCCTAAAAAGCGAAAAAACTAATAATAAGTTTTACAAACACTGATCATTACAAATTACAATTTGTTTTTACGGAATTTGAATATTTTTTCGCAACATAAATAAATGATAATAATTATTATTAATTTAATATTACGGGTATGATTGATGAACCGTTTCGTTGTATTTATGAATATTAAACAATTTTATTGTTTATTGAACGTTATTATTATTATTATCATTCGCTAAAATATTTATCGCTCCGCCTAATAAAGTTTTTACAACGAAATATCGGTTCATCCTGCCGTATAATGAATGATACATAATATCAAACAATAACATAATATGGCGTTATATGAAAAATCGAATATATTTTACGGTTAACCGAGTTAAAATATGCCAATACGATTTGTGTTCTGTCACAATCAGGGTACGTATGAATAAATTTTGCAACAAAAAAAAAAAATTATATTTTATAACATAATGTCTATTATATAATACATAAAATTATATACTAGTACGTTACGACGGTGGACTATTTTTAGGTAAATATTTTTCGTTTCGCTTAAAAAAAAAAAAAAAAAAAAAAAAAAAAAATAGGGAAAAAGTTTTATTATAAAATCGACTCTTCCTCCGTGTTGTCGGGGTTCATTAATATGCATTGTGTTACGGAAATTTATTCAGGAGCGCATTGTAATATTTAGCGAGAAAAAGGTTAGCCGAGATTAATTAGAGAACGGTCTTTTAGTGAGAAAAATGAAATTGAAAAGTATAAAAGAAAAAAAAAGAAAGAAGGAAACAAATTAAATATACATGAATATTGTTCTTGATATATATATAGATATCAAACCTGTAAATTGTTGAACTGATGAGACGAAGTCAACAGTGTGGTAACTTTTTGACAACATCCGAGCTTGGAAAAATCACGTAGAATATCTCCATTTTCGTCCGACAGCCCTGGACCAAACTTGTTGTTGGGCGACAGTGAAATCCTTTCGCACGCGTCTTGCTGTTGATCCGATTCCGAGTAATTGACCGTTTCGCTGGCGCCACGACTCTGTATAATGTACACGTTGGAAAACAAAAACGTTTATTTATTACAACACGTCGTAATAATTTGTTTATTATTATTAAAAAAAAAAAAAATAATAATAATAATAAGGCACGTATTATATTTTTGATTGAGCAATAAGTCACTTGTCCCGTTTTTAATATGTAGCGGGTATATTACTGTATAATTCTTTATATATTATACACAGCGATCACCCATCAAACACATCATAACCTACTTATCGTATCTACTCGTATATATAATATATACGAGTATATACAGCGGTTGTAGTTGCTGTTTTGTGTTTAGAATTTCCGAGGGAGGTACCGAGGTAGTAGATGACGGTATAATTATGTATCTATAGTAGTATATATATATATATATTATGTACGCCTATATATACAAGTAATAATATTATTTTATATTACAGTAGCATGTGCGGTATACAACGGAGGAGGAGGACGATAATAAAAGCAATTGTATTCGATGAACTGTGCAGTGCCCTAATTATACGGATAATTAGTGTTTTCGTCTAAACATTAACCGATATTTTAGCGTATATTAATAGTTATATTATTATGCGCGCTATCAAATACGCGTTTAAAATATTTTTTATATCGACCAGACCAGCGACTTTGTGTCGAAAAGCGTATAATAACAAAATACTTGCAGCACTTGCATAGGATTCCGAAAAAATGACCAAACCGACAGAACGTTTGTTAAGTTGTTATCAATTAGAGATATTAAAGAAAAAAAAACAATTATTAAATAATATTTTGATTTATATAATTATAAGAGTTTCTGAGTGTGCGTGGAATTATATATTATTCAATACATATTTTCGTATTTTATTATAAATATTACAACGACGATGTCAACAAAATATATATCGTGGTTATTATTAAATCGACTTTATATTAAATGGCAAAAATTTTATAAAAGTATTTGTTTTCTTTTTTCTATAAAGACATGTATGAAAAATTGATACATTTCTCAGATTGTTTAATATAATAAGAATAACACTATCACCAATCACCTACCTATATTTTTTAACAATATCTAAAATTATATTATCTATATAGTATTGTTTCCATTTTCTAAAAATACAATTGAAGTAAATCTGAAATTAAATTTATGTATATGCACTTATATTAAAACTAAAACTAATGTTATGATGTTTTAATAATGAAAATAATATATTGAATAATTAAAACGTTTGAAAGTATGTTACAAAAGAAAACGGTATAATTACACTATATAATTTATTTAAATTCAGTCTTGTTCGTTTGTAATAAAATTTTTTTTATATATTTTACACGTTAAATACGTATTGTTGGGGAGGAAATTTTTCTCCGGGTAAAAGTTTTGTGTGTTGTCATTGTGTAATGTGGAGAAAAAAAGAAATATTACATTTTTGATGAATGGAGTTGAAATTTAAATGTATAAATGTAAACTTAAATAATTAAAAACTATATATAATATTATTATACGTTGTAGAACGAAGGATACTAATTGCTAAAGTAAAAAATACTCTGTACTATAAATACATTCGTATAATGATATTAATTTTAATTATTCCATTTAAATATAGTTAAATAATATTATAAAATACTTCAGAATAATGTAAATATTCATATATCATTCTGCACAACCGAGTGTAGGTGTATAAATATATACGTAAAGTTACTGGTTTGTAAAGCTCGTTGTTTTAAAATTATGTATTAAGTTTATCGTTATATTATAATATTATTAATTGGTTAAAAAATTTATGTTAGTTATTAATTCGTTGAAAATACATCGAGTTAATTTTGAAAAAACATTCAAATTAAATGTTGGTATACTAAATTATTTAAAGGAGTAAAAATCCAGGATTATATTAATGAAAATGTAACGTATTGATAAAATAATATTAAGTTATTTTGAAGTATAGATAATAATATTATGCTCATTATACTCGAAACAATACTGTATGTAAACAAAAAAAAAAAAAAAAAAAAAAAAAAATCAAGAAAATTAAAAGATGATACACGATAGTATTTGGATTTTACTTTTATTTGAGTATTAATAAAAAAACAAAAAACAAAAAGGCAATATTTAAACTATCAGTTTGAAAGTATAAATTGGGAGAATGTGCGTTATGACTATATACAAATCGTAAAGTATAATATACGAATGTACGATATCGGTAATTTTCTGCTCGAGCTTATTATAAAAACGTTAATCGTATTATAATATTTACGAGTGCTTATAACGAGTTGTAAAGTGTTATATATGGTTCCAATGATTGATTTTCGACTTAAAATCTATAGTATTCAAACAGTCGTAAAATTGTTGAAAATATAAACACGAATGAAAAAAAAATACCTATATATACATCATGACACACGCAGTCCAAATGTATAAAACGCGAATATCGTACTGTGGAATTAAAAAATAATTTCGAGGTTCGTCGAGACTTTATCGCGATTTACATCGACACTGAGAGAACGAGTAAAACAACGAAATCTGGATAATAATAATTATTAATTATTTACGATAATATAGTATCGTTTATTTAAAAATAATAAAAATGTAAAGAAAAATGTAATAAAAAAATAAAAAAAAAAAAAAAAAATGGTAAAATATAACAAAATACGACAACGCGGACTTCGTACAAACAACCCAAAACTATTACTTATATAATAAACATATTAAACTAAACTAACACGTAATAATATTGGAAACTAATAAAAACACACACGGTTAACATTAAACGTGTGTGTGCGCGTGTATATAACGAAATAATCATAGACAATTCTACCAACCTTATAACAAGTGGTCTATTAGATTACGATTAACATTTTAGAGTGTCTTCTTCATACAAATTCGGTTTCAACGGTATCCGCTATCTAACAATAATATAATAATATTTTTTGTACGAAGAACAGTGAACGTAAATTGTATAAAAAATAAATAAAATAAATTTCGTAGTATAAAAAAAAAAAAATGCCATTTTGTAACTTTTTATTTATACCTCGACGGTATCCTCTTAATTGCGTTAATTTTCCCTTCTTCGAAATCATTAAAAGTTGAAACGCAAGGCGGTTATTTTCTTAAACATTTATTACAGTAGTTATACGTATTATTATTCCTAGGTGGCGACCGGCTTTATTTAAATCAAATTATTTTAATTATTTATGTAAATGGTAAACACTTTTTTTTTATTATTATTATTATAAATTATAATATTAAATTCCGTTTTAGAGCATTCCAATTTGATTATTTAAAAACACATTTTAAACGCTAGAAATTTAATTATTTCAACAACACGAATTTTATATGAAATTTAAAAATCGTAATGCAATTTTATATAGTAGGTAAGTAGGTAGTGTAAATTTAAAATATACGTATATATATATATTATATATATATATATATATTTTTTTTTTTTTGTGATATTTCCAATTATTATATATTTGTAATTGAGTCAAATTTATTCATGTTCTAATCTTGTCAACCTAACTTGTTTTATTAAAAAATTAAAAAATAATTTCAGTATAACAAGTTAACGTAAGTAAAAAAAAAAATATTTATATTTTTCTCATTTTAATATTCAATATTACGTAAAACTTGACAAATTATGTATTTGACAAAAAAAAAAAATCCATTTTACCTATATATTATGTTATTTTCAATTTATACATCTACCAATTATTATATAATTAATTATAAATCTGTCGAGATATTATTATTAACGACGCTTTCGAATTAAATTGTTTAATTATTATGTTTGATGTGAATCCTACGGGACGTGGTTCGGTTCTTCGTTTCGATTCATAAATCCCATCGTTGTGAAAATCACGCTGAATGGTTAAATTACGGAACAAAATTGTATTCTTATTTTATATTGAACAATATAAAAACCATATTATTAATTAAATTAAACTTTTTTAAAGTATAATTAAGTAGGTATATAAAACGTACGAAAATATGAAGATGGCAATAATAATAATAAAATATACTTAAAAAAATAATCCAAAAACTAATTAAATGAAACTTTAATTATTTATATTGAAAAAAATTCCAAATATTTAAAAAAAAAAATTTTTAATTTTATATAAATTATTTTTTTTTAAAATGTTACAAATATAATAAATTAGATTTGTGATTAAATAGCAAAAAAATAAATATACTACATAGGTTAGGTTAGGTTAGCTATAGTACAAAATATAAAATTTTCTATTTGAACATTTACATTTCTTTGGTAAACGATATTTTTAATAACTTTCAAATTGGTGTAATTTATAAAAATAATAATAAACGGAAAACTCGATAGAAAATAGAAGGCTAATAAATATCATATTTTGCTTTTAAAAGCAGATACCTAATAAAGATCAAACTTGTAAAAAAAATATAATTTCCTTTTTTTTTTTTTTAAATTATCGCTGCAGTTCAGTTATATTTTCTCGTTGAAAAAAATGGGTTGTAAATAATATTTTATATAAGATATACAGTTACACAATTGATTTTTAAAATATATTATACCGAACATTTATTTATTAGAAGTAAAATTAATTTTTGAAAAAAATATCTCTATAAATCATGATTTTTTAAAATTATTATTTTTTCACAAAATATTTTATTATAATATTTTATTACATATTTAATTTAAAAAAATTATAATTTTTAAAATAATTATTTTTTCATAAAAATATACCCCGGGAGAGATTATTGTTTATATTCTACAAAGTCTTTAATATTATAATAGTAAGAAAATTACATCGATTAAAATTTATTAATTATACGTAATTATATCAATATGTGTTATTAATTTTCGATAATAATTTACGACATTATACAGTTACTTGCAAAAGTGCAAAACTATGTACCAGGGACAGATTACGTTTAATATTCAGACACATTAAGTGTATATACTGTATATATATATAACATTCGTTTGTCCATTTAACGTGTGGATTCCGTTTGTTTAGTAATCACGGTGGAAAATTAGTTATACATAATATTATATAAATTTCTATAATTCATTACGTTTTAACTGGGACAAACTCAAAAGTTGAAACTCACTAATTTATGCAATAATTAATTGTCATTGCTTGTGTAATTAACTATATACTTAAAATTCAAAACTAGTCGAATAATTCAATAACCATTGGCCATTGCGTATATTTAATATATGATTATTGATTTTCAATTTTCCAAATATTCATGACAAATCATGACACGAAAAATTATAAAATATTTTTCTACGTTCTTATTTTTAATAATATACTGATAAAAAGCGAAAAATATATAAATATATAATTATACAATATTATCATATCATACATTTTGGAAGTTCGAAGAACGGTCGTTGAAGTGAATTTTTTCCCTTATTATTATTATTTTTTTTTTATCTATATTATCATTATTATTATAAGAAAAAAATATTTAAATAATATTACCAATAGCGGCGTTGGGGAATCGGAAGCCGTGGAAAAATGTTGATAAACCGCCCAGTTGGTGCGTCTTTGGGTTTGAGGTGACGATTCTATTTCCGTTATCGATTCTTCCGCAGTTTTTCGATGTTGACGAAGACTCGTCCATTTTTTCGGCGTTCTCTGTACACACACGAGAGAAAAATAAATAAACAATCAAATAATTCCGTATAAAACACGATTCAAAAATATTACCATACTTGAAATATTATAATTAAAAAAATATTAACAATTAAATATCATAATTATATTTTTTTTTACACGCTTATGATATTATGTTAAACGTATAAAGCGAGGTCAAGAGTTACTATATAATATGATATACGAGTGTATATAACGACAATCGCGTTTTAAAATATTTGTGAAATTATTTTTTTTGAAGATGAAAATTAATTTCGAAGTTTCACACATAAACTATTATAATATTAAATTATATGTTCTATACACAAACTTATTATGTTACACATTACAATGGACTATCGAGCTGTATTATAATTATTATTAATTATTATTATTATTATTATTATTATTATTATTATAATTCACGAAGATATGCGTTTTGTTCCAACACCTTGTTAATGTTTAAATATGAAAGGGTGATGGAGGGGAACTGATAAGTAATTCCTCGTTATTTATGACTCTTGAACTAATCGTGATAAATAAACGAAACAAAAACAAATTACAGATAAATAAAATCGGTTTTAATTCGATATAATCGCATTTCTATATATATATATATATATAAATTATAGAACAACACTTCTAAATTTATTATTTTTACAGTCGTATACAGAATAGTTATTGTTTAAGAAACGTCATCCGAAATCTGACAGAACAATAGTAATACGACGAAACAAATATACAAAAATTGGTACACATTTTTCTCGGTCGGTTATTCGTCATAATCGAATTTTTACAAATCCATTCCATTTCATTTTTAATAATAACAATGCATTTTAACACGCGTCAAAGGTTGTTTCCGTGACTAGAAGTATTAAAATTTCAATCTATTGAACCTAAATCTGAAGATTTCGATAATAATATTAGATAATATAAGATGACGTTGAATTTTTTGATTAGAATAAAAAAAAATAAAAATATTTTGTTCAAAATAAATATTATATAATACGCATAAATATGTTACGTGCGTTGTGTATCGAGATGCGTTCTCGTTTTTTTTATTCTCTCGATCAAATATTTATAGTCGTATTGATCGATTTTAATAAACGTTAATCATCATTATACTCATACACTCGAGTTAAAAATATACATATTTTTTTTTTTTTTTTTACAACTCAAAGTACCCATACGGTTACTTCTCGTAATCGAATTTGCACGAGTTGTAGGGTGTATTAAACGTACACATACGCAAAATATTTACGTGACAACGAATTCGGCGATTTATCCTTAATTAATATCATTACGAAAACGGTCGTAACGTTATAAATTTTACAGCCAAAACGATGATAATTTAAGCGCGGTGATAATAATGATAATCTTCTAAATACGCTTCCTTCGTTCGGGGATTTAATTCGATTCGGTTTTAATCTGCATAGCCACCTGATAAATATCCCAGATATTATACAAAACGACCGTTATTCTGTTTTTATAAAAATATGTTTTTTGTCAGTTAAAATCTTTTTCGCGGTATAAAGCGATGATAACAAAATATTTTTCAAGAGGATCGCACAGAATTAATATATTAAGATAAATACAGCGAAACACGTCGTAACACTATTTAATCTATATAGCTTAATAATTATACACAGTGGATGATATACGTTTATTTATTATATTGTATTCCAATCAATTAGTAAATATAAAAATAATTCTTTACGAAAAAAAAAAAAAAAAAATCAATAAATTTGTTTGTTTTTGGTACATACTTCAAAATACAACACTTTTTTACTCACTTTAATAATATATTTAAGTATTTAAAGTTTTTTAACTGTTATTTTTTTTTTTATATATATAACATCAAACAGAGTACAAAAATAATAACGTAGAAATAACCCAAGCGCGTAATACAAAAATAATTGTATTTATTTTCGATTATTATATGCGTATACTTATATAATTATTATTTATACGTGTATTAATCCATACTTTTTATAATTAAAATTTTTTTTAAATAATACCACACAAATAGACAAATATAGTGTAAATTTTCATACGAATAAATGTAAAAAAAATTTTAAATACTCAATTTATTTTCTCATTTTATTGAAATATTTTTTGAAATATGCGGAACGACTTAAATAATAATTAGTAGTAATTTAAAAGTCTGTTTTTAATAATAAAAAAAACTCTCATATTAAGTACATAGGTTATATATATATATATATATATATATATATTTTTTTTTTTTGAATAACATAACTTATATAACTTAAGTCTATAACTAAGTAAAATTAAGTTAAGTTTTCTCTGTTTTCCACATCAAACAGTCTAAGCACGGAAGTTTATCATGACGATATGTTCATAACGTACGAAGAATACTTAACGAACGTATTCGAAATATATACGTTCGCATTGTTACTCCTTGACAAATAACTATTATATACACGTTTGTGGTTTTTCATAACAATGTTTGAGTGTTATTTTTACCGTGTGGTTATGAATTGTAAAATATAAATTATTAGTTAAATCATATAATAATTAACTAAAATAGCTATACGAAAAATTATTATATTAACACACAGTTGTTTTACCTTAGATGAAATATATTTTTTAAATTAAATGAGAAAAAATCCTTAAAAAACCTTAAAAATCCTAAAAATTTAGGAACATAAAACAAAGATAATTAAAATTAAATATGATTAATAACAATAATTTCCATCATCTTAATCTAAATCAGTTAATAAAAAAATATAGATGAGCTTAACAAATAACCAAAATGATTTAATAAACGACCAATCGCGTAATTTTAATTTGCTACACTGCAGTGCAAGTCAATTCGATTATATATATTGAACTAGTTTTCATTAGTTTAATATTATAAACTATATAATAATATATATTTAATTTTTTTTTATCTTGTACTATATTTTCCATCAGTTATAGTTACTTTAGACCGAGAGTCCCAGACAAGATTACGTTTATTACAATAAATATACAATAACGTATAATAATAATTAGGTATATTATTGATAAAAACAATCAATAATAATATGTGTAATGTGTTAAAATATGTAAATATCACTAAACAATTTGTCTAATTTTAATATATTATAAATTAATTTTAATATGTAAATTTTTTGAAATTTTTCATTATCAATTTTTCATTGTGCCTATTATACGAGTAGGTACGAGTTTAGTTTGTAATAAATAAATAATTTTAGTATTATATATACTCGTACATTTTATTATACATGAGGTTTGTTAAACCGTGGGTAAAGTATAGTAATATTAGTTTATTACCATAAGTTTACTCGAAAATAAAATTATGGTCGAAAATAAATTTTATCGCAATTATAGGCACGAGACTTATAATATTATTTTATGAATATATTTATACATATTATAATATGCCTATGTATGTAGATTTTTATGTTTAGGTTTTATATTAGACGTGGCCTTTTTTTTTTTTTTATTACGAATATTATTTGAATTTTAAATACCTCCCCCCCCAAACACTTTGTGCCCCCTCACAAGTTATAATTTTACTAGTATAAATATTATTGATAATATTGATAATATATCACATATGATATTGATATCACGCTCTAACTCATAGTATTATAAAAAATAAAATATTTTTTATTCGTGTTGCGGATATAATATATTAATGCGATCGACTTGTTGGTTTAAATATTATTTTAAGTCGCACAACCGAGGACCAATATTTTAACAATCTCCGTTGCTAAACACGTTATAAACTTGTAAAATGGTATTATAAAATTGCGTATATATTGTGTACAATATTTCCGTATATTACGTAATAATTAACGTGTTAAATATTAATAATTGTTGATATTAACCAGTAACCACAAAACGCGATAATGGTAAGAGTGTACGTATAGTTACACTTAATTATTAATAATTGACGACCGCTATGGACCGAGTTTGAATAACGCGGTATCGAAATTCGAATAAAGTATATTATAATATTATACAATGTACGTTAATACGTATCATCGTGTTTACCAACATTTCACGTCAAAATCTTCCCATTTGAAATGCGATCGTGTTCAGAAATTTATTTCGAAACATTTTTCGGTTTAATTATTAAATCTCAATGAATTAAAATTTTAAAAATCGTTTAGATTTGATGTAATTTATATTTTGAATTTTTCAAAAATGTATAAATATAGGAGATTCTGTGTACATTATAATAAGGTATATTAAATCTTAATATATTATTATACTATCGATTTTTTTAGACTTTAGTCCACACGAGTAATCCGTATAGAATTTTAATAAATTGCAATATTATACGTAAAACTATACGTGATTCCATTTCCAATTATGAAAGAACTAGTTGAAGCGAAATTTTGTTGAATATTATGAATGCATATAAGAAGAAAAACTGTCGTTCGCGTGGAGTTGAATAGTTAAATTACCCTTTCTTTTATATATATAAATCGTACAAAAACGCTTGGGAAATCTGTTAAATATTATAAGTTTTCTAATTTTTCCGTAATAGATGATTTGTGAATGAAGACGCGTATTACGTTATATATTAATTATATAATTCCTTTACAAATTGTGTAATGTAAATCATTTTGAATTTTCTCGTATGCATATTACGTATATTTTATGTTTCGCCGCGACGTAAAAATAGATTTGAAAAAAAAAAACGAATTGTTGTCTATTTTTCGTGTAAGTTAACCCATTAAATGTAATAAGGCAGAAACAAAGCGCTCGGTAGTAAAATGTCGGCAATTTTTCCTTCTTTTTATATGTAGGTGTATATAATCACGTTTAATATCGTGTCACGATAGCATCCGAGAAAAAGAAAAAACGACTACCAAAGAGGTTGAACTTTTTTGGAAAAAGCCAATGAGCTGGTAGAAATGAAAAAAAAAAAAAGAAAAACTTTCCCTCGGGAGAAGTTAAAAGGACTTGACGAAAAAACATTATATTATAAAAGTAGCGATATGTTCTCTGATCACGTCGCCGTAGTCCATCCGACCGTGTCGCCGTTTCATTAGCGAGTGTACTACCTATATATTATTATTATAATAATATACGAAATTGCACACACGGGCAGGAAATCTAAAATGAGTCGAGCGTTGAATGAGTGTATACAATGAGTGATATTACATACATATTCGGAATTTTGAGAACACGTATATAATAACGAGTCAAAGCAACTTTGAGAATATTTGATTTAGTTCATATGAAAATACATTTCATTAAGGGTCGTGACTTGTTTTCTAGTAGGTATACAATAAAACATATCGTAGGTACTATATGGAAAAAATTTTCAGGCCTCTCTCGAAATAAACACATTTCAATTTTTGTTTTTTAATTAAAAAAAATAATAATTAAATAACGACTCTTACAGGATCCATCGAAGTTGGATTTTCAAAATGTATATCACTAAATCTGTAATTATACGACTAAATTATTATTCAACCTTCCGGTATTTATTTTTTTTTGTTTTGTTTTTTATAGTTTTGGTTTTATTTATAATTAAAGAAAAATGAAAAAAAAAAATTTCAAATTCAATGGGCCTTGTAAGAAGTCTTTTAATTTATTTTATAAGTGTAAAAAAAAAAAATTGATATTTTAATATTATATTCTGCGAGGAGTGAGAATTTTTCTGGTTGAGTTCATTAAAATAATTACGGTTTAATTTTTTCAATTTTTTAGAAATTGCCTAAATTTTAATACTTATTTGTAAATAGACTCTACCACATATAGAATACGCGATTTATGTTAGCCCAGGGGCTATGTACCCAGGTGCGTGCCTGGTGCTTAACCCCCCCCCCCACCAACGAAATTTTAGCGTATTTCGAAAAATTATTATACTTAATATAAAATTAATTTACTTAATATAAAATACAATTTGAGTTTAATATTACAAATATTCCCCAAAGTTATTTATAAAATCCATTATTGTCGATCTGTCTAATGTCTAGTACTATATAGATAAAACCTTACCTAACCTAAGATTAACTGTGATCGTGGACATAAATGAAAATATGAATATTTTATTACGCTATTATTATAAGTTATAACTTGTAACACATTATATCGGACATTTTATCAATAAAAACGTCAATTTATTATTTTTATTATATTATTATAACCAATTTATAACGACTAATAATTTAAAATGTATACCATCGATTATTACTATTATTTATTGCATACTTATGTATTATATTGCGTGGATATTTCATGTGCCAAAATTATTACTAAAATTATTTAATGAAACAAATACTTTTAAAATACGAGCTTATAAAAATATTTAATCCCCCGAAAAAAATTTCTAGGCACGACTCTGTAGGTACACACTTATATAAAGTAAGAATAATTCATTTCCACTTGTATTATATTATAAGCACGATGAGAGAAATCGTAGTGTAACAGCATTTGCTAACTTAAAGTCTCGGACGTTTTCGTTACGACTTAATAATATTTCGAATTATATCATATTTAAATAGGTATTTTTAAAATATATATATTTTTTTTAATCTTTTATTATTAATTTGTATACTTAAATTTAAATTGTTAGTTAAGTCATTGTAATTTATTGTCAAATAAACGATTTAAAAAAAGTTGATAATACTATTATTGTTGCGCAATATTTTACTTTGCCAATAAATAAATGTTGTAAATCTATATATAGGTTATAGGTATATATATATATTTATGTACTTATGTACAAAATTCTTATTTACGCTGAGAAGACAATAAGAATACTATAAATTAATTCACTCGTACAATATTATTATTATTTATTTAGAATATAAATGTCGTAAACATGCAATTCGTTTTAAATTCAATTTTTTACGCAATGAATTATTATGAGAAGTTTTGAGTAAAAAATATCATCTTCATATGTCCTGCCAATTAAATAATATATTATTACTAATTTATATTATAATATTATAATTATCTATATTATAAAATTATTTTTATTATTATTATTCTTATTATTATTACAATATAGTATTTGCCTATTAATATTAATATAAATATTATATAATAATAAGGATAACATATTATATTCTCAGAGTATATTCACAAACATAATATAATATACCAAGTATATAATATAATATTATAATATATGGACTTATGGAGTGATTTTAATGGATCGAAAGAATATTTTTTTAAAAATATTTCGGGGTTATTTTTAAACTACTAATCTTCTCCTCCCCCCGCATACGCATACGTTATTCGAGTAGAACGAACAGCGTTATAATAATAGTAGTAATAATAGTAATAATAATAATAATAGTAATAATAATAATAATAGTAATAATAATAATAATAATAATAATAATAATAATAATAATAATAATACAGCGAGTTGTCTATAATTTATATTATATATCGGATATGTTAGACAACACCGTTCGCGATTCCGTGAGATTATAATTTCAAAATACTCCGAGCATATACGTTAAGTATATCTTATAACTATATATATAGTGACACGGTGTGCATATTGTGGATTACGGTGTCTCTTAATCTCGAGTATTATTATTAGGGATGCACATTGTACATACAGTATACACGTATTATATTATTATTATAGTTATACGCAACCGTCCGAGAGACCTTACAGCCCTTCAAGATAATGATGATGATAATAATAATAATAATATTTATATAAATTTATTATGCAAGACGCATTATAATGCGTAGCAAACACACGATAATATTATAATATAGTCTTTACTGTTTAGTATATATTATATTAAGTACATGTATAATATTATAATATCGACAAGACATCAAACATCATGACGCGAGACCGTCTGTTTTCTCGTGATAATTAATATTTTGTTGATTAAAGGACAAAGAGGTTACGTTTTACGATGAAATGGTATGTTCCGGACGTGTCGGGGTGAATTATTATTTAATAATATCGGTTGTGCTTGTAGTATTACAATAATTATTGCGTGCAACCCTCACTTCTGCAGCACTGCCCCCTTGCGGTGTTAGCTATAGGCGTTTAAAATAATGTAGTAATAATAATAATAATATTTTGTAGTTTACGACAAACACACGTTCCGGTCAATCGTATTTACGTTAAGACTTGAGAGTATCGTTATTATTGTTGTTGTTGTACTTATAATAATATAGTAATGCGTTTTTTGATAACCGGAGGTCGTATTAATGTTTGATGTTCGCAGAAAATAATAAACAACTTTCTGGACTCTCTGTTTGCAGTTATCACGAACGTGACCACAAGAAAGGGCTAAGAAATAAAATAAAATAATATTTTTTCTCCTTTAGGTATAGGTACTCTTAATGATTAAGAAATTATATTTTCGGATCTCTTTGAAAATTCGAAAAAATTATTCAATATCAAACATTTGACTAACCTATAACCATACTTGATACTAGCTATAACATATATATACCTACTATTGTTTATGTATTATTTTCATAAAAAAAAAGAGTAAAAATTACAAAATTCAAACATATTACGACTGTTGGGGACCATAGTGTTATGGACTTATGGTTAATGAACTAAAAATAACATATTGTTGTTATTAACATATGATTTGTGGAAATTTTTAAATTTTAAATCGATATAAATAATTGTATTGTGATAAACTGATAACGAGACTATAAATTCCTCGAAAATTTCAAAATAGTTTTAAGAAATTGAATAAAGTCCTGAAATAAAATAAAGAGTACCTATTATTTATAATTAGAATATAATATAATATTATTATTTACGACATCGTGTTAACGGAATATATGGAATAATTTAATAACACGCGTAATTAAAATTTGAAATATTATAATGACGAAAAATAATAATTATAATATTTTAAAATGAACGAAAATCAGGTTTCACATTATTATAGGTTTATAAATAAATGACGACTTTTAACGATTTTTATTCAATTAAAATTTCCGTCGTGTACCTATAACGAATTTATCTATATAATTAATGTAATTAATTAGTCAAACCAGAGGCGTCCGTTCAGTTTGCGGGGCCGGGGACAAAATTTGTTCGCGGTGCTCATATATTTATTATTCTTTATAATTAATTAATAATATAGAATAATTTAATATAATTTCTTCTTTAAGTTAATAGAATATAATTTATATTTACCACCGGCAGTACCGTAGAATATTTTTCAAGTCCATTTTGATGTAAGTGTTTACCCAAAAAATTTCAATTTTGCACGTAATTGTGGTTAAAGATAATATTATTAAATGTAATATCCAATTAACTGCAGACTCGTATAAAATAATGTAATATTATGGTTATTCTTGATCATGGAACATAATAAATGAATATTATCTTTGTGTAAACATTAAGAAAAAAAATAATTTTATATATTCAGAAACTACAGAAAATTTGTGTTCTAAACAAATAATATTCAACTGTTTAAAGTTTAAAACATCATTAAAAAAATATATATATATATATACAAGTTAGAAAAAAAAATATTTAATTTAATTTTTTTTTTTTTTTTTGTCATTCTTTGTAATAAAAAAAGTATGTTATAATTATTAAACAAAACTAACAAACATTTAATTACACGTATAAATATATGTATAGAATTCATTTATGTACTTATTTAATCTTTAATCCTTTAAACAATTAGAAATATTCTTTTTTTTTTTTTTTAATTGGCAATGCGTACAGGACATAACGATTAAAATGTATGTTATCTATTTTGCATAGTGGCGTAGACCACTTGTGATATCAGGATGCAATATTATAACCACGATGTAGAGAAGATAAGGTGGTTCCACTCCGACCAAATTAGTGGGTCTAAAAATTACGGCATTTTGGTAGTACAATTTTATCACCCAGGCAGCGCCACCATTCGACCGGAGGCCGACTTTTATATGAAATTAATAGGGATTTTTTTACATATTTTTATTTATTATTATTTTATAATTCATAATAATTAAAAAATATTATGTTTCTATCATATTTATTGCTATATTATATGTTATTTAATTTGTGTTCAAAAATATAGATTATATTTTATTTTAAAAACCACAATATACGTTTATGTATCACATTATAATATGTATTATTATTTTAATTCCTATTTCTTAAAAGACGTTTTGGTTAAACGATGATTATCCTTGTATAACCATTTATACAATAATATACGCATTACAATATTTATAGTACGTAATATAATATAATAATTATAATATTAGGTACATTATGTACAGTACAAAAAAACATTGTGCTCAAATAGTACCTACTTCTCTTATCCTAATGTACAATATGCATTTTCAGTTTATTGATTTAAACTAATTGACTTAATGTAGAAAATTTAGTTTAATTCAAGGAAATTTTTTCATTTAGTACTAAAACTAATACCTTTATGGCTTTATTCATTATATTTATCTCAGAATTCATAACCCTTTCACCATGTATAAAGTATAATAATAAATAATCAATATTGGATTAATATTTTACATTTGCAGCACGCAAAAGGGCTGAAGGGCTAAAATAATGAAGTCAATAATTATCTTGGACAAAGAGTAGTTCAGATTTCAGAATAAATTTAATATACTTAATTATGATAGCCATGTACAAGTGCTAATATTTACTTAAATACCGTTAAAAAACACATTTTACATAATTTAAAAATTAATACAAAAATTACTTATTACTTAATAAAACTATACTAATAATAAAAATTACAAATAAAGAATAATTAATTTGAAAAATAATTAAAAACGTTCATCGTGACATATCTTCAGTATAGAAATATAGGCCTCCGGGCGAATGGTGGCGCCTCCTGGATAGCGAATTTGAACTACCAAAATGCCTAAAAAAATAGACCCGCAATTTTTACTGATAAGAGGTCGAGTGGAATCACCTTATCTTCTCTACATCGTGATTATAACCAATATAACCGCGAAACGTATTCACAAGATAACATGTTATAATAAATAATATTGAACTATCAGCTGATTACAATTTTGGTGTGTGGTGTATCTATGTGATAAAAAAAATTGCTTCAACACTGTTTCAAGCACGGACTAATATACAGGACTGGTAACGTACAGACAGGAGGGTTGGGGAGGCTCCATATGTTCCATTGTGTGGACACGTTATTTTGCTCGTTTCCAGTCCTGTATATCTTAGTCCGTGGTTTCAAGTATTGCGTCAAAACAAAAATAGTTCTGCGCGATAAAGGGTTATACTAATATAAATTATTTCGTACTATGAAACTTCGTGATTTTTTGTCTCCTGAATATTATAATTTATTAATAATAATATGACGTAATTTTAAATTAAATTTAAATTCAACGTGTTAGTGTAATAATATAATCACTGATGATGCGTAAGTACACAAATATTATTACGTCTATCACCATTAAATGTAAAACGGTGAAAATTATTATATATTGGCGTGGAAAATTATAGACCATTAATATAACTTTGAATCTGTTGTTGCTGAGCAGTATATTATTATATACACTAGGAATATAATATTATTGTTGAAGACATTGACGTTGGTATTCTGAATAATTTAAACAATATTATAATAATATGAAATCCACGCCAAAATAACATTGTTATGATGCTAGAATTCAATTTTAAGATTTATTGTATAGCGCAATAATGTACAAGGAAATAATAATAAGAATAACAATAAAAAAAGTAATAAATCTCAAACGGACAAAAGTTATAAAGCTCGCGATAACTTAAATATTAAATTATCCATGTTCTATATTGTACGATATTATATATTATTTTAAAACGACTTCGTTTTTCTACGCCATTTTTGTGAAACAAAGACTCAAATAAATGAAACAAGTGTTATAAATTATAATATACAGAGGATATAGAAAAAAAAAATTTAATTTAAATATAATAATTTATCATTGTATATTTTTCAAAAAGTTTAATCTTTCATTTTATTAATAATATTGCAAATTCGTTTATTAAAAATAAATTTATCAGTTAATATAATATTAAATTTGCCCATTTTAAATTTTTTTAGAAATACCTAAATAATAAAATGAATGTTATGAATTTTAAAGTCGAAATTAGATTTGTACATAACCTACATTATACAATAAAACGTAAAACATGTTTGACAACAGGGAATTTATATTGGGTAGGAACATAATATAGAAATTTTAAAATTTTTAATTAATTTATCAAAGAGTTATTATTTTATATAATTAATCCATTAATTCAATAAAGATAATATTATAATATAATTATTATAACCATAATTTTATTATTGTAAAGAACTTAATATATAGGTACCTAATATTTAATAAAAATGATGGTTGTACACCAAAATATAAAATACTAGATACCAATGAAAATGAATGTATAACCATTTTATGCTACGAATTAAATTATTGTTATACCACCATCACCACCATCACCACCACCACCACCACCACTACCACTACCATCATCATTATCATTATCATTATCATCATTATTAATATTATTATTATTATTATTATATTATTATATAATAAAAGATTTAAAAGATGCATTGTACTATTTGTCTTCAAATTGTATTTCAAAGAAACTGAATGCGTGAATACACAATAAACGCATTAGCGTCTCAAGTAGAATTCCGAGAAAAAACGACATAAAATAAGTATGTTCAACACTACTCTATTTATTTAATACTTAGAATCTAAATTCTCGGCCCCCCAACAAAAAGGTAATTTGAAACATATTTCTCAAACTAAATTCAATGATAATGGTTTCCTCGTGGGAAATGACACTCGTGGAATGAAATGCACAAGAAAGCCATCTACTCGGTACAGTTGTGTTAACAACACGTTCGAGGTTTGACGCTGTTGTTTTCCGAGCTTTCGAATAATAGGAGGCGTTCTTCGGTTTTTATTCGTATCGTTCATTTCGTCCGCGTCTTATACGTTGATGTTGAAACGCACCTAATATTATCACAGCAAGTCCGAAATTTTTAATTAAGATAAAATTAACGTTTTGTTGCCGAGTACTGTTTAATATGACCGTAAAATTTGTTACGGACTTAATGGTCATAGAAATTCGTAAATTGTCACTATAGAATCATTATTTTCCCTATTTTGAACAATATACAAGTTATAACGTTTAATTATTATCATTATTAATAATAATATTATTGACATAACTGCATTACGGTTAAGCAAAGCATTGAATTTAGAAAAATAAAGGTAAAAAATTAACGGTATACAGGGTACACGCTATGAATAATATTATAATTTTTTTCATTATTATATACACCGACTTTAATATTATACATTTTGGATGGGTAATAATTATAATTTAAATAATTCGAATACAATTTAAAATTTTTCTTATTATTATCTCTTCTTTATCTTAATTTACGCTTTATAGTTCTTTTTATTAATAAATGTTAAAAATATAATTTAAGTGAAAAAATACCAAATCTTACTAATAAATATTATCCAGTGAATAATTTTTAATAAAAGTCTACTGTAAACTTTAAAAAAACTCTTTACTTTGAAGAATTTTTAGAAAGTTTACTTAAAACCAGATTTAAATGTACCTATTTGTTTTAATTATTGTTATAATTTATACGCTTTCATTATAAATATATAACTAAGATTCTCGTATAAAATATACATTTATTATATACGTATAAAAACTGAATAATGTGTAAATTAATTTATGAATTTTTTCTCTCTATATTGTCTTTTAGCCATAACAGATTTTATAATTAACATATTATTAAGGAACATAATATAATAATAACACGATGATTTAAATTCTTTTTTTCCCCCGTAATAGCATAACATTAATTCCGATTTCACGATGTAATAATAATAATTTTGTTAGTATTATATTTAATGATGTTCTATATATAGTTTTTAGTGTCTAAATAATTTATAATATCTTGCACGTTTTTTACGAATGATACCTACGCAATTTGTTTGTACGCGAAAAATACAATTCGTTGTACATCCTGTTAACGTAATAATATAATTTAGGTATAAAATTATTAAATGTTAATTTATTATTATTGTAAAAATTACCTATAGAATGAAACAATATATGGTCGCTGAACGACCAAAACGTTTTGGGGATTTCGCGGATTCAGAGTCGTCTACACTCTCCGAACATATTATTATGTTTTACCACAGATGCTGTAACGTTAGTGGTCCAGAATCGGTCAATATCTCATTGTCCGAGGATCTTCGTTTCCGGAAATCGCTTCAATCAGCAGGAAAACGGACGTAGGACAATTATATTCCGATGGTATTATGTTATATTATAAAATGTGCACTTACATACATGTAGTATATATAAAAGATTATTGTCGAATTATTGTCGTTACGAAGAAAATCACGTTTTAAAATACAATCATTTTGGTCAATGGCAGAATAGAACACTTTGATGATTATTAAAAATAAAAGTTGCCCAATTTCAAAAATGTTTTATAAAATGCCTGGACGCGTGTTTCGTTTTCGTCAGAGTTCGTGCAATGAGTTGCAGGTCATATACTTATAATGTTAAAGACCGTTGGACAATTTAACACAAAATACAAAAAAAATATTTTTAACTTGATTTAAAATGTAAAAAAAAGTAGGAATTATTTTATGTTTTGGCATGTATTTGTACACGCACACAATGTCCATATGATATACTATTAAATGAAATTATATTATATAGTAATTACATTATTATAAATTTATAACTTATTATTTATATAAGTATAGAAACTTTTTTGTAGTTATTATACTTATGAGTTTTATTATGAAATATAGATACAACACTATATTTAGTTTATACTATTGGTGACCAAACTTTTTTTACCGCGGGCCATCAAAAAATTTGGCGGGCTTGAAATTTGAATTCCATTAAACTTTAAAATTATTAGAATTTTAGGTATGTAAATATTTAACGACGTTTTTATTGTACTTACTTTAATGGCTTTATTTAATACTTAACTTAATGTCTTGTATTTGTTCAAAAAGATTAAGTCTAAGATCTTCTATTCTTCTAGTATCTAATTGATTGGTGAGACAAACTAACTTGTTCAAACAAACATTTTTTTTCTCATGACACATTTCATCAGTAACATATAGCATACACTTCTTCACAAATTCTCCATCAGAAAAAGATTTACTTTCTTTAGCCATCTGATAACTAGCACGGACAAAAGACACGGTTTGTTCAAGTTGTTTTTTTAGATATATTTTGTTGAAAATTATGATTTTTTTTAACATATTAAATTTTTTTACTCTTTCAGTCTTTCCGTTCCTTCAAGATTTTTAAATTTGTCTTTATGTTAGTGTCATAGTGTCGTTTTATATTCCTTTTAAACTGCAATAGTATTTCTACATATTATAAATATATACACATAACTTTATTTT
This sequence comes from Tetraneura akinire, assembly GCA_021307375.1. Classification (NCBI taxonomy): domain Eukaryota; kingdom Metazoa; phylum Arthropoda; class Insecta; order Hemiptera; family Aphididae; genus Tetraneura; species Tetraneura akinire. Next base: position 7,302,146 of record JAIUCT010000008.1, read on the forward strand.
GTCATTCTATAAAAAAAAGTAATCGTTTTCCCACAGATTTTTAAATACACGACATTTCGAGTAGATTTTTTAAACATAATGAATTTTTAAAATACACAACGTAACAACAGTAACTTTAAATTAGTAATGTCCTAACGGCAAACGAATACGACGCTCGTCACGGTTATACCAATCTAGTATCTACAGCCGTCTTGCTCGTACTAAACTAATTATAGTGATGTAATACGATAATGGTTTTTATATTATTTAATTAATAAATTACGTTGTAACACCAAAAGCGATAAAACCCCATTCTACGATTTTAATCATATCAGTCTCCTGGAGAAAACGTACCCACCCCCAACTACCAAACAAACACTCAAACCCTATCCATTAACTTGGGCTTCCAGCTAAGTTAACATACCTTCCTTTCACATTCATCCACCAGTAGAGGCAAAGCCCGATATAGTTAACGGCTCAGCCAACCCCCTCCCCCCAAAGCAAAGTAAGAAATAATTCATTCCAGTCACTACACTGCAGTCCAGTCAATATCTTCAATAGTACTCAAGACTATGGAAACAACTCGACGACCGCCGCCAGCGTACGATCGTCGCCCAGCCCGAACACGGTCCGCTGTCACACCTCACCGAAGGTGTTAAGTTGAGACCCGGTACCGTGCATTTGGTCTCACGATTGAATAGTACCCGAGCGCCGACCGCTACGGACAAACTGAATAAACATCGACGACTAAAACCAAAGTCACGCCGAAGGACCCATTACCCGATAACAGTAGATCAAATATCGAAGACGATTCGAAACAATAACCACACCAGCGATTGTATTCCTTGGATCGATGTAAAATTCCGAACCCATCATAAAATACTATATAGTCCTTCTCAGGATTGACAAACAACATCCTTTAGTCCCGTTGCACCAAGATCCAGGACTTTCATGGAGAATAGGTGACTTATTTATATTAATATATATTTATTTATATTTTGACACTAAATCCGTGAAACGTCCCTGTAGGCCACGTATTATAACACCATTGTACCCATTGAGTAATGCGTCTCACCCACTCGTAAATAGTTCTACCTATTTGGTCCCGCGAACTTTGGGTATGACGCACCGGTTTGACTGCTAACTTTAGCTTTGTCCGCCGGTGCTTTTAAGTTTTAACAGCATTCTTTGTAAACTAAAAATAATAGTAAAAGTGAATAAAGACCAGCATGATACCGTAACCAAATTGTGTAATTATTATTTAATGTATATACGGATAGTGAAACCTACCATATAGTACCATACCTAAAGCACCGTTTCAATAATATTATTGTAGAATTTATTTATATTTACAGTAATGAACGTGAAAATAACAGTAAGTAAACGAGGCAGTTTTTTTTATTAATCATTTTTCTTAAATATAATGTTCTTTACATATATTGTCATTTTGTTAAAATAAAATAAAAATTACTTTTTAAATACAAATAAAATGCACGCAATATTTTTTTTATTAAAATGTACTTTTGATATGGAAAAAAAAATTAAGTATTGTGTATTTGTGTTTCATAATTAAATATACAATTGATTATTTATTAATTTATTTAAATATTCAAAAACCTAAATTGCAAGTAACAATCAAATAACAAAATACATTTTGTTATATAAAACTATAAAAGAATATTACTGGTATTCCATGTATAAAGGTAGAAAGTTTTTAATGAACAGCAAATAAAACTTCATTCTGATGGCCTAATTTCGATTAAAAAATATTTTCAACATTTAAAGCAGAAATTATATTATATTACCGACTAAATGAAGTTTTCAAACGGCATAAGAAAAAATAATATAAATATTTATGTTACATATAATATTATGTATCATTGTCAGCACCTATACGTTTTTATTTTAAAGCAGGTATATATCTATATATTAAATTTAATTAATCAAACTAAAATTTATACGTTTCACCTGGTTTTATTATTTTATGTCGATAAAAAGATATCCGTTATAAATTTTATTTAAATGCAAATTAAGCATTAGCAGAATCGTTAAGTTTTTAAACTTTTAAAGTGAGGATATAATATGTGAGCTAAATTTTAGTTGATTGATATTTTATGGATACTTTGTCGGTCATTTGATCTCCACTACATACTTATATAATATTATTATAGTTACTTGAACTTCTCACGTATATATACGAGTATAAAGGTAGTAATATGATTTTTCTTACAAATTACTTGAGCCCCGAAATCCCTGAAGTTATTACAGTGTCGGTAAAATTCTAAGTCGACGGGCTAGGGGAAACAAGAGGAACGATATGGCTATATTATATTATTACGGTTCATACAAAGAATCATTGTATAGTTCATTGTAGTCGCAGTAGGCTGGATTCGATTTTCTTCCGACCATTCATCTACATTAGAATTTAGCTGTATCGAGGATAGAGGTAAAAATGAAATAAAATATGAAACAAACGAAAGTTTCTCGACCGTTATTGAATATATTTCTTTGCGTCACGAAGTATTATAATTATAATGTATTATACAAGGTGATTCGAATGTTAAAATTTTTGTAACAATAAATATCGAACACATTTTACAATCGCATTTCGTGCATAAATATACGATCATAATTTTACGTAACAATATAACGATGGAAATTAAAAGAGTTTTCAATATTTTTTTCCACATTTTTCTAACGAGAATTTCTGATTTTTCTGTACACAATACGCACATCACACGAGTAATAATATAATACAATATAAACTAAGAAAGACGATAACATATTAATGTAAACGAAACTGAAAACGCGTAGGTTTCTTATTTCACTTAAATATTAAAATTGAACCGACGGTTATAATGAGTTATATATTTTACATTATTATTATCTGAAATAGCGAAGTTTATTGTGATAGTCAGGAGAAGATTAATTTCAAGATATGTAAGATAGGTACTGGAATAATTTTCCATTTCAGTACCAATCTTGACTATTAAAATTACGATAATTAATAAACCACGCCAGGTCGACATAAGATAATATTTCCAATGAAAATGTAAAATTTATATTTCTTAAACCGCTGTACTGTAACGTTTACTGGAGAAGATACGCGCACGTGTATACGATGTAAATATAACACGAACACGAATCGCATTAACAATTTAATAAACGGACGTTTTTAAATATTTATTATTTAAATGCAGACGAACAATTTAATCAGTGACTATTTCTAAAAACCATACAATAAGTATATCGCACCTATTTACAAGGAAAGTTAATTGCAATCATTCGTTTGACAAGAAAACACTACACGTTACCTGGTTAACGAGTTTAGATATTTAATTAGTAAATTGTATATGTATTACGATTCACGAACTATATATTTTGTATTTGTAAATCTAATGAATTTGCATTGCCACCGCATTAATTTTAGCCTAAATTAATCTATTTCACCTAGTGTACAAGACTGTCAAGACTTTAAAAGAATATACCAATTCCTATTTATTAATTTGAATGTTGAACCACTAATTAATTTAAGCAAAAATTAATTAATTATAGAAATAGAAAAACGATAAATTTTATAAAGTTTACTTTTTTTTTATATATATTTTAAGTATATAGGCAAACATATTATGTGGATACAGTTTATTCAGTAAAAAAATTAACGAAAAAGTATGCTTAAACGTTAAAAATTATACACGCAAAACAGGTATATATATATATATATAATATATATTAACATTAACCGGGTTACCATAAAAAATTATCGTTTCAACCTTCATTATTTTACGTACGAGTATTTATTATTTTCGACCGTACCCCAACGTAACAATAAGTAAATATAATATACATTATACATTATATTTATATGAAACAAAGCTACAAAGTATACTTATATTCATGACTTTGTCGACAAAAACTTGCAAATAATTATAATATCGTTGTTTGGATATTGCTAATGAATTAATTATATGAATTTATTTCAAACGTACAGGAATTTTGAATATCGAAATCCAGAGCCATCATAGAATATAAATAATTATTAATACATTAAAAAAAAATTTAAAAAAATTAATTTTTGAGGTTTACTATATATTATAATTAGTAGCGTAAAAGGCCAAAAAAAAAGGTTTGCTAACATTTATCAATTGTTTGTTAGAAGAATTGTATTTATTGTAAATCTTTATTTCAAAAATAAAAAAAAATGTGAATTAAAATAAAAACGAATTTAATAAATTTTAAAAATTACGCTTTCGAATAATATTAAAAAACTTGGGTATTTCTAAAAAATTGTATTTCTTCGCCATATACATATAATATAATACTATTATTTTAAAATGTCCACAATAAATTTCTAATTGTTTATGAAATTTTTTTTTGTTTTTCAACGAATTAACCGTTAAAATCAATTTCGTTAAAATTTTGCGATTTATTTTTTTTATCATTATACAAAGAAAATTACAAATACAATTAATTCGAAATAAGATTTTTGATAATATTTATCGTATCAGTGTATAATAAGTAGAGATAGGTACATTTCTTTTCCGGAAAGATACACGCGTATTTCGTACGAAACGGTCACGATCATACGTCGTATATTGTATTGATTTTACTCGAAAAAGTTTTCACATTTATTTCACAAGCGATAATCGTTTTAATTTATATAATTGTAAATAGTTAATAATTAAAAATTTATTTTATTCCACACTGGAACGAATCGAAAAAATTTAAGTATGTATTATAACTTAATATTTTATGTAATTAATAAATGGTTTTTATAAAAAAAGAAAAAAAATACTATCTATATACCTAATCTTAAACCTTATTATCTATACCTAATCTAGTTTATTTCTAAAAAAAAAATATCAGAAAAAAATATATACAATTCCGTAAAAATATATTCGAAGCGGAATTTAATAAACTTTTAAAACAGTTTTGGCGAAACGGGTTTAACCAAGTTCCGAGTAATATTTAAGGTTATATTTATTATATAATATGTACCTATTACTGTATTATATAATATATTATGACGTATATATTATGTAATATTTAGATTGTGTCAAAAAAGTATATTTTGTGTGCATTATAATTTATTTTTATTTCATTTATTTAACTATTTAAGATAACAATAATTCCATTTCGCGTGTATAAATAAACATAGCAAAATAATAATACGATGATGGTTATATTTTTTAATATATCATTTGAGTTTATTATTTGATTAAAATCATCGCGAATTGTGATAATAAAATGCATCGCACAAATTGTTTATTGTAAAATATAATTCTGTAAAATAATAATTTATTTGGATATATAAGTTTAAAATTAATATATTAACTCCGCGCGTATTATTAAAAAAAAAAAAATTATATTTACGTTTTATTCTTTTCGAAACGACGATAATAAAAAAAATAATATAAAACTTTAAAAGGCAATAGTTTACGCGTTGTTTATTTAATTTCTCTGATATTTTTTATATTCATAAAATAATAACTAAATAATACAAACTTCTTATTTTTTTATCATCCGTATAAGACCGTAACCCGTATGGAATAAAATTAGTTGGGTAATTTAATTTATATACGATATCTTATTGTTTTTTTTACCAAGAAATTTGAACTTATTTCAACATTTATCCGTTTTAAATTATAAAACTTTTTTAACCGATATCGCGTAATATGTAAACATATATTTATTATATATTATTAAATTTATATTTATTTTCCTCCATTAAATTGCATTTCATATAAATAATTATGCGTATATACAATAATATTTTATATATTCCGATATTCGGTTAGTATGGTAACCATATTATACCATAATTATTAAGGATGAACTTATTACAATAAGGCGCAATTTGAATTTTATATTTGGGTGAGTGGCGCACGTGCGGTTGCAGGTATATTTCATCGTACAATACACATTTACCAATATGTACGTGTATAATGCCATAATGGCTACAAAAGATTTTTGGAGGGACAATCCCCCAAGTCCACCTAATTTGCGATTATGTTCTTACTGCAGAATGGAAATAACATTATAAACCGCCAGTAATTTACAAATTACGTATAGTTTATCTATCTTTATTCCGTGTGTATTAAAAAAAAATATATATATATTAAGCGTTAAGAATAACTTTCGATCTAATAATTCATTAAAATTTAACGATGCCATTCCTTACGTTTAGTAATAATAATTATTTCACGTTAACATGATACTATTTTAGGGCCGTAAGCACGCATTCGTATAAATGGGCTACACATCATTTTCATACACTTAAAAAAATTAATTACTTTTCAATTATTTATTAGGCATTACAAATGAAATTAAAATAAATATAATTTACATTTAAAAATTTTTACTCACATATTAATTTTGTTTATTTAATATTATTGGCATCTTTCTCGTTTTTTGAAATGAAAAATATCGATAAATCGTTTGAACTCATCTTTAAAACTGTGTGGGAAATCTACAGGGTATTTTTTACATACATTTTTCATTCTTTCTTCAATATAATGCTCGGATTTCATTTCAATCGAAAAGTTTGATAACAGCCTAAAATTTTTTTAATTAAATATTTTAATATTAACAATAATAATGATAATTAAAGAATTTTAAAATAGTCAAAAATGACGCGTGTTGTTTCGTAAGAACATATCGTCGAACTTTAATTTAATTTTAATTACTACTATAGTAGTACGAGTAGTATATTTATCCCGTACACGTTTTTTTAATGGTATTATACAGACTTCAGCGACTTGTATAAATATCTGAAAACTGCGTTTGTCTAATATCCATACGAAAAATCAATAGATTCGTATTGACCGGTAAATTAAATTTCTAGGTTATTTTCTTATTTTATACCTAAAATGAGTTGTTACATTATAAATTATTACTAAAAAGCAAACGCGAGGTATATTATAGGTATTATTAATAACGCAGGTATAAATATAAACACTCACCCATGTAATATTATATTTAATATATTACATTATAATTTTCAATATTACAAAAAAATTCAAACGTATTTTTGACATTTAAAATTACAAAGACTTTAAATATTTTCGTGTACCACACCAACCTTAATAAAAATCTTTATACAAAATATACGTAGGTAGTAAAGTTGTAAAGTACAAGCGATTTTTAGGGATCAAAGAACATAATATTATGATAACGCTTCGCATACATTACACTGGAAAAGAATTTGTTTTTCCTCTCAATTTCACTGTTATCGCACAGTTTAAACGATCACGAATTTAAAAAAAAATTCTAGTAAAATTATGACTATTTTTATATTTTAAAGACGGTTGGGACGACGTTTGATCGCAGTATTTGCTTTTATTATAATATACAAATTTATACGTACGATTTATTATACATTCATTTATGATAAAATGCAAAACCTATTAAAATTAAACGATGTATCCATACGTGATTGTGTTTACGGAACACTTTAATCCACGTCTAACAGTTAGTTATGATTTTCGGGATCGAGGAAAAGTAATGTTGCCATTCCGTGTACATAATAATATTAAATAAGTATAACTTTATCTTTTCAGTACATGAATATGAAATATGATGATGTACATTTTGGGTACAAAATGATTGAAATCGTACGTTAAAAAAAATGATAGGTATTACCATTAGACCGTTGTAGATTCACGTTATTTTTTTAACACCATATTCTGATCACAATAATAATACGTGTATCGTTTCTCGTATTTTATCGTACGTATTTTTTTTTTTTTTTTTTTATATACAAAATTTTGTACTCTCGTGATACCGAACGTTATTTGAATATATTATAAATACACGTGTTAATTTTTCTATTTGCTTTTTAACATTTTGGAATCCATGGGGGAATACAAAATTTTCATGTTTAATACAGAATTTGTGAAGGTTCGGACTCAAAAAATTGATAATGCATAACAATATAAAAATATAATAAATATATAGGTATATTATAAATGGACAAATAAATATAGACGTCTGTTAAAAAATAGAAAAATTGGAAATTATAAATTATGCGCAAAAAAACACTCGTACTTTCGGTTATTATATTATCATTTTAATTTTTTTTTTTCTATTATTAAACGGTTTCTCATGGAATAATATATTAACGTGCACGTATCGTTTTCTAATAATATATATATAGATTTCGTTGATTTTGGTTTAAGGTCTTTGCAACAATTTCGTCGAATACAGCGAAATATAAAATGATTATTAAATCTTCATCGGATATGTTTTCATTCCTACTTGTTATTTTGACTTTTATGCGATTTTCATTCTGACGGTGACATTTTTATTTTTTATTTCGTTGCATGCCGTCGGCGTATCGAAAAGAAAAAAACACCAAAAGACTGCGTACGATATAAAAATGATCTTATATATAATGACACTGGCAGGTATATAATATCCAGAGGAGACTTGTAAAAGGAATTAATTTATCCTGCGAAGTTAAAAGTACAAAGTAAGAGTAATAATGGATAAATTAATCAGAGGCACAGAGCCGGTTAGAAATTTAATTTTAATTTTAATAATAACGAGTTGGATTTTTCGTTACACACACGCGATATAATTTTAAACAATATTTTTTATACTTTATTGCATACGCAAATAGGAAACACCCACACGAATTCGACAATTCAATATAAGTGTACATACAACGTATAGCATATTATTTTGTGTTTATATAAGAGAATAGAAGTCATATATCAAAAACATTATTATCGTTACCATGTATATAAACAATACCAAAGAGCATAATTCTTAATATTTAAAAATAGATGTGTTGTACTTAAAAATATTCAAAAACACAAATTCTTAACAGTAATATCATATAATTAGATTAATTATTATTTCCGTTTATAATTTAATATTCAACAGTTCATCGTTACTATAATATACGAGTATGAGAACGTTTCGCAGTAATAATATGAGCTATTACTATAATATTGTTATAGATACGTTTTGCATAAAAATTCCATCATAATATAAATTTACACCAAATATCGTTTTTATTTGATACCGTCAAATAAAGCGTAATAATAAGTATAGGTATGTACCTATATAATTTATTATGAATATCGCCGGCACGTTTTACAAAGTTTAAAGTTATTTATAAGTACTATGTATAGGTGTAGCGTGTATGAGGTGATTTATTTGATAATATTCAGCATGATCGCATGTTTGATATTTTTACGATGTATAATACAATATCGTAATAATTTTATACTCCTAGAAAAACGATTAGGTATATAAGAAAAAAAAAAATAATAAATAATATATCGCACACAATATTATTATTATTATAACTTAACAATATCACGCGTCATGTATATTACACGGGAGAGTGTTGATGATTTATTATCGAAAACTTACTATTCCATCAAAGTATCAAATATATATTTTCAAGATAACAAAAGTTAATAATACGTTTACACCTAAGTATATATTTTACGTATAATATTATAATATTTATTGAGCGATTTAAATTTTACCAACGTATTTTTTTTTTTTTTTTTTTTACAAAATTTTATACTCTCGTGATACCGAACGTTATTTGAATATATTATACATACATATGCGTGTTAATTTTTGACATATTTACGGACCATAAATGTAAAATTTTATAGTGGGATTTAATATTACAATACTATGACAGTCTAAATAATAAAAACAAGATACGAATTTCTACTTTAATGTAATACGAGTATATTGTATGTATAAAAAAAGAATAGACAGCTTCGCCAATCGTGATTCCTAATTTTTGTCTCAATCACAAGATTATTCGCAAAACATTTAGGTAGATTTCCCCAGCACCGCCCATTGAAAAACTGTTTATCAAACTCAGTGCTTTCGATTGTATACCACAGGATTTGTGTTGGATTGTACCTTCAGGCCTGCCATTTGTGTTATGATGTCCCTTCCTAAATTTGTATGTGACGAAAAAACTTCATTATTAATATATTACCAGTATCAGGGTTACACAAATTAGGTATTTTTTTAGTCCCTCGGTGCGTAGCTCCATCCTCAAGAAAGTGCCGCGAAGCAGTGAGCGAGTTAGCGGAGCCGCGGTGTAGGCGAAACGAACTATCCCTTACACTTGAAAACTATAAATTATAGCACAACGGTGGGACGGACGGCCCGATCGAAAGCCCCTAATTTGATAAAAAAAAATTTGAACGGGTGGTGCTGGGGTATAAAAATAGACACGGAATAAATTGTAATTACTCTTCTATAATATTGAACACACGCCTAACTAACAATGAAATTAATTATTAAATTATTCGATGTATTTAATATTTTATTATTTCACAATGTTTTAGTCGGTATATAGATTATATTATAATCAAAACAATTGTATATTATATACTCGTATATATATATGAACTTACGGCGCCTAATGGGTCCACAGGAAAACTTATTAAAAAAAAAAACAAACGCCACCCCCCGGGGATAGTTTATAATATTTTCTATTTTACGACTATATATTAAGATAATAATGAATAATGGTAATTGATTATTCGACATAGAAAAAAATAATAAAAAAAACAACGATTAAAATTAAAAATGGGGGCGTTTTTTTTTTTTTTTACGAAAACGGCTCTTGACGGTCGTTTGATCACGGTTCAAAAGGTTCAACCGCGAACCCGGTAAAAAGGTTAAAAGCACAACTAGTTACCGCGTACGGATAATACAATTTACATTTTATTATACGCGTATATTATTGCCATTACGTTACAACAGCCGTTTTGAACTCTGCCCGTTTTTTGGAGAATATTGTTTATTTTACATTCGTTCGTGTTGAGTACACCACTAAACGCATACGCGCATTATTACATCGGTAGTTCGTATATATACGCATACAAACGTCCGTTTTTGTGACATTATTAATTATCATATTATTATAATATTATTATCGGACGGTAAGTGACGTTTCGTTTTATTAATGGCACTCGTGTGGACCTGAACGATTTTCGGGACCGCGGTTAATAAAATAAAATTGTTTCGGGTAGGTAGGTATATATACCTATGTAGCATAATAATATGTTTGGCTAATGTGGATATAATAACTAAAATTATTATCTATAGCTTAACTTAATTTCTAATTTATTAATTGTAAATTTATACGAATTTTGTAAAACTAACCTCTTTTTTTCGCACTCTATAACACTTGTTTGTTAGTAAATACAAGTATATTATGTTTTATGTATATCGTATTTCGTATACTGTATTGGTTATAACTTCTTTAGTTTTAATCGAATCCGTTGCGTAAAACAAACATTCGTCGATTGTATATATAAGTCCATACCTGCATATTCAATTTAATAAAATATATTGTTATGTTGTTTTCTCAGTTAGTCAAACAGCAATAACGAGAGAAAAAAATTTACTTTTCAGTGTTTATATCTTTATAAGTTTTAATACGTAGTAGTAATATTCTAAGATGAAACATTGGATAAAACGTTTCGTTTTATATTATAATTTATAATTAAAACTCAGTTTAAAGTTATTAATTTATTATACTCGTATATATTGTGTTTACTTATATATACGAACGACGAACTCATCAGCGACTATATTATAGAAACAACGATACATATACAATTTTATTAAATAAATATTTAGTTTTTTGTTAATTTTGATGATATTCATCAATACTTTTAAACCAGACTCTTAGAATTATGCACATTCGCTAAACCGTATCTATATGTAACAGCTAACAGTACTAAAAACGAATGTTTTGAAAAAAATGTATAAAATAACAAAACTGAAGATATTATATATTATATTCTGCGAAGAACACGTCGTAGTTTTCACGTTTTACACACCAAAGTTTTATTCTCGCTTTATAGATTCCGCTTAAAAATTCTGTATTTATACGTGTTTGGAATTTGTCTTTAAATATTGTACTAAATTATTATATTGGATAATATGTTTTATAATATATAAAATTATTCCATATTTTATTCCATTTCTAACGCAATAATAAATTTATACATTTTTTTAACCGAAAAAATTGTAAATTTAAACGATTTCATAATATTTTTACATTAAATATAAATACAATACCGTATTATATCGTTATTCGTTACGTTGTAAATTAATGAATATTATAAATCAATTTTTCGTATAAATCTTTACGAATACATAATGCACGCTATATATATATTAGAGGAGAGACCTGTTGCGTACGAATAATAAATAAAAACACGACAAGGAAAACAAATTAGTACGAATATCATAAAGTCAAATAAAAAATTAATTTCAAGATAAATATTTAACAACGCGGATAACTTCGCATACTGTGGACGGTTTAACTTCAAATTAAGAGCTTAGGTAAAACGTACCTATATTTATGAAAATTTCAATAAAATTTGAAAAAATTTGTATTTATATATTTACCAAAATTTTAATATTTTAAATATTGTATTTTTTCTGTATTCCATCGTCACGAGAAATTTCGAAGACCAAAGTGTGTACAATATGAAACGAAATAGAATAATAGCTGATAACGCTTAAAAAATTATAAATTATACGAGTTTTATCTGAAAATTTAAATATATCGTATGACTGACATATAAGTATACGTATAAAGTATATTATTACATCGTTCATTCTCTAAGTACGAAATTATACGCGCGCGACATACTTGCGCTGATTTTAATCGCGTAATCTTTACGAGTGGCGTAACTACGCCTTTAACAATATGTTTAAAACGTCTAGTCTGGGTGCTATAATTAAACGGATGAAACGTTAAAATTCGTTTTTATTACTGAAACGCGTTGCGTTAAACTTAAAATCTGATAGGTATTAAATTCGTGTTTTAACATTCAACGCGAATCGAAATAATATGTACGTAGGTATATGTAGAAGCAGTAAATCCACCACGTTTATTTATTACGTGTAAACATGGCGCACCGTGAACAATTTAATGAAATATTTCGCGGAATAAATAAATATAAATAATAATAATAATTGTTATATTAATACTGCTTATTAATTATTATTATATTAAAACGAGTATCATTCTTTGACAATACGTGGAAATTTAATTTTATAATAACGTCGTGATTATCAAATTTCAAAAGCGTTGCAAAACGTGTATCATGTCATCAATGTCTAATAATAATATTTAATTATGGTTGGTATTTTAATAAAATCAAAACAGTTTTTTTTTAAATTTAAGATTTACATAATATCGACAGATTATTATTAATAATATTATTGTGTCCAGTTAATTTTTTTAAAAAAAATAAACATAATAATGATATAGTTATGTTAATGCGTGCAGTTTTTTTATCATAGAAATTCGAATCTAACAACTATAGGCATATTGTATTTCAAAAGGTATACCGATTATTATACATGAAATTAAAATAAAATAATAATTCCATGAGAGATGATTGTGTTAAATAATTATTTGTATTTCGACGCCACTTAAATATAAAAAAAAAATCTGGCCGAGTGGATTTTGTTTTTTTTTTTTCACTTTATATATAATGCTTCGTATAAAGGTAATTAAAAAATTCTTTGCAGCGTGACAGCTACAGTAATTATATTCCTATTCACAAGTAAGCATGCAATTTATAATTTACAATTAAAATTATTCTCTTGTACCTCACTTAATACATACACTATACGTATTATATTGTTTACAAAATCGTACACTTTGTGATAATAATATATAAAAATGAAAAAAATGTACATTTACATGAAATGAAACATTATATGATTAAATATGACGATATAATATGCTAGTATCATAATTTTTTTACATTGAACTAAATTTATTATTCTAATATCGATTTTTGTTCTTACCAGGAGATCCGACATTGCACAGCATCATGTTTCTTACGTCTTTCACACAAGACTTTATTCGACTATTTAATAGCACGCGATCTATTTATAAAACGTATTTATATGAGGACAAAATGTGCTACTTATGATCATATTTCTAGAGGCAAAAAAACATGGTTCTATTGTCATTATTGCAAGTTCTTCTTGTAATCGTTCAGATCTAATATTTGGTTTATACATCCTTTCATACTCAATTTTGGCGTTAAAATCTCCTCATATTATTCTTGGTTCACTCGTCATCAGGGTATCGCATACCATATTTAAACCATTTGATTTTTATTTTAATTATGGAGTGGGTTATCAGTCCAACGCTTAACTCCCAACCTGGATATTCTCTAAGATTTATCAATCTACACCAACTAACTAAAGGCAGTGGATTATTGCAATACACTTTGGCACTTTGCAGTTTATTGGGTGATGAGTACACGCATTCCTTATACCGACCAATAAAATATATTTATGAATTTATTATATGGTGTATGCCTATAACATTTTGATACTTTCTGGCTAAAATACTATGAATATTTATATTTCTGGTATGTAGCTTGTCTCATCATTAAGAATGTAACCCATTAACTAAATATAAATAAAATAATCGACAAGAATAAATAAATATAATGCGAATTATAAAGTATCCATGTGAAATTTTATTATTAAATTGTTATTTTACGGAAACTTTTTGAAAGTAATATATACAAATATCATTAATAAATTACAAATTAAAAAACAAATTTATATGTACCTATGTATTTCATATGTATGTATACAAATAATACGATTTAACATGATGCCAAATTTTATATTTAAATATTCGAAATACAAATATATTTTATGATAAAGTCACTATGGTTTTTACTAATGTATTATATTCGGTAAAAATTTGATAAAAGTACAATTTCTTGATATTGTTTATTTTTTTACGTTTTTTTGTACTTTCAAAAAGAGTAAGCAATAAAATAAAAAGACCGTCTTAAATTGAACTTACGAAATAAATATGGAAGAAAATAATATTGTTGATATAAAAAACGTAGGTATACGTAGGTATTAAGATATGTAAAGAAATAATATATTAAGATAAATATAGAAAATTTTAAATATATAATAGTTAACTATGGAATTGAAATTTTACCTGACCATTTAAGTTTTAAATAGAGGAATATCATGTAAAATATAAATTTTATATTTTTAATACACAATATATATTATATACAGTGAAATATATTTAGTTTAAATTAAATTTCTCTTGAATATGATTCTTTTACATATGTATTATTGTATTAATAACAATATTTAATTAATTGTTAAATGTCTTAACTTTAAAGTTAAATATATTTTTTTTTATTAACTAACAATAATATAATTTTTTTATTCAAATAAGGCTTTGAACAAATTAAATTTTCACTAATTATTATAAAGTTATATTATTATATTAAATTGTTAATTTCAATATAACTGGGGTCCTGGAAATTTAATATTAAAATGTAAAGTTTATTATTTGTTAATTAAAAAAAAAAAATTATCATCTCAAAAATTAATACTTGACATGTCATAAATGAATTATTATCATCTAAATTATAACATGTTTCAAAATTTAATTAACATTAAACATATTGTCAGTTTTTTAAAAAATAAACTTAGTTAAAAAAATATTAATTTTCCCAATATTAATTATTTACAAGGTATAATAGAATAATAACTTAATGTATAATATAATATTATACATTAATCATTTATCTATATAATATTGATTATATTTTTATATCATAATCAATTTATAAATTAATTATTTATTATAATTTTTAGTTAATTAAATTTATAAAGTAATTTCTGTGGACTATTATATATTAGACTATTAAATAATAATATAAAAAAAACATCAATTCATAATTAACCCGGGATTTTTAAAATATTATTTTTATCTAAAAATATCATACTGAATATTCATTGTGTATTTAACAATTTTATGTTTTTATTTTGAAGTAGAAATTCAATATTAAAATTGTTTAAATTGTTTATCAGAATTCATAAATTTAATTAATAAAAATATTACCACTATGTCCCAATATATTTGTAAAAATATTGAGAATAAATCGAATTTAAAAAACTCTAAATAAATACTATGTCCTATACAAATTTTCTGTTAAAATTTTAAAATAAAAATATTATAAGTACCTATAACTATAAGTTATAATATTTTTATTTTAGATTAAGTATCATAATTTAATAGATAAATATTTTTTTTTATATAAAATCGACCAATCACAATATCCATATTTGGTGTAAAAAATAATATTATAGCCTTTTAAATATGTATACATGTGTTGTGTACTTGTGTTACGCGTATATAAAATATGCACCCATAAATTTAAAAATTTGGCAAAATGTTTATTTTATGAATACTGCCAAGGACTCCAAAAATATTACTTTACTCACAGATAAATTCAGCTAAAAAATTAAATATTACTTAAAGGAGGATCATTATTATATATATCATCGTATAATAATAAAAATAATAATACTCGTAATATGATATAACATGAAAAGTATAAAAAGCGTAATATAAAAAAGTGTTTTGAAGGACGCGTCCTATCTCTAGAATGAAGTACAAAGATAAGGATATGTTTGTATTATAAATGTGGTTGATGTTTAATCCATTCAAATATAAACCAATGACAGAAAAGTATATTCTAAAAGCACAAAAAATAAAATAAATAGAATTCAAATATTCTATTTTATAGTAAGAAAATTCAAAAATTATATTTCGTTTCATATATTATTTTCATGCATGAAAAGCCGATTCAATTATTTTTACTAATTACATTAACTTTATAAAAATATGTTATAATTTAATTATTATCATTTAATTACATTTTTCCCTTCAATTTCAGTAAATAATAATAATAATAATAATAATAATAATAATAATAATAATAATAATAATAATAATAATAA
>JAIUCT010000008.1:7318949-7331665 GCA_021307375.1 Tetraneura akinire
AATAATAATAATAATAATAATAATAATAATAATAATAATAATAATAAAAAATGGAAATAGAATTAAAAATAAATCAAGATTTCAACTCTATAGTTCTTTAATCAATCTATAGTTTTATTTTGTTTAAACACAAATATTAGTTACTTGTATATACATACTAGGCTTTAATTTAAAACCATAAATTTTAATTAATTATTGTGCTACAGGTCAACTTTGATGATTGGACGTCTTTTGAATCATACTTAGAACGAAAAGGTGTGGTAGAGGCGATTATAGTCACTTTGATTAGTTTGTTTGACGAAAAACCTTGGCCAAAAAACGTTAATCAGTAAAAAAAATTGTTTAAAAGATATTTTGATTAAATAACCATAATATATTTTAAGTAAAATAAATTACAAATTAAATGAAATATGATATTAGTGAATAAGGAATCGAAAATCAAAAAATTTTCTACTCCAAAGTTATTATACGACTTTTTTTAAATTAACAAAAGAACCCCAGTCCCCAGTGCTTTCACTGATTTAATATTTAAATTTATCATTTTTTTTACTATTATTATTATTATACTGGGAATTTAGACAAATGTATTTATCACACATTAATATACATACTTTAAATAATTAATTGTTGTTTAAATGTAATTACGTAAAAATAATATAAATACCTATAGTTATTCATTATAAATACTAAGAACTATAAAATTAAAAAAATACTTTTAGAAGATGATTTACAATTATAGTAAAATAACTTTCATCTCATGAAATTTAAAATTAACAAAATCATCGATCCCAAATTGCCATTTTAGGTAAAAAGTTAAAATCTCTCTCTAAAGATTTAAAAAAGTCTACAAATGCACTTATATTAGAAAACACTGTTATAATCTCAAAAGATAAAACGGCTACATTGATATAATATATTTTAAAATTAATATCATAATGTCATTATACAATTTGTATAACAAATTAATATAATATATTCAAAAGAAAAATATAAAAAAATTTTTAAACAAAGTTGATTAAAAATGCAAAACATTTTTCTTTTATTTAAGCTTCCTTCGTTATATATATATTATACTTATAGTTTGGTAAAAAAAAAACAAAATCGTTATTTATTGTTTAAATGAATTAGGTACTTAACATAATTAATTTATATATCAGTTTTTTTTTTTTTATTAAATTACAATGAAAATGTTTTCCAATCTTGGAAGCCTATTTTAATTACATTCCAGAATATTATGTTATTTATTGATATAAACAATTATTTAAATATAAATAAAATAGTTAAAATATTCCTAAAAGCATTCAATACACTATACACAATAAATGTTGCAAATATTGTTGAATACTTTGAAAAATTATAAAATAAATTGTACAATGCACACACGATAAAATCTATAACTATATTTTTATTTTATACGTGCATTTATTGTACTTATATATTTTATATTATTATATTATTACAATGCAATTTTCTGTAATTTAATTGACTGACAATATCTTCTTCTCAGGTGCTTTTATTAAAAGTTTTTGCATTTTAATTGAAATTTACCAGTTTATAATAGTACTTAGGTTCTATTTCCTGAGAGATAAGCACGAACATGTGCATGACCTTTTTACTTAGTATTCATTGTTTTATTAATTTAACAATAATATTCTACAGTGAAAATTAAAATAAAATAAACTAACATTATTAAATAACTTTAATATCTAATAAATGATCGTAGGTGGGATACCTATTTATATATTATATTTAAAAAATAAATAAATATAACTATATCTTTCATATTGTCTGAAACGTTCTGAATTTCGTAGCTAAAAGTTAATATATTTTCACCGGACAATCATTACGCACGTATTGTATTTTTATTTTAGATTAAATAAACCACATCATATTACATTTAATTGAACACGCGTAAATGTTATTCGTGTTTTGATTGATATGCAATTAGATAATTCTTTGTAGTCTAATATTCGAACGTAATCAGAATTGCATTAATTATACGAGTATATTACATATTATATATTATATTTAAATATATTTGTTTTTTAATATACTTATATATTTTTTTTATGCTATATTATTTTATAATTTCTGGATACCCGAATCCTAATTATGGATGCTGACAAGATAATAAAACGAATACATGGTTTATTTTGTTTAGGTACATTTGGAAGAAACTCGGTGGCCCCACGTCACATAAATTGAAAAGGCGTTTGAACAAAATTAAAACAAACATCAGATCGGTAAATGATGAAATCAAATATTTGTCACTTATTCGAGACAATAATTTAAAATTTAGCCTGTACGAGTCTGTCATGAACAGAAAGTTTTCATGAGAAAATCGGTCGGATACTACGAATGCCTTAACACATTACCCTGAACTTTTCCATTTGGTTCTATTTTGTTCGTCATTTGTTATAATATAATAGAATGATCAAAAAAAAAAAAAAATTATCATGTTACAAAAATAATAAAACATTGAAAACGTATGTTATTGTCGTAACATGAAATTTTAATAAATTATATTTACATATATTGTATTTAATTTTAAATTTTCAACGTAAAATCAAATTGTGATATGATTTTAATGGGAAAACGTATAATGAGAATTGTTTTCGAATTGAAATAAACACAATAAATAATTAAAATAAAAATATATTATATTATATTCGTTTTTTTTTTTTATGCATACGAGGGAAAAAACAAATTTTAATATTATGTTATTCTGTATAAAACGATAGCATATACCGTATGTAAAATGTGTTGCACAAATTTCCACGTAAAATAAAACATGACGTCAGATCTCGTACTAAAATCTGATTTTTAAATATATGCCACATGCGTGTGATATAAATATTGTTTATTGAAATTCTGCTTGTTCGATAAGTAGATGTATATACGACTTTTGTTTATTTATTTAAAAATTAATAAATAATTAAATGATTTCCGGTTTGAAAAAGAAGCATTTATTATATGATTTATTATTTTCTACATGTTATACATTCAGAATATAATTTTCAATGGCTTTCCTTATTTATAATCAATCCTTTGAGATAGATGCTGGTGAATCTGAATATTACACTGTCTATCTGTTATATCTGTGTTATATGGTCTTTGTTTATTTTCCACTTACTTTACCATTTGGTATTTACATATTGACTTTGGAAGGAATTTAATTCTCGGAAATTTCATTGTTGATTCAGTTTGTTTTCAGTCCCCACCATTGTCCAGTAGACCAATAATTATAGCAGTGCAAGCGATTCCGCTAAATTGATTCGTGACCGACATTTGAATAATATTATGTAAATTCACCGTTGCGTGTATAGAGTGTACACGGTAGTACACGTGACTTGGTTAAGAAGAAAAAATTAAATGAAAATAAAAATAAAAAAAATTTAAAAACTCGAATTGAATGAGCGTTTTGTTTTGATAATTACCGCGGTTAATAGAAAACAAATATTTTATCACGGATATTATATCGGCAAACCCAATCAGCTTTAGTGCCGCATGTGTCACGCGCGGTAAGTGCTAAACTACAAAGTTACAGTAAACTTAAAACTACATAAACTTCTCTGACAGAACCCACGAATGTGTAGAAGTTAGCATCACATAATATACAGTTAAAATACTAAAAGAACCATAATTTAACGCGTACAAATCGTAATAAATAAGAGTATAAATATTATTTTCCTGCGATTTAGGTAAATATAAATATATTATTATTATATTATTATACACGTGGAAAATTAAAGCACATTGTAAATGCATTGAATTAATAATATTATAATCACGAGAGTCGCTGCGTGATTAGAATCTAATAAGGATTAACGCATCTTCCGAGATTATATCATTATCATAAATAAAGCGGCGATTGAGAAAATTTAGTCACGATCGCGTTTATAATAATATTAAAATTTATCTATTCCGCATGCTATACGCACCTCGCCCAAACTAATCTAACTTGTGAGAAATGGATATTATTATTTAGTCAATTCCCGTGAGGAAATTATATAATTAAATAATATGAGCGCAGAACGAGTAGATTGTTAGACAAATTTACAAATTATTTATTTTATTTAAATTATTATTATTTAAATATTAAAATAGGTATAGGTATGTATACAAAATAAAATATTATATATTATTATTATTATTATTATTATTATTATTATTATAATCGAAAACGTCGTACACATAAATAATAATTTATTCCATACTAATATTATTTTTGGAAAATTGAATTCTACAAAATTGACTACATGGCGTATGACGTATGCACGCGTATAGTAAGTGTGTATAGAGTATAGGTATTTTATAATACATGTATACTACATAATATGAATTATATATCAAACGAAAGAAATGCATAATGTATTATAATAATGTCACAAATGTGTATGTTAACATGTATATAATGCATATTATGTATATATTATATTTTCGGGCGACTAGATGAAATATTGTATTATAAACTTTGAAACCTTGAACATGATTGGCTGATTCCTATCAGAAAAATACTCGTACAGGGCGATAATAATAATTTCGCGCTAAAAATAAAAAAAAACAATGGATATAACTCTGCAGAGAACGTATATATATATGTGATCCCCACTGATATAACAGCTTGCAGTCTAAAATGAAATTTTATGCTAAACGCAATACAATTACATATTTTGTCCGGGCGTGCGTGTTATAAAAAATAATCCGACCGTATACTCGTATATCTAAAAATTGTTAAAAATAATATTGAACCGAGAAGTCCATACCAAAATTTACACTGCCAATATACGTTAAATACACGGGCCATTTTACACAAATCGTAGTTTGATGATATAGTATTAAAAATAATCGAGTATCGAAATACCGAAATTGTTACGTATATAATATATACGCATATTATATATTTTTATTTTATTAAAAAGTGGTCAGCGGGGATGTAAAAAACTCGTTATTCGGTTTTACCATCGTCCCCCGTTTATAAAATTCTCGCTGGGCGAAATACAATATAATATTATATAGGTATATTATATATACGAGGTATTAAAAATTCGTCAGTTTCGAGTGGGTTTTGTGGCTGCATCATGACGATGTAAAAAAAAAAAATCGTCGTCCAGTCAAGATTAGTACATTTAGGTCAATGTGAAATTCATCGTTGAAAAAATAAAATAATAAATTCCTGGACGTTTCATCGGTAAGACGAACACGCGTCTAGATTTCACACAACAAAAATTCTTTTTAATTTCTATTTAATCAGATGATTTGAAACGAACTCCTCGTATTATTGATAATACGATATGAATATGATATGATAAATATATATGATCACTAATCATATTAACGCGTAAATTTAATACACGATATAATGTACTTCATTGTACTTATATATAATACAAGGTAAATGTCTCGGTGTTTTTAAATCCATTCGTTTTTTTTTTTTTTTTAATCGCATGTATAAAAATAAAAACCTGCAATAACTAAACTTAAATATTAATTTTATATTATTCCGTGTTAATTATATCAGTCAATAAAGTAAATACGTAATGAAAAAAAGAAAATTGGTTAAATTGTTTTGAAAATTAAATATTTTTGGAACATGAGCAAAGTATACCGACGCGCCTTGGTAATAATTCAATTGAACGATATTTGATATAATAAATACATAGTGCTCGTGAAATTTTTTCCACAGTTTATCATAGTTTATAGTAATTATTATTAATTATATTTCACACGTTAACACTTTCGACGTCCGAAATATTGCGAAAAAAGCAAAACGATAAACCTGCGGTGGTGGTGTAAAATGGAATGAATTGCTAAACACGAGTGCTAAAAGAAGATGGTAGTAATTATTTTTGTTTCTTGACCTCGTATACCTACCAATCTACCATCGTCTAAGGTTTTATCATTTTTTTTTCTCGCCTATCAATCTCTTGTACCGGTCTAATCCGTATCTATCACCATAATAATATTATCGTCGATGAACCACGTTCTGTTGCGCAGTGGGATTAAAATATTATATTATTATTATATTAAAATCGCATTCCCGGAAAACGGCTTAATTATGGCAATACATACAACCTATATACCCGGTAATTATATTCATACTGCTGATAATAATAAGAATTTGCACACGTTCGCACACGGCAACAACGTCATAATATTGATTTTATCGTTCAAATATGAAATAGTTATATTGCCTGCCTACGCTTTTCCAAACACGAGTTGAGATTCGGAGTAAACCGAAATTCACCCTCTTTGAAATATGCGTATATAGCGTATGTATACCGAGTGGTTTGAATTTCATATCGAGAAAAATAGTGGAAATTGCGTATTCAACGATACCTCATTACGTATATTATTAATTTAAAACACAATAGAAAATTCTGCGATAGTCCTGTATAATATTATATGCGTATTACAGGTACGCAATATATTATTTTATTGTGTCGTCACAGCGAATATTTCGACTTTTTTCATATATAGAAAATAATTATTAGGAAGGTGACTTTATGACAAAGAATTAAATTTGGAAATATTGAATTTAAAAAAATATATATATATATTTATTATAATTTGTGAGTGCGATGTATTACCAATGCTAGTGCAATATAAAAAACATTACAAAAAGTTCCTTATAAATCGATGGAGTATTCATCAATAAAATGCTATTATTATATTACTCATAACAGTCATAACACTATATTATATTATTACTTGATTAATAATAATGTAATAATCTCATTCATAAATATTTTCTATTTTTTTAAAAAAACCACATAGTGTTTTTTTTTTTTTTTGAAAAATAAATATAGGAATTTTTTTACAAAAATGTTATACTCGTAATATATGTGTGTATTTCTATTTTGTAATTTCCCATTGTGTATATCGCCAAAACAGTTTTAAAGTTTCAACCTACGGAAGTTTTTTTTTAATACTATAACTGTTATTTTTTTTATATAAAATTTACGCAAATTTTTATAACAATAATAATAATAATAATAGTAATACATTTGACATAACTTTGTATAACTTCAATACTTACAATGTGTGACACCGGTGCCTAATAATATAATCTTTATTCACACGAACGAATTTCGTAATGAACTTGTATTGAAATTCCAATAACGCTCTATTGATAATAATTGCTCTACAAACACTGCTGTATTTTACTGCCTATAAGTTTATATATGGAATCTATAGTTCTGAACAAAGTTCCAAGTATTTAATTTTTATTACTTATTTCCGACCGCGTGTCTTCATTCGTATTTTACGCGATTTTCTTTTTTTTATTCAAATTTTGATAATGTGATATTGTGATTTACATTGAAAATAATATATAGGTTGTTAAATTATAAAATATGCGCTTAAATTTATACTGATACAGATAAAAATAAAAAAAATTCCAAACAATTTGCTAACCACAAATTTTATTTTAAATCAAAATAAATTGGATTAAATTTTTAATCCAATTATTTTATTTTAATTCTTCGAGAAATTTACAGTCCTTTGATAATATGAATTTGTTTCGCATCACGATAAAACATATCTTTCATTTATTTTCTAAATAATTTTGTACATATAACTTTAGATTATCAATAGGCGAATCTAATAAAAATCTTTAATATATAAAAAAATAAAATTCTAATAAATATTAAAATTTCCCAGTAACGTCTCATTTCTACAGCGTATGAACGTGTAACGAGACGGGATTCAAAGGAAATAAATAATAAATTCTTAAAATATTATGAGAATTTCAAATTATTGAAGTTTTCGAAGAAACGTGAATTTAACGAATTTTTATATTTTTTTTAATTGCATTATAAATTTCGGTAACTTATATTTAAAATTTAAATTGTTATATAGACCCAGAGAAGAAAAATTCAAAATAAAATTACGAACCTTAAAATAGTCGCGTAGTAATATTTTTTTCAATTACCATATTATCTTAGTACACATATAATACGAGTATATAATATCGGTATTTTTCCGAATTTATAATCTTATCAATTATATCAATTTCGTAAATTAATTATTGGACGTAACATATAGGTCATAGTCGTGTAAAACTAGGACGATGGTTGTTGACAAATTTACATTTAAAATTTTATTTCAATACCAAAGTAAAAACACTACACACACACACAAGCGCAAGGGAAAATAAATATTTAAATCTATTATTATTTCTGTCAGTTCTATATTTTACTTGAAACATGAATTATGCAATATTTCAAAGTGCATATAATATACACACACACACACACACACACACACATACTCGTATAATATATTATGAACAATCGCAGTTGGCCTTTTACCAAACGTAAATAAAATAATATGTTAAAAATGGCCATAATATAATAATTTTCATAACAAATATAAATTACACAAGCTTACTGCAGACAGCAAATCACAACGGAATCGGGTGGCTATACGTATGATACGTTGTAAATATTATTACCTATATAAGTATAAGTTATTTTAACGAATAAACTAGAACTCGGAATCGGAAGTGTTCCGGTAGATGTAATTGTTTTAAAAATTATTTCCATTTTTCTTGATTGAAAATAATAATTACGTTTTAAATAACGTGTAATATATACGAAAATACGCGTTTGCACCCCATGAGAAACTAAAATTTTTTGAAAAACATTCTGTCGCTTAAAAGAAAATCATCGGACGGTGTTAAACGGGATAATATAATATTTTAAAAACTAATTAATTAGAGGTGGTCCATATTTCACAGGCGGAAAAAGTTTACGTCAAATATATGTCTACAAAATAAATGTTAATTAGCGGTTAAGGTCTAAAGATTTTATATCACCGAAAACTTTTCCAATGGAAATTCTATACGTATCTTCTCTAAATACCCTTTTAATACTTTAATTTTAATCTCTGCAGAAAATTGAAATGACATAATAATTAAAAAACAGTATATACGTCTAAAGTGACCAGTAATATGATGATAACGTATATACCTTAATTGTATACAATTGAGATTCACGCACGTATAATAGAATTGCAGAATGTATAATGTATATTCATATATAAATACGAGTATCAAAATCAATATTCAATATAATGAATTAATACGAGTATCAAAGGAAAAATAAATTTTAATAAACAATTATTATTAATCTATATAATATTATTTTTCACGTCAAGTTTCTGCGAAAATATTTTTGAACTTTTTAAAAATACGTATTTAATGAATCAACCGAAGCATAACTCTGTTAAAATTATTATATTATACAGGTATAATTTAATAAAGGTGGGTTCGCGTTTAATAACTAGTAACTAAGTAATGTTTTTTAGCCGAACTCGCAAAACACAACTGTACGAGTACGTGTACTTAGTAAAAAAATATTTTCATAAATTAATTACATCATTAAGAGGGATCAAAAGTAGAAGATATACCCTTACAGGGAAAATGATCAATTTGTAAATGTTCAAATATTTATACAATAAATAATCATTATTTTACTCTGAAATGTAACTAAATTTAATGATCTGTACATATTTGACATAGTAACATTGTACCCAAACTATTACGTGCCTATATGTATATATATATATATATATAAATATTTTTATATTAATTTAATAATATTTTGTATTGCAATTTTAACTTAACAATTACTTTAAGGTTTAAGCTAATAATATATGTACTGTCAGTAAACGTGATTAATATAGCATACAGGACGTACACATTTTCGGTCATTTATAATTTCTATATTATACTCCATGTCGTTATTTTTGTATAATATAATTTAATTAGTTGTTTTAGTTTAAATTATCGCGATTGTTAATAATTATATTGATTACTTCGATAGGACACCATTTATTATAAATTTATAATATTACCAAAAAATATACATATATACCTACTATTATGTGTAGGTATTATATTATAATTATTGAAAAACCGATTCGTTTTAATTATAAAAATGCTTAAACTATATTTATATATTAGGTATATTAATACGTAAAGGTAATAAGTATAAATAAATTCAGAATTTAAAATAACATTGATAAAAATATTTAATGGGTATCAAATACGAGTATATACATATCACATACTTCATATCCACAATTTTTATATAAATCGTTATTGTGTATGTCTAAATATATAATGCAATATACCTATATTTGTTACACAATAATCTTATAACTAACTAAAACTGTTATTTGTTGGGTAGTAGGGATAATAAAAATATATTATACACAGTTCAAATAAAAATCTAATACCTATAGGTCTCTTTTAATAATATGTCACTGTTAACCATGGAATAAAATGAATAAGTAATTGGATTTAACATGTCATTACCATTTACCTGCAACAACTACAATAAGTATGATTAAAAAGATAATACATAATATAATATGATTCGTTTGATAATGTGTATTCATATTTTAGTAATACATAAATTAAATAGCAATAAACAAATAGTGAATTCTAGATTTACGAATAGGTCAAATTAATAATTTTTATACCCTGAACAAATATAGATTAAATATTAAATCAATAAAAAAATTACCTTATACATCTACTAATACTAATCTTTAAATATTCATATATTATACAACAGATGTTTTAAAATTCAATTGTTCTAAGTATATTACATTTATGTAAATCAAAATATGTCAAAGAACATGGAAATGATTTTTTTTTATAGTATTTAACAAACATTATATATAGTTGTATCCTGTACTTTGTTCCGAATATTGATTTTGGCTTATCGTTTCAGCGTAACAAATAATCCTTTACAAATCTTTTAGCATTGAAATGTAAAGGCTTAGACTATCTTTTCCATAAACTTGTTTCTATAGTGGAAAATAACATAGATAGGATAAGGAACAAAAACAAACCACTTTGCTACTTTGAATATAAATTTAACAGAACAACATTATAAAATAATGTAATGAAATTTGTATTTAATTAAAATTCAAATATTTTGGATTATCAGTTTATCACTAACTATATTGGCTTTTATATTCATATAAATATATCGAACTCATTTCTACCTAACATATAATATTTTCGTAAATAATAAATAGGTACCTAGGTATAATTATTTATAGTAAGTTAGAGTTAGGTACCTAACCTATAAATTTTTACTTCAAGCCTCAAGCGTAAATTCTAAAAAGATAATAAATTTGCACAAACTGTCCATTATAAAATACATTTTATTTCTATATAATATTTATGATTGAAATAGGTAATAATAATACGAAAATATCATACCATATAAATAAACTGTAAATAGGTAAATATTTTATTAAAATTAACGAAATTCAAATAAACTAATATTATATAAATATCGTTAAAAAATGAAAACAATTACATTTTATACCTAATTCAATTTTGCTTATTTCATTTTATATAAATATAGGAAAATAAGTAGGTATTATAGTTTTAAAAATGAATTATAATAATATACACTGTAAAAATTTTAATTGACTTGTCTGTGATGAAATTCAAGTTACGTACATTTATCCGAGTAGATACAATATTTTTAAAAGTTTAAAGTTTATAATAATTTATATTAGAGTTATTGATAACGGTAAGTTCCATTATGATAATTACAAAGTTCGTAAAATTAAATTAACTACCTACTGCTTAATGTTGACTATATATTGTAATTATTTAGGTACACCTATACGGTTAAGTTTATACGTTCTATAATAAACGTTATTTTTTATTCGCCAAAACATTTTCAAAATAAGTATACGATTTTAAGTATACCATCATAATAAATATATTATAAACTTCGTTCGGTACCTAAGCATAAAATACGCATATATAAATTATCCAATTTACTATTAATAAAACCTCACAGCTTATTACCACATACAATTTTATAGAGTTACATACATTAATACTGCAACGTGAAAAATA
Organism: Tetraneura akinire; assembly: GCA_021307375.1. NCBI lineage: Eukaryota > Metazoa > Arthropoda > Insecta > Hemiptera > Aphididae > Tetraneura > Tetraneura akinire. The sequence continues at coordinate 7,330,843 of JAIUCT010000008.1, forward strand.
ATTATTATTGCCAATTGAATAAAAAGTTTGTATTACTTTTTATGTTTTTTATTTATTCTCTCGAAAGCCAAACGTTATTGAATAATATTTTTCTCTTTGTTGCTCGTACAAAAACTACTACGATATTCGAGTTAATAAACTCTATTTTTGTGTATTTTTCATTACAAAACATACAACGCAGAAATTAAACGTAATAAAAAATAAATATTTCGACATTTTTTTGAAAAATGTTTTCAAAGAAACGACAAAAATTTTATATAATATTTATTTGTTTCTATAATAATTAGAGAAAATATTTGAAATATTTTGATATTTACCCTGGGGGTAAAAAACAAATAAATAATATGATTTCGATATAGGTTGATACCTACGGTGGTTTAGGTATATAATATTATTCTAGACGTTTTAATATTTTTATTATTATTGCCTACCTTTTTTTTTTTTTAATACGAAAAGTAAAAGGAATGATATTTCCTAAAATGATATATTATGATATTATTATCGTATACGGACGACGACGTTTTCGAATATAAAAGACGTTTTTAAACGATGCATACATATTATATTATTATATATATGCATCGAATGACAAATCATGATACACATTTTACAACGCATAAACGATTGCGTCATTTTTATACTCGTGTTCGTATTATTTATAATATTAGTACATAATATTAAAAATATATTTAGTTGTACGCACTTGTGTGTACCGTTTGAATAAAAACACGGCACATAAAATATAATATTACATTATAGTATAATAAAAATATTAAATTATTATTATTATTATTATTATTATTATTATTATTATTATTATTAT
>JAIUCT010000008.1:7331675-7362966 GCA_021307375.1 Tetraneura akinire
TATTATTATTATTATTATTATTATTATTATTATTATTATTATTATTACTCGTATTATTATTATTATTATTATTATTATTATAATTATGCGATTTATATAATACATACGAGATTTCAATGATTTCTGAATATTTTCAAATATTACATTATTTAAACTACACGTCATAAATACAAATATTATATACATACGCATTATGTATTTATGTATCGATGTTGATGACAAAGATGAATGATACGCCACGAAATGAAATACACGCGTATAAACAGCACGTGCGTCGTTTTGGCTATTCGTATAATATTATATTATTATCATATTATTATTTTGTTTGATTATTGAACGACCGTAAGAATATTATATAACATTGTATAGGTAATAAACTCATAATATATACGTGACCGAGAGGCGGATAATATATAATATTATATTATAACGATGATGATATTTCGAGTGCCAATCAATATTTACCTCGGATCTTAGTGTTTGGTCGTGACAATATAGTTTCAACCCGGTTCGTGTCCATATAACTGTAGTACAAACACTCGATTCTATACCTATAAGTACTATTATGATTACTACCATTAGACATTAGTATTACTAATATTACAGGCGAATGAAGAATGAAGATGATCAATTTTGCCTTTTGTTATTTGTTTTAACAACTTACGATAGGGAACTTGCTCAAATCATTTTATAATATATATATATATAATAACTAGTAAACTAACTAATAATAGATGTGATATCTCTAAAAATAAAATATTTGTCCGCAACGCTTAGGGGTAGATTATTATGTAGTTGATGTTCTACAATTCTACATCATATTCGCCCTTGGAAAAACGAAAACGTAATGTATGGATTTTTACAAAACTCGATATTATTGTAGAAAAGGGTTTAAAATGCGAGAATACGTGCAATAAGAAACTCGGTTAATTCGTATAATTATCGTTCACAACACGCGTGGAAATATACAATAATTTCATGTCGACAACTCCGTTGTTAAATCAATAGTGAATTTCAACGATTGCAATTTACACAAACCGCAAACTATATATTATATTATATAAAAAAAAGAACATCTTAAATTCGTCAACTTTTTACATAGAATCGTACGTAACGAGTGTGTTTATTATTAATTTTAGTCTGCGGATATAGTTCCTTTATGTATATAGGTAACAGGTATACTTCTAAAGGAATAATATAGTTTTCGACCCGTAGCAGAAAATGTGTCTCGTACCAATATACCTTTACATATAATATATACATAGGCGTATAAATTATATAAATTTAATTACATCATGTAGCCTGATAACATTATTAATAATTTTATAAAATAATTTTATAAATTTATTTATTTATTTAAAATTATTGATATTATTAAAACTGAGCGACACATTCGAAACGGCATAATAGATATAGATTTCATCAAAAGCTATATTATATTATAGCGTACATACGATTGTACACAGGTGACGATTGGAAAATTCTTCGACGACGAAAAGAGAAAGAGGCGGGCAATTGGCGATTGCGCCGAGGAGAAAAAATAACAAAAAAAATGTAAAAATCGCCAATCCGACGTTTTCGGACTCGTGTTTCCGAATTTCCGGTGAAATTTTTACCAGACTTGGACGAATAAAATCGCGGGGGTCACCCTGTATACGTGCATTACCTATATGCGCTATATTGTATTGTGATATGACGAACACGCGCGAAAACCATTTTAATCAAAGACACATATTCGCCGTCCGTCGACGATTTTACTTCTAAATTAAATTTCCAACACGTCACGCCGACGTATATAATATTATACACACGGTCGCTACCGTTACATATATATATTATATACTATCACCGACGAGTAATTCGTTTTCATGACGACGGACGTGCGCGCGTGTTGTTTTAGGTCGAATTATTATATAGCCGGGCGGGCACGATAAAATAATGAAATTATTGCTCCATATAATACAATATGTTACACGCATAAGTATACAGCGATAAATTGGTAAATATCGTCTTCGGTATACGGCATGATTTCCTCAAAAATGTCAAAATTACATTTCAAAAATAATATATTATAATATTTATAAATAATAAATTTTAATATTATTATATTTTTAGTTTCTTAACATAAAACTGCAGGTTTATTAAATTGATAAAATTATATTTTAAGACAAATATTAAAAAAGAGCTGATACTCCTGCCGCATGGGATATAGGTGTGCAAATCGTATTGTTTAATTTTAATTAGAATATGAATGCAATGATAAACCATTCGAAAAAACGATTCTGTGCGAAGTTCAGTCAGATAATGTAGGTATTGATTAATATATTACTGGTTTTTCATCATTTTTTCGTCGTTTTTTCTACCGCTTAGGGTCAATTTTGAAAAATTCGAAAAATGACCTAAATAAAGTACCAACTACATCCACTTTCTTACTGGAAACATATGTTGTTCGTGATAATCGGAGCATTATTTCGGGTAGTAAAAGTGCCTTCATACATAAAAACAAAAAAAAAAACAAAAAGACACACATCATTGTAAAACCAACACATTCTTCGCTTCGCACAGAATCTAATATAATCATAATAATAAGATTAATAATATTACATTATCCGTTTATTTTAATATTATTTTTTTATTTTAAACACGTCATTTTATTTACTCGGGAAAAATCATATTGTACGGGTAAAAAAATTGCGTACGACTTTATGTAAACAAACCGCGCGTATTTAAAAATACACGCGTGTACGAAAATATATGTACCAGTGAGTCGTAAGACAAATCGTTTTGGTCCGAAAAATAATAATTGCAATACTAAATCTGTTTCTTTTTTTTTAGGATTTCGTTTCGTTTTTATTTTTTTTATTTTTATCGATATTTAAAACTACAATCCGCAAAATCGTTGCGTGTTCTTCGGCGTTTAAATTTAAATACGCGTTTTATATCGCATACGTTTAAAATATAATATGTAACAGGATATTTATTTTTTATACAAATTTGTTTCCGCGATTCGTACCTCGTACGAGCGTCGGGGTGTAGACGATGCCCATAATAATATATTATTTACGCTCAGCGTTCGGAAAATTGTTTACAGTGTTGCGATTATATTTAGATTCATAATAACGGGCGTTATCTGTGTTTTAAAACTCTGCGTTCGACAAGATAACGCGGACGTTTCTCAACCATTTTTACGGTTAAATAATAATATTAAATTGCGGTTATCCGCTATCGGGTCCGTTTTACTTTTGCGGTTCGGTGAAACAAAACGGCACGTGTAGCGAGCGAGAGAAAATAACGATGATTATGTAATAAGAAATTGTAATAAATAGAAAAAAAAAAACAAACAAACGCTCACCTCTGCTGTGTCTTGAGTCGGAGCCCTTTTGTATTGTTTCAAACTCAGTCTGCGCCACGTTCTGGACGACTGTTTTCCGCCGGCCGCGCCTCCTCCGCGGGCCATCTCCATCGTCACCGCAACGGTCCCGAGGGGCTGACCCGACCTAGCGTGAGTAGTCGTTTATGTCAACATCTATGAGGCGACAAAAGAAAAAAAAAATTTAAATATCATCGCGGGATTAGTAATTTAATAATAATAATAATCAAGTATGACGCGCGTCTCATTTATAATTATTTACTATATTATCATAATATTGAATTTTTTAACCGGTACCAGAGCGATCTGTGTTTCGTCATCGGCTTTCGAACAAGAAAGAAAAACGCGAAAAACATTGTAAAAAGAACGGTAACAATTTTTTTAGCATGATATTATATTATACAAGTAGAACGTAACTTGAACGTATACATAGGTATATAATACCTCCTTGCGATTTTGATAACGACGAGACTTGTTCCAAAATATACGCGTAAGAATATACTACCACGGTATAATTTTAATATTTTTTAAAAACGAGAAAAAATAAAATCGATAATAAATAATAATAATAAATGTTATTATACTGATGTGTACCTAGGCGTATTTAAATATTATACGTTTCCGGATGATCGTTTTTTCCCTGCAAACAGCACATGTTTACATGTTTACAACGCCACATAATAATATTATATCGCGTAAAATTTGCGCCGGAACCGGATTAGACTGGACGTTATAAAATCCTTATCGTATTATATTGCATACCATCATCTTGTTTACGGTTAAGTGTACACGCGGTACACATTAAAATAAAGATAACCGTGGTTCACGTTTAATGTTTATACGTCCGATAACGACTGCATTGGGTGTTGTAATCATACAATTTATACGATTTTTCCGATTCCAATAATTGTGTAGGGTAATAATAATACATTATATAGTATATACCGCTTATAAATATTTGTTCGGTTTACGGAATGCGAAACACAACGTATTCGTATAAAACTGCGATGAATATTATCGAAAATTTCCCCGTATCGTGTAATATTATTAAACTGTATACAGTATACGCGAATACGTGACATTTTTATTTATTTATTTTGAATACTAAATTTTAATTCGCGATCTCGGTTAAGCTGAAAAAAAAAAAACCCCCAAAATATATGGACCGTGCGAACGTATAATGAATATTTGAACGACCGACTCGTATTTAAAAATAATAATATCCAACATTATTATTAACGTGGAAACGTTTTTATTTTCTGCTCTCTGTACACTCGTTATAATAATTTACATATTATTCTGTCGCTTGCAAATATATAGAGAAAAAAAACACGAGATATTTTATACGTCATGAAGGTAAATATATACCTAGTTACATTAATTATACAATTTTAATACGATGCTTTTAAAAAATGGCGTACGTCCGTACACCGGAAATTAAATATTTAAACGAGATTTTTGATTTTTCATCAGGTCAGTTTAATAAAACGTTAACTAATTATTATCCGTCGCATAATAATTTACATTATAATGGAGACACGTATTATAATATGTATATATACCGACGACGTGCAGCTTTGAATATTTTAATAAAATCTTGCAGGGAAATTAAAAATTGGGGGTTTATGCCTATTATATTCGTGGATGGAAACCGTTTTTATATCATACTTAATTTTCAATGACCGTAACCACTATATAATATTATACACAAACACGATACAAAGACGTACAAATTATTACAAATTATTAATGTCACATTTATAATATTAATATTGTCGTTGTACAAAAATGTGAATAATATTCATATAATTAAATTATAATTTTTAAATTTTCAAACTCGAGACTTGTACAAACCAAACACAAAATCCTCGCTATAAACAATATGAATTAAAATTCGTAATAATTATTATAAATTATCGACAAAGTCATTTAAATTATAATGTATAATACCTATATATATAATACATAGAATTTTAAATATATTATGTAAAATAAGAACAAAACGACAAAATATTTTATTATTCGTGTTATCAACGACATATTATTTATGTTATCAAATCGTGAAAATGTTTATTTTTTAAAAATATTCATTTCTCCTTATAGGTGTACGGTCTTCAAGGCGCGACACGTCGTCGCTAACTGCTTTTGTGGATCATTTTTGCCGTCGGAAGACGAAATATTAGTACAGGAAGTAGAAAAAAATAACATTCTATATGATTTGTTTATATAGATATCATCTATTTTATTTCTTTTCGTTGACGAATTACGAAATGAGTTAATCTCATCCTCATCTTCATCCACCAATAGAAGGGTTAAAATATTGTTGTTATTAAAAATGAGTTTATCCATGTTATTAAAAATATATATTATAAATACTTGCGTATTTGAACAGATATAAAACTAAACTGACAATATTACTGTATGTAACCTGGACGAAAATAATAATTTTATCATAGCGACATGCACATGTCACATGTCGCGGTCGTCACCTTGGAGACCACGCTAAAATAAAACGGTCGCGGCGACATGTCGCGCCTTGAAGACCGTACATTATGTGTGTGGGTAGTTGGGTACACGTTGTATTTGCTTATTGGCATTATTATTATTTTATAACAACGTGTATATTGTTCTTATCGTTCAAATTTATATTACGAAGAATTATGCACACAATCATAGCTAAACCGGCGAGTTTACATATTTTTATATTATAATATACCGGCATACATTGCAATAATTTAAAACGATAAACTTCATAAATTCTTAATGTTTAATACACGCATACTTGTTGAAGAATGTATACCTACGCTACATTGCTACAATATAATATACTCAATATCTTGGGGAAAAAAATAATAATAAAGGATGGATGGATGACATTTTATGAAATGAAAAAAGTTTTATAAATTTAGAGCAATTTTATTTTTATAGGGCAATGCGCAAATTATTATATTTAATCGAATACGCGCGGTTTGTCTATATATAATCAAATTTATTGTTTTAGGTTAAGGCATACTTAATATAGGTAGAAGCAAATAAATGTATTTATTTTATAACATAATAAAAATTTTAATGCGTATTTATTTTACGTATAATGGATACAATCATATTTTTTAATATATAAAAAATGTTTTATAATATTTTATAAGCAAAACTCTGCAGTATAGTTGCTTTCAATTATTGGATAATCTATTGGGGTATAAACTCGACAACGGTTATATATTTTATACTTTTTTATTACTGACTACATTGAAATCTAAAAGTAACGTATTATGATTTAAGTATGAAATATATATGTACGTCAATTTTCAACACAAAAATTAATAAAACTACGATTTTTATTGGTTATCTTCACTCATATATTATTATTATTATTATTATTATTATTATTATTTATTTAAGTGTATTATTTTACCAAGTACAAATAGAAAAAAAAAGAATTTAATTTTATCAATAAAATAAATAAGTTGTAACTTGTAATGTATATATATATATATATATTTGAAACGTATTTTATAAAATAAATAAAAGTTATATGCACACACAATTTCTACAAGTGGACTATCGTATCCACGTTATTTATTTGACGTTATCCCTATTTATGTTGTATATTATACCTTATGATTGTTGAATAATAAATTTTAGATTGAAATTTGAAATGTTTGTATTCTGCTAACCATAAAAATTTCGACCTGCAGTATCCAAGTTAATGTATACACACTAAACTCAAGCGATTTGTTATTATAAAATTAAAATTAAATTAAATTTTACAAGTATAATATAATATAAAGAAGACTATTTATACCATTATAAAGGTTCGTAAAAAAATGGTTTAATTGTAATTTTTATACGTGCAATTTATGCATGGTCTTTTAAAACGTTTTTTAACACACTGTCTTTACGTCATAGCCGTTCACGTCGAACAATTAATAGAATTGTTAACTTCACGAAGTAGGTAACAAGTGCTATTTTATGAGCAAGAGACAGTTGTACATCTACATATTGTAAAAAAAAAATTGTTTACATTTATTTTTAAAAGGTTGGAATGTTGCACGGTCTGGTGTTAACATAATTTTTACAAATGATAAATTATAAGGGTGGTGTTTACGCATTTAATTCTCCACATAGATAAAAAAAAATATTTTATTTGAGAATTTACATAAAAATAAAAGTTATGGAATTTAAATATTTATAATATCCCTGTTGTTTGGTACACTATTTAACAATAACAATGTATAGCTACGCTATATTTTATGGCACTATAATATATTTTTCATAATATTATACGAAATATATATTAATATATTATTATATACTATAATATAAACTATATTATATACTACACCATTACTATATTATACACTATACTACTGACAGAAAATATGGCCAAATTTAATAATATCAAAGATCGAAAATATAATTTGTCGTAGGGCGTGATGAAGACAAGACGTATAGGTTATGATTTCGTTTTAGGACTATATTAAATAATGAAATTTATATATTATATATTTTATCTTACGTTATAGGATGATTTGGTTATGATTTATCATTTTATACAACGACTAAATGTATTGTATTGAACACTTTGAAATTATTTTTGTAATTTTTAAAATAATATTGATAGGGTTATGGTATATGGTGCATATGGTGGTTAAAAATTAAACTTTTATAAATTAATTTGTAGAATCAAATAAATAAAATTCGTTTCATTAATTTATTTATTTTCAAAAGCAATTAAATTCGGTGGATTAATATCATTAATATTTGATAATAAATAAATTATTGTGTAATTTTTTACCGATATTATTATGAATTGTATAAAACTCTTGTAAAATATTTTACAATTTTGTATAACCTTAAGTATACTTTGCAAATTGTAATAAAGAAATTGAAATTGAAATATTCATTCTCAAAATAAGAATATTTTATAATCTGTAAGAAGTGTAAGATATCAACGATAATTTTCGACGAAACAAAACAATGATTCCAAAGAAAGTATTACATTAAAATTATGTTAATTAATGTAATATAATAAATAATACCAAAGTTTATATATTATATAATATTCATTGTTGCAGAATTAAGGTTGAAACAAATTTTTGTAGTCGTAGGATTATACAGAGAAAACAATGAAAGTAATGAAATCAGAAGTAGATCCGACATCTGATTAAATTATTGTAATATGGACAAAATTAATTTTTAAATCCCAATCAACAATAATTTTGCTTTGTTAAATCTTAAATTACGTATAGAAGAATAAAACTTAATTTTATTTATTATTATTTAATAGTATTTATATTAAAAAAGAATTAAATTTTTTTTTGACAATCAAATCAAAACTTCGTAATCGTAAAACAAAAGTATAAACATTACAATAATACATAATAATATAAAATAAAAAGAGAGTATGCGTATTAAAAAAAAATAAATAAGAATGATCGTGACTCGAGGGAAACATTTGTGTGATAATTTTCGCCTGTAGTTAAATTATTAATATTTAAATTTTTAGGGTTTATATACTCGTATTATGTTCGAATATACGATTGAAGATTAAACAAAATACAAAGGTTTGTCCTAGAAAATTTTATAAATTTCTAAATTATACGAAATTTTAAAATTATATTTAATACAGATTTGTAATAAGGATTTGAACAAATTATCTTTAAAACGTGTATATTCGTTAATATATGTAATTTATGCCATCAGACAACAGTTATGGAAATTGTTTTATTGTAGGCGCATTATTTTATACACGCACAAGAATATTTATCATAAAATTAATAACGTCTTAAAATGTCTGAGGAAACTAAAATGTAAACACTATATAAGTATACCGACGTTGCTAATTGAAAATTTTTATTAATGCATCTGTTGCAGGTTGTTTTCTTAGAATTAACTTTAAAAATTTCAATCTTAAACAAAAGAAAAAAAAATATTCAAATCCAGTGTCCGTAATATTCAACATCAACGTAAATAATTGTAAGTTATTTCCATAGACCGATTATTAAAATACAGATTTTTTTTTTTTTTTGTATTTCTTGTTCGACTTTTTAATCATTTAATTTTCAGTACTTAGTACTTTCGATTACGTATATAAGTATACTTTTAATTTTTTTTTAAATCGAATTCGGTATTAATATTATTGTAACGATATTTATCGGTCATAATATTGGTTTGCATCGAATAAACATATTATTATAAATAATTATAATAAAATAATGTACCTATGTACCGAAAAAAATCACGACGAATACCAGAATACCTACAAACACGTGTCAAACACACAACGTGACCGTAAGTATAATAATCTACGAAGACATAATAATTATATACGATATATATTTGTACGTAACAAAGTTCTATTCTCGTATTGTATAGATACTATTTCAAATATCGATGCGCAAGTAAACATATATTATTATTATTATATTTCTATATAAAAAGAAAAAAAATGAAAATTGTATATTATATCGTGACGGGGAGAGAAACGTCAACGATTGACAACGTTGAAGTATGACTTTTGGTTAAAAAATATCACTCTATCAGTGCGTGTGTATAAAAATATTGAAACGGCATAACATTATATTATATTATAATGTCAGTCGACGAATTTTTGCAGTTTTTTCGGGTGCGTCGCGACTATATTGCTTTTAACGTAATAAAACACTCTGTCAAACTTTATCACTTTTTCGATTTTTCATATCGGAGTCTCATGTACGCGTTATATTATGTGCACACGTACGCCGTAACTATATCTCGGATGATTACAATATTATAGTAACTACCCCGTAACCGCGGTATGCTCTTTGCCAATTTTTAATTATGTTTATGGTGTTTATCAGTGCCGTAGCCAGAATTTTATTTCGGGGGGGGGGGGGCTTAATTTTTGATGGACAATAAAGACATTAAGGAAACAAACTAAACTTGCATTATACTGCTAAAATATAATTTATTTAATTATGCATAATACATATTATATTATACAATATACATATAATTATAATATATTATATAATATAATATATTTTTACATAATATTACATGTAAAAATAATATTAAAATTATTTTAATAAGTAAACTGTTTATTATTTACTTAAATTAAAATGCACATTACCTACACATAAAAAATATTTTTTAAAAAAAATTTTTAATAGTATTTTATGTAATATAATATAAAATTAATTATTTCAAAAATTACTTTGGATAATTCTGGTACTTTACTAAGACATGATGGTTGAATAATATCTGGATCATCAATTTATTCAGCGATATCCGTTGTATCTTCTTGGGTCTGAACATTTTTATGTTCATTCGTAAGCCAAGATGTAAGTGTGTTGGGCATAAGAACTTTTCGTTTATTATTCATATTGTACTTAATACTTAATATTTAATAAGGTAATAACACTATTATAATATTTATGTCTAAAAAAAAGGTTCACGTTATCGCATTTTGCATCAAGAAAAAGAAGAATCATAGATAATCAAGGGAAAAATAATAATGAACAAAATGCAGTTCAGAGCATCAGCTGTTTAGATAATAGATATATGTAATACATATATGTATAATAAATATCCGTGGTTTAGATTAGGCTCCGTGGGCTTCGTTTGATCTTGTCACATAAAATTATCACTTATCACGATTCACTATAAATATGGTAATAATTACGGACTATATTATCTTATATAGTTATATTATAATTTATAATATATTTTAGTCCGTCGTGGTAACAATATAAAATGTATTTTTAGTTAAATTAATAAAATTATTGTCGTCTGACATTTCGGGGGGGGGCCTAAGTCCGAAAGCCCCCCCCCCTGGCTACGGCACTGGTGTTTATACTTCCGTGACAGTGTACGTAAAACACCGCGATTATGGTATACGTATATATATTATATATATATATAATAAAAAGATCGTGCAAAACATAATATTGTTGTTACCCGGTTACCGTATATACGTAACCTATATATTATATTGGTTATACACGTGACGGGACGTTACAATAACTATTACGGAAGTCGATGAAAATAATAATTAAAAAGTTTCGTCGACACACCTTGTGCAAATATAATATTATAAAATATTTTATCGACCCTAATCGACTGATAACAATACGTAGGTTATTATATACTTTTACAATTTTGTTATACTTACACGTTAGTGTACGCGTCCGTATCGCGTTATTTTGACGGACAAAAATGGAGCCGCGCGTGTTGCGTTTCACACGATACACTTTACGTCGATCGGAAATTATCGTTTCCCCCTTTACGTTTGTATTTCGCACGCACACATAAAGTAATGAGATTAAAAACCTAACAAAAAAATTTCGTTTGGATTGAATGAAAGACGATTTTGAATTAAGACGAACACCCGGTGAATGGGGATATATTATTATTGTTATGTTAATTCAACTTCAACACGCGTATTCAAAATCCGTATTACACAACGACGGAATAATATTTTCAACGTTGCGGCCGTGAAATTCGATCAACGCGAGTTTCACGTATATTACTATACGAGTGTGAACGAAATAAATTTTTTCCGTCTATTTTTGAAATAATAATAATAATAATAATAATAATAATCCCACGTGTATTTTTTTCAATTGTGCGCGTAAAAAAAAAAAAAAAACAAACGAAACAAATAACTCTTTATTTTACTTTTTCAGTATCATAATATAATAACTCGTATATTATTAATTATATACTATTCGTATTACGAGCAATAACAAAAATAAATTATTAATATAATAACAATCGATCAAATCGATACGTTTTGTATTTGGATCGTATTTAAATCGGACCTTTTTTGTCATACGAAATTTCAATATTCACCCTCTTGGTCGTGTAATAATAATAATGTCGTGTGCATTGTGTTCATTAACGTATATGAATTAACATGAATTATTATTTTAAATTTAAATTGTTCCTAAACGTTTGTTAATAATATTTACAGCAACAGAATTATAATACATAATATATTATTTCTGTAATAATTATAATATATTATATTATATTTATACTGCAGTATTTGTCTGAGGGCTTTGTCGATGTGCAGAGAAAATAACGTTTTAATTAATATATCACGCGAATTCGAATTCGACCGAAATATCGCGAATAAAATAACCGAGCAAACAATATTATAACGAATTGTAATATTATCGTCAAACGGTAATATTTCATAATGATATTAATATTTTTGATATACGTTTGCAAACGATTACATTTTTATACGGTTCGTATTATAATGAATTTCGAAATTGTAATTAAAATTAATAATATTATCATTATACGCATTATTATTTTTAATTCGTATTCAAATATAAATCTCGAAGGTTAAAATAATAAAAATCGACTTTACGGGAGTGTAAAAATAAAATATTAAGTAATATTATAATATAATAATTTATAGAATTTTTAATTTATATAAATATTATCACGGATATAAAATCCGTAAACGTTGTTGTCTCCGACCAAATTATGTAAATATTAACTTACTATTATTTTTTTTAATTTATGACATAAAGTCACATTATTTGTTATGACATATATTATTATTATTAATATAAAGTTTTTTTTTATAAATTATGAAATAAACATAAATTTGTCCTAATAATAATAATAATAATAATAAATAAATACCCTAAAATATGAAAATTTAATGTAATTTGTAAATTTATTATTACACAGGTATAAATTACAACAATGCAAAGAAAATATTAAGCATGCCTAGAAAAATTAATTGAAAATATTTTCTATTTATGAAAAACGTTTGAATAACCTAAAATACGTATAATAATATCGAAAAACCACGAAAAACGTAAATAGTTAAAAGTTATACAAAATACAAAATACAAATTATATTATAATAAAATTAAATATTATAATTGTTTCTAGGACGATGACGACGACTGTATGCTAATCGAATACTCCGGTTAGCCGGTTAGGTTATTGTAAAGACATTATTTGACAAGTCATTTCTATCTGCCATTATTTTATTTCGTTACATTTTGTCTACTGGATTTATTTATTACTATTTTCTTTGTCTTTAAACTGAAGTTTATTTTAAAAAAAACTATACATTAATATAATAGTATTCACACAAACTTATATTTTTGCCAATTTCCTTAAATTTAAATTAAACGTTACACGTTAGAATATAAGAACGATTGTCGACGAATCCATGCAAGTTTTCGATAATTTTATTACACCGAATCTAATATTGCGCACACTGAAAAACATAATACGCAATATTACGGTTATTAAAGAAGAATATTATTAAAGTCAAAAACAAATTATATAAGTTACGAGTAAACTATAACAATCGATCGTTTTAAAAGTGCGTTATTACCTATAAGCTATATAATAAAAACAATAAAGCATTCTATAAATATATATATTATTGAAATCTGTAAAAGTAAATCTCAAAGTTAAATGAATGTTCTGTTTTTAATAACAATATTGGAAAACGTAATATTATGATATTATGAAACGAGGGGTGAAAAATAACAGAAAAGATCTGTAAACATAATAAATTAAATGAAAAATAATAATTTATCACTTATATATACGACATTGGAGTAGAATTAAAAATCACAGTCGAAAAAAATAGTTTAAATTAAGTTTTGTATACAATATATTATTGTTCGAGTTATTGCCGATGCAAATATTACAATATAAAATATTATTATTGCCTTAAAAGGAAAAAAATCACTCATTCACTCCTACAGTATGTATAATTAAATATAATTTACACGTGTCAGCTCAACGAAAATTTTGTTTAAAATAACAATATAATATTATAATTAATTGAAATATTGTTCGTTAATATTATTACCTACTGTTAAAAATATTATTGTATTTTTGGAAAGGATTTTTATGTCATTGTGGCACCTTTGAGTTTTAATTGCGCCACTGCGTCAAATGTCTAATGTCTGTAATATTATAATATATTATATTTTTTATCACACACAATACGAGCAACGCTAGATCATCGAAACTGACAGATAACTGATTAGAAAAAAAAATACCTAAACGAAAGAGTATAATATACGTTTGAATTTCGCATTATACACACTCTAAGACGTAATAATATGCACTTTGTATTATAACACGTATAATGTATTTACTATATCATACGGACCGATCAGAATTCAATACGATAAAAATAATGAATTTAACGTTGAAAACGCGTATGCGATTCCCGCCGCTTTTGCAACACCACTGCCAAATCTCATCACCTCGTGTATAATAAATAATAATAATAATAATAATAATATATAACGAGGTTGACTGCGAGAGAGTATGAAAGAGAGACGATAAACAAACCCGACGTTGAGCTGACACATGTAAATTATATTAAATTATACTGTAGCGAGTGAATGATTTTTTTCCTTTTAAGGCAATAATATATACATAATATTATAAAATATTATATATTTGCCTCGCCAATAACTCCTGCAACAATAGTGTACAAAACTTAATTTAAACTATTTTTCTCGACTCGCGTTTGAACTGTGATTTTTTAATTTTACTCGAATGTCGTATATTATTATTATTATTTTTAATTTAATTTATCATGTTTACAGATATCTGTTTCCGTTATTTGTCACTTCGTTTCATAATATTATAATAATGTTACATTTCCACTTTATTATTATTAATATTAAAACATTAATTTAACTTTGAGATTATTACTTTTACAAATTTCAATAATATAATAATATAGTTATAGAATGCTTTATTGTTTTTGTTATAACTCATATACTGGTAGGTAATAAACTAATAACGCACTTTTAAAACGATCGAGTGTTAGAGTTTACTATCGTAACTTATAAATTTGTTTTTAATTTTAACAATGTTCTTCTTTAAAAACCCATAATATTGCGTAGTATGTTTCTTCAGTGTGCGCAATATATTAGATTCGGTGCAATAAAATTACCGAAAACTCGCATGGATACGTCGACAATCGTTCTTATTCTAACGTGCAACGCATTTAATTTTTGCAGGATAAACTTCAGTTTAAAGACAAAGAAAATAGTATGTTATATTTGAAACTAATGTATTATTATATTATACACTGAATCGTATATCAGAATATTGAATATATTTTTTTCGAATATTTTTATATTTATTTTAAATTTTATTATTATTATTATTTTTTTAGTGGAACGTAATAAATAAATCCAGTAGATATATAATGTAACGAAATAAAATGGTGACAGATGGAAAAGATCCGTCATGTTTTATATGGTTTAACGTCGTTCAAATTTAAACCTCCAAACCGAACAGCTATACGATTTCAAGACGAGACAATTACGATAAATAACGCCAAACGCGTGATTTCGTAAACTAACAATAATATTATTTAGTACAGGCAGTGGCGTATTTACGGGGGGGGTCCAAGGGTCTGGACCCCCCCCAGAACCACTGTAGTTTTCCTTATTTTAGATTCTGAGCGAAGCGAATAGCATATGTTTCCAGTTGGAAAGTGGATGTATTTGGTACTTTATTTAAGTCATTTTTCGAATTTCTCAAATTTGACCTTATGTTTTAGAAAAAACGATGAAAAAACGGCAATATATTAATCAATACCTACATTATTTGACTGAACTTCGCTCAGAATCGTTTTTTCGAATGCAATGGTTTATCATTGTTTTCAAATTTTAATTAAAATTAAGCATTATGATTTGCACACCTATATCCCTGTGGCAGTAGTATCAGCTCGTCTTTATTATATTATATTTATATTAATTTTGTTATTCTTATTTAGTAAATTTATAATATATTGATTATATAGGGGGAAAATTTTGGACCCCCCCCAGAACTTTGTTCAAAATACGCCACTGAGTACAGGTATATATCTACCATAAAATAAAAGTCATTTCAATAAGGGTTGTGTCACATCAAATGCGTTTTACTCATAAAAATGCATTTGAAAACAATATAAGAACATATGGGAAAGTTAAAAAATGATTTTATAAGTTTCAAAAATATTGAGTTTACAAAACATTTTTATCTCGGATTATCAAATAATAGTACCTAATATTTAAGTTCTAGTTTTAAATTGACGAAAAAACAATTTTTTTTTTAAACCAAATTAAAGTTACTTGTATAAATTATAAATAATAAATAGACGAATAAATACTCATATTACGAAGGCGAAAAAATATAGTGGAACCACTTGTACGCGAATATAATAAAAATATATTACCTATATAATACTCTGAAGAAGTCTAGATTTATGTAAATCGCGTCTCAAATTCACACATCGGAAATAGACGATTTCGTCGCATTTGGTATTCGATCACGGTTCGAGTCTTATAGATAGCAGTTGGATGGTCTGTTATACATGTATATTATATTATGTATAATGGATAAATATATAATGCATCGCAAACAACAGGCGCTGCGTATTTCTGCTCGCACGATATACACTTATCAAATATTATGTCTCGTTCTTTTCCGCACTCGGCTGCTGTTTTATTTATTCTCCCAACGTGTTCTCTGTTCAATACATACCACCACTTTTTTTTAGAGGATTTTGATTGAATACTTTTAAGGATTTTATTATTATTATTATTATTATTATTATTATTATTTTCTCTTCTTTTTAACTCACGTAAAATATATAATACATACAACAAACGTCCAATTCCCGGGTGGTAGGTATTATATGTTGTTTTTAGTGAAAAGCTTTTGAAATAAACTCGTTAAAAATTCACATATCACATGCGGTATATACGCGGTATCGTATACCGTGGTATTAAAACTTTTCTTTTATACTCCAATTTGCATAGTTAACCTTCAAACGGTAAACCTTTTGTATTCTAATACAAATCGAAAAACAATCTTTTCGGCTACTTTCATTAATATTATACATTAATAATATTATACGTTATAACCGTAATAAGTGCCTATAATATTGTGTTCTTCGTATGTTCAGCATAATGTATTGTACTTATATTGTACTTAAATAGAATTTAAATTTGTTATAATTATTATATTATAACATTTCATTTTAAATTTTTGTGTGTTTTAATGACAGGAAAAAATGTTTTTATAGAATAAAGATTTTAAAATCTTTTTGTTTTTAATTAAAAATTATTCCACGTATTTCGTTGGCATTTCTTCTTTTATATATTATTATTAGTGATAATATATTAATTACGCATAATACAGTTATGACGTTACGTTTGAAAGGACATTCGGGTAGATATCAATTTTAAATAATTATTATATTTATTTCAATTCTTGTCCAAGAATATAATATATATATATATATAGGTTCAATAATACATAATTAATTCTCGTATTGAATGTTTGTTATTTAAAAATTACTTTGTTTTATTCAATTTTAGAGACGAACAAATGATCGAAAAACCTTCATTAAACGCATTGTATTTTCAATCATTGAACAAAATGTATACACTTTAATTATTAGTAGGTAGGTACGTACTGTGTATTTATTTTTATGAGTCCACGAATCGAACTAAATTATTATTATTATAGTAGTTGTGCTTGTGGTAATCGATTCATTATATTATATTTATAATGAATAAATAATTTAAATTTATATCTGAGAAATATAAATTTCTATGAAATTCCTTGTGATGGAACACGAACTCAAACAGATTTTTAAAATGAACACACTTCAAAAATAATAATAAAATAAAATATAAATGAATGATAATATTAATTATGAAAGTATTGTTTCTCTCGTAGATATACAGTTTAATATAATATGTATGTAGCTGATATAATTTCCAAATTAATATAAAATTATTCTTAGTATGTCATAAGCAATTTCCTCGGTATCTTGGTTTAAATTTTCCGAACAATATAATAATTAGATAAATCGATATGGAGCGTTAAACGCTGTCATAAACAGATCGCATTGTCTGTAACTAATATTTTTATTTTGAATACAAAATTCCACGAACAAAGGATAATATTGTTCTAAGCACCTGATTACTTTTTAAAACTAACTAATAAAATAATGAAGTATTGAATTTTTTTTATTGGAAACGGAATACAATTTTTTTTGCAGTCATGTAAATATAAATACATAATTGTTATAATATTATTAAAATTATAATTTTATTCATCAAAAACCTGGAGACGTACTAAAATATTATTATATACCTAATATAAATAAAAAACTCAAATATAACGTTTAAATTCATTATTTATAAATAACTTGATAAATCGACTTTTCGTATTTTTTAAATAATAAATAATGGGAAGAGTTTTTGAAAATTTACAAAAACAAAGTTATTGTCAAAAACATTACACTAATATGTAAATTTTGATATAGATACATGTTCGTATATTTATTTAATTGTACGAAACATAGGAATAATGGAATACAGAAATATTATTGATACCACAATAATATTAATTACTATTACAACTAATTTTTAGAAGGTTATTTATTTTTGAATTCAATAATTATATCATTGATCAAATTTATACTATAAATTAATTAAGATTACATTTGATTTTAAACTATGAGTAAGACAATAGAACATTTATGTGCACAATATAACAATAATTGTATTTATATTACCTATGTAAAGTTGAATATTACAATGGTATTCATATCTTGTTTTATTTATAATCACCATATGTGTATCACTGGGTTTCTTTAAATAAATTGCATATAAAACTAATAAATTCAAAATAAAATATGATTTTTTTAAAATGAATAAAATTAAAATATTTGATTATTTAAAAAATGAGAAGCTAATGGAAAAATAATGAAAAAAGTATATCTTTTTTAATAATTTATCATCATAAAAATAGGTACATAATATTCCAATTATTATGTTAAAATATAATCATAATATAACAACTTGTATATTATATAATATTAAACATATTTTGTCATTTTTAATTATTTTCAGTATAGGTACCTATATTTGGCTCTGACATTTATTTCCTCTGGCGTTTAACTGTATTCAATAAATAGTACGTATACGTTGTTTAATATTTTGTGTGCATATCTGTTAAATGAACTAACTCCAAATTAATATGTCATTCAGAAACATATTTTATACTACATAATACATTATAACATTGTAATTTATTATTAAATATATATAATATAATAAAGGTACAATTATCTAAAACTTTTATAAAAAAAAAAAAAACAAAAAAAAAAACAAAAACATTAAATCTCAAAAACGGTTTAAATCTTATAAATTAGTTTGTTTTTTTCTAAGACTTCAGTAGGTAAACAGTCCTACTAAGTACCTACTATGGTAATTTTTTAAATATGTCTATATATTAACAAGAGTATGCAGTATTTAAATAAATAAATAATTCGTTTACTATTTATATAGGCTATATGGTTATGCACAAAATTTAATTTTTTTCGAAATAATATGTTCCAGAATAAATATTATATCTTATTGGTATTATTTTAAGTTTAAAAATTGTATGCTATCGACGATAATAAAATGTTATTCAAATTTTAACTTGCCCCTTTATGCCAGTATATGTATATGTGTTTGAAGTTTTCTAATATTTGCACGTGAAATCAAAAATTATCGTGTAAAGTAATATAGCGAGGAAAATTATTATTTAGTAATTAGTTATAAAAATATTTAATCAATCAAGCAATCGTAATGAAAAAGTAAAAATTGTTTAATTATAACAATAAATTTACCTAGTATATGTTGGATATCAAACGAATTTCTATAAATTATCGCTCGTTTTTATTATAGAACTGAGTTCAACAAACCAATTAAACAATTAATAAATCTTTAAAATAGATAAAAAGTACCTACCAATATAATACAAATAAATAGATTTTATAGATTTTATTGTTACACATCGACATGGTATACTATTTTTGGAACAATATATAATTTATTTATAAATATATCGATTTTTAGTTCAATAATAATTGGATATGAAAATTGTTGTTTTCGTGTCACCACACGATTTGATGAACAAATCATTGTCGGCTGTCATTTTGAATAAGGATTGGAAATTATTTCCAACAAACAATCGTCATTATTACTCTATTTCCTGTGATAATGTGCGCAATATAGTTGCATTTATAATTTATATTACGTATTTTATACAGGTGAATATTAATACGATATTTGATATTTTTACGTTTCACGTAATTATTATACACGCGTATCACTCTGGTTTTATCTGACTAAATTAAAAATATAAAAATTAATTATTAAAATAAAATATGTAGGTATTTTTTTTTTTTTTTAAATACCTACATAAAATTAAAATATTCGATAATTTAAAAAATGAGAAGGGAATGGGAAAAAAAATGGAAAAAGTATTTAATATTGTCTTTTCGTGATAATTTATTAGCACAAAAACACATAATATTATTCCAGTATTTACATTAAAAGATAATCATTGTAAAAGTAAAGAACGAAAAATAACGGTTTGTATTAGAGATTTATAAATTATAATTATATTTCAACAACACTCTAAATACGTAATATTATACAGTTGGTATAGACATAATAATTAATCAAGAATGGCGAGTTCCCCTTATTATTTCAACAATGTTAATATTATTGTACTCATAACAATATTAAAATTGCGCGGAGAACATTATTATAGTATTGTATCCTCTCATAATGATCATGATATTCAAATCTGCAGTAATAAAAACAAACTTATAATAAAATATTACTTTTTGTAAGTACTAAGTGCATCGTTGAAAACGAGTGCATGTATTTTTCAAGGATAACCAAAATTTATGTAAGTCCATAATATATTAAATTAGGATGCTAAAATATTTTACCGAAGACATATCGTTACAATAAATTATTATAATCGTTAAATTTAATTGCTGTATACGAGCATAATAATATACAATAATTGTCAATATATATTATTAATTATTATAGTTTATCTGCAAATTACAATCAATACAAAATGACAAATTCTTTTTTGGTACGAGCAGTACTTTATCTATTATTTAATTATAAAAGATGCGATATTATAGAGATATCGTATGTTTTTTTTTTTTTATAGTGTTTCTATATTAATATATTGTATTTCTCGAGTTATAAACCATGTCTCTCAAATATAATAACGAAATGTTTCGTGTTCAGTAAATAACGATATAATATAGTTTACAGAACGGAAAATATTTTATTTCCATCCATATAGCCCAAACAGTCGGACAAAATAACAACTCGGTACAAACAAGTGTACAATGATATAATATTACAAGAAGAATTCTTGTCGAAATATGAGCTTTGTCGTAAATGATAATACTAACACGTATGTATACATTATTATTATGCATTATTGTGTACAGGGGGGGGGGAAATGGAACGTACCTATATAGGAAAATTATAGGGACGATGAAGTTATTATTATAACTTTATAAGTTACTCGAATCGTCTGCGGAATAAAAGAGCCGAGGAGAGAGAAAGAGACTCGGAGGACGGCTTTTGGCGAAGAGAAACAAAATGTGCGTTGGAATAATTTTAATGATTTTCACCGTTGGCTCATATATAGTTTCAATTATAAAACGTATTATCTTCTCTTTATATATATATAAAAAAAAGAACAAACGCGCAGAAATATAAATCCGTCCACATTTGAAATATTATGAATTTGTTAGGAAAATAATATTTAAGAAACAAACTCGATCTCATTATTCCTCTAAAAACGTATAACGTAATATTCGTTTTCTTTTTTTTCTGCTCTTCGGATGTTGAGCGATTTATTATTATACGATAAATCGATAAATTTTTATAGATCGCGCACACCGAAAACGCGTTCTCGAAAAACTATACGAAAAAGAAATTTATATTGGCTTATCGTGAATAGTATAAAAGTAGCGAGATTTTTTTCTCGAAAAATCTGATCTGAAATTATTACGGTGTCACCGCAACAGATTTTTACGGCGCTATATAAAAAAAAAAAATGTCCTTTTCACGGAATACGAATAAAATATTCTATATAATATATTTTTTTTTTTTTTATCTATGCTCGCAAAATTTTAACTAAAATACACAAATACGTAATTTATTATGGCGTTCGCCTCACGAATTATTAGTCTTTAAATTTAAACGTGCAGTTTTATGTTATTTAACCGAATAATCGACATTCGTTTTGCTCGTTACTACACCGACGGCGATAATTCTAAAGACGAAAATTATGTTTACGATTTCGTTTAGAACAAAACTTTAATAATGTACGCACTACGGGCAATATTGTGAACCGTAATAATTTAACCGAAAGTATACGAAACGCGGCCGATTTTATATAACCAGTAACCACACACGGACCGTATTCGAAATATTAATATTACAGTTTGTAGTTGACAGGCCGACAAATTAAGTCGTGTGCCTACACCCGACGTGTGTTATAATCCAATATTACGAAACCAGATCTAAAATTATTATTTTCCACGCCGTTTGCATTCGCTCTCTTTCTCTCTCGAACCGTTTGTTAAGTACGAGTTATATACGTTTTATGTTCTTTATATACGATAATATGTTTCGATAATCGCATGTACGCTTTATATAACGAAATTCCCTTTGTTTTTATCAAACGTAATTTGTTCAGGAAAACACAGATTATAATTATTTACTATATTTAATTTGTTAGAAACGAATTTAATTAAAATTTATACATTTAAGTCGATAAATACGATATGCCCACTGTACGAAAGACGATAATATGTAAAAAAAAAAAAAAAAAATACGAGAAAAAAAGACGTTAACCATTATTTTATTGTCTATATAAGATACGTTTTGTATTTTATAATTTACTATCGCCTCGTTAAATTATATACAAAAAGTCAAAAACTATAATAATAATTGTAAACGTTTAAGTATAAATACTCTGTTATATTATTATACAATAATAAACGCGCTCTTTAACGCTCATTTTAAATATATTACACGACTATACGCACGAGTAAAGGCTATAATTTTATATACAATATAAAGTGCGATATAAATTTTAAAACATAAATATAATAATTTTCTCGGTTAAATCGTATATTAAAATATTACGAGTACATTGCGTATCATAGTAACATAAACTTTTTCATCTCGGTATTTATTTATATATCATAATATATTAACTTGACATAATAATATATAAAAACCCTGCAGACACGAGATTTCTAACTTATTTATTTTATAAGATACTAAATTCTTTATTTGTATCACGATTTATAATAAATTATCATGCGATTAACAATATTTGATAACACGATACAAGAGATGTGTTAATATCATTGATAATATAGTGTATATATATGTAAAAAAAGAAAAATAGGATAGATACATAGAAAAGAAAAATATCAAATAACAGAGTAAACTATATAATTCATAACGTAAACTTGGTAGAAAACATAAATAAAACACCTAGCAACCCGACTCAATATTTATGTACACTATTTCCCCACTGATTTGTTCGTGATAAACATCAAAAGAATATTAAAAATTGCTTATTACAGACCAAGGGGAAAATTTCTACGACACGTTCGAGTTTAATACCAAAATGTAATATTATACGATACGTTGCATCATACAACGTTTTTTGATTTTTTAGCGTCTGCTATTATATTATTCATTGGACTAAAAAAAATAAATATTTATTTATGACGTCTTAAGCGTATACGGAATATTATAATAACTAATAAATTTTAATTTATTGCAAATTTCTATGCTTCTCGATATTATGTCAGTTTGGTATACCATAAATCCCAAATATTTTATATAAGAAATAACAGTCACGTGGAAATCAAAGAAATACTCAAATATCACAACTTTAAATATTACTTTTTTTAACTAAGAAATAGTAATAATTAATAAATATTAATAATAATTAAAATAAAATTTGTATTACAACAGGACATTTATTTTTAAATAGGTATAAAAATTAATGAAAATTAGAGATAATATTTCACACTTAAATCTTAAGATTTCATTATATAAATTAAAGATGTAAAAAATACATAATATATTATGTAAAAAAAAAATTAAATAAAATGCAAGTATAACATGAATGTTAAGTGGATGTTAGGTACATTTAATTAAAAAAAAAAAAAAAATGAACATTATAATATTTATAAATCATTATAATTAAAAAAAAAATACATATTTTTTTGTTTAATTACATTTTTATACTCGATAAAATGTGCATAAACGAAATACGCACTTATTATCACTAGTATTTTTTTGTATTTTACTTCAATTTTTTTTTTTTTTTTTTTTTAATACGACTGCTAATTAATTTATGGATAGTTACTATTATTTAAGATCAAATAAGCGTTATTAAAAAAAGCAATGACTCTTGCAAAAGATAAAAATCAAATTAAAAACACAAAAGGTTAAATAATATAACAACATTATGAAAACCTACTTGAATAAAATGTGATATAATTTAAAAAATGAAATATAATTTAAATTAAAAAACCAGAAAAAACGCGTTTAAATTTATATACCCGAATAACTGCTTAACATTTTTTTTTTTTTTTTTTTTTAAATAATCGTTATGACTTTAATTTGTAATATTGTCAATGACGAACGCGTGTCTCGTCAAATCTATAACTAAATTCATCAAAGTATTATTCTGCTATAATATATAAGTTTAATCTTTAATTGAATATTATGTTTTATTATAATTTCTACGCATAAATTAATATTTTGATGATGATGTGAGTATGAATAATAATAATGATAATAATATGAATGGCTTCCGGCCTATTTAGCGTAATGACTAAGTAAGGTTCAAAGGAAGTTAGGGTACTATACTATCTAATGAGATAATACAAGTATTTACGTACGTCTTAAAAATATTATAATAATATTAGAAGTACCTTTGAGAAGTTTGGGAACCTTTGTTACAAGATCCACCTGTTGCACAAAGGGATATACCTAATAATATTGTTATATGCTGACGTATTGAAAATATTACATACACACATAATGTGTATATAGGTACGCGTCGACATGATTTATTATGCATCCGTTCGATGTTTCGGAAATAGCAATGAATATAACATCGTCCCAACACGATCCCGGTAACTCTCGGTAACCGATAACCACGCTGTTACCGCCGTAATGTTTAACGAACGCGTTACGTCGAAGTGAAACGAACGGAGTGGAGGAAACGTGTACTCCTCGCTGTTATAAATTATTATTTCAATCTCATTATTAATCGACGAAATAAATCGAAAAATGGACTTGAGCATTAATCCCACGATCGCGGTTTTACTTATTAGGTTATCATTATTATTATAATCATCTGTTGCGCACGAGGGTGCCCGACGCGTAAAGACCAGAACGTCACACACGGAGATTCCTATCTAGAGAGAGATAATATATTATGAATGTTTAATTGCACGTTTTTCACTATATAAAAAAAATAAAAAAAAAATAAAATAAAATAAAATTCACACACAAAGTAACATAAGACACGGTCATACCGGTTATGAACAATCGACCCGTAAAGTCGTTTTTGGACTTGGTTACCACGACCACGTTCAGACTGTTCGTAATGTCGTTATGGACATGATCATAAAATAGGCGATATCCTTATGGATTGTATAGGATCAATTTACACTAAACATTTTGTTCGATATCCACATCATGTGAAAAGTATTTTTACCGTTAATATTAAAGTAATAATATAGTATTAAAAAATTAAATAATGGGATGATTAAAAACACAATAAACAAATTAAATTACCTTTAGTTCAAAATAATCGTACGTATAACATTAATGCGTTAACATGAAATAATATTACAAAAAAATGCAATAATTATTCAACGTTATTATACAAAGACCATTAACATATTATTTGATTTATTAAAATTATTATAATTAATTAATTAATTCTTATAGTCGTACTATGAAATAATAATAGATTTATTTAGGTATATGTTTTATCAATTGTAACCGGATGTCAAATTTTCTTTTTAATACAATAGTTTATAATATTATTAGCAAACAGGTATTTATGAAAAAAAATCTCAATCGATTGAATTGTTGACGATTATGATGGATTTTGTTAAAATTTTACGCGATTTTTCATTATTTAAATCAAATCCATAAGTATTTTTACCTGCAGGTCGGTTTGCTGTTTACTACACGTATAATTTTATTAACATACAACGACGACCACACTGTAACCATAATATTATTAAAATAACAATACCCGACCACGTTTTATAAACATATCCTTTTGGATTGACAAGGGTTGTTTGTTTTGGAGATATCAATTATCAGGGAAGGTATTATACCTTATATATAATATATATCTTCGTATTGTCTTAAACTACCGAAAATTTTGTTATCATAATAATTAAAGATTTAACTGTTATATATAATAGAAATGTATATACTCGGTCAACATAGCAGATTTTATTATTTTATTGGTCGACAATAAATTGAATCGTGGAAAAACGTTGACACAAATTACTTTATAAAATAAATCCGCAATTATATGTAATCCGTTACGGTCTAAAACAAGATGTGACGTAAGCGTGTGACTTATACCGTCCATCATCGTTTAATTTATATTACTAAAAGGTAATTCCAACATTACTCCGGTAATCAAATATAAATATTATCAAATGAAATCGGTATTTTTTTTTATATAATAGTAGATATAAGTACAATAGTTACTATAATATTATACTTTAATAATGGACGACTTATAGGAAAACGTATTCGTGCGAAAATCCATCGTATCACGAAAAAAAAATAATAATAAT
This sequence comes from Tetraneura akinire, assembly GCA_021307375.1. Lineage (NCBI taxonomy): Eukaryota > Metazoa > Arthropoda > Insecta > Hemiptera > Aphididae > Tetraneura > Tetraneura akinire. Next base: position 7,358,771 of record JAIUCT010000008.1, read on the forward strand.
AGAATAGAGTACAAATTTTAAGACGTGCTTCATGTCATTTGTCTACAAATCTGATAAAACATTCTGATTTCTGACTGTATAAGTACGTATAAACACGGAAGACGGAACGCGTACTGATAACAAATTATGTAATAATTCAACCATTTCACGGTCGTTGCTCATTATCACGAAGAAATATATAGGTATAATTAAATTAATTACTTATTAATAATATCATCATTTACGTATATTTTTGTAAATTAATCTTAAAACGTTTTATAAAAAAATATTATAATTGCTTATAAGCTATAGTATGATGACGAAAAATATGAGACGAACCACGCATAGTAGACCACGTATAGACACAACAAATTTTTATCAATTTTAAATTTGAACACGTTTATAACATTTAATATTGTAAGCATCGCAGACGTACAGCATAGTATACAATAGCTTAAGTATTTGATACGATATCGAAAACTATTTTAGTTGACGTTAAAGTCACCATTATTTTCATGTTCAAACAATAGACGTCTATATATTTTGATACTACACCATATCACTCGATGAAACAATTATTTCGTCAAAAGTACAGCATGACATATACATATATTTCCGTTAAAATTCTTTGTATTCCGAGAAAATAAAAGTTTACGGCATAATCCTTTTAGGCGTAATAATACTTCACTTGGTACTTTTGTGCAGTGGTAATGGTTACCTAAGTATGAATATATCACGTTTACCAGTTAAGGCGCATGCTTGTAAGTTTACAATCGAATGAAATGTGAAAAATATCGGAGTAAAATTTTTGATTTTTTTTTTTTATGTATTATTATCGTTATTAAACCGTGAACGCGTTTGTGTTATTTTTACAATAATCCGCAAAAATATCACTTTTATTCAGCGATTTGATTTCAAAGGGAATATTTAAATATTATACATCTAAAATTTAATCCGATATTACAATAATTATATTATAATATTATTTTAATTTTGATAAAATATAATATCAGTGAATTGAATTTTTGATTGTGAAAATATTAATCTTTTTAATCCAATCATATTCTAGTAATACGTTTTAATTAAACTGGATCAATTGAATGTATTATGTTTTGAAATTAATAAAACAACATTTTACTTTGCAGGTAAACTCTTTATGAAATCGATAATTAAATTAAATTAATATAATAATTTTTTATAGGAAAACCGTAAAATAATTATTTTCCAGGTGTAATCATTTCCGTTTCCGATACGAATTAATAAATAAAAAAAAAAATAACGAATTATTTAATATTATCATTAAAATTGTATATAATAAGATATAAAGTGCGTAAACTCTTATACATAGTTATAGGTACACATATTTTTTACGTTTTACGCATTCTGGGCGAAGCGAAAAAATATGTGTATTTTGATATAAGAATCGTGATTTTTATTTATATCATTTTTCTGGATAGAAAAAAAAAGAGAGAATTTTATCCAGTCAGTATACTTATAATTTATTTGAATCTTTTTAGAATTTTTAATATACTTATACTATTATATAGTTTATTGGAAAACGGCAAAATTCAAGGAATTTAAATTAACTTGATTTTACATATTTTACGACATCTAACGAAATAATACATCATAGAAACTTGGCAATTTTGTTGAGTGTTCAGTATCAATATGGTACACGCGTGATAAAAACTTTGGAACTATTCCTTTGATTTTTAAATTTAAAATTGTCGACTATTTTTTCGACAAAGACACTTGGGAGAACGATATAATTGTAACTAATTAAGAGGATGCTAAACCACCTACATTCCAACGTAAAAAGTATACTTTAAAGTAATTTTAGAGATAAATAATACTCATTATAAAAAAAGATAGAGAACGACATTTTTGAGAGAACCTCATATGCATTTTTCGAAAAAATTTACCGACAAATAGTCACAGATATTTAAAAATTGTTTAAAAATTTAGTTAAATTAATAGTACCAACTGTACACATATTATATTATATTTGCAGTTGTGTAGGTTTTATATTATAATTCCCTCTCGTTTCTTTCTATTTTTAATTTTCACTAATTCGTATTATTTTATATGTTATATTCGTTGTTATTTGTAGTAAATTTTAAATGATTTTGTCAATGAAAATAATAAATTAATAAATTAATGGAATACTAGTATAGGTACTACTATACAACATATGGTTGAAGAAATTTGACCAAATCTCCGACTGTAATGCATGTAAATCCTCTCGATAACGTATTTGAAACTCTTAAAACCAATGCATTTTCTCTTTGACCATAAGAGTAACGAACTTCCTCCACACAATAATCATAGTATTATACATATTGTTTTATGTATTTTTTAAATTGCTCGAGTAAGTAATATTATTATTACTCAATGTATAGCTATACGTAATTCTTTAACGTCTTAACAGTATTATTAATAGTCGAAGGATTGTATAGGTAACATTTTTTTATCATATTTATGTTATCGTATATATTATAGAGTTACTGTTACTATGACATAAAATATTAAAGTAAATGCGTATATTTTTCATAACAAATATATTATGTGGTTATCGGAAAACTTCGTTTTATAATATTATATACAAGACGATGGGAAATTCGTGTTAGAATAACGCGCGACACGTATCCGCACACATATATACGTATAAGGTATAACCTTTGACATTATTGTAATGTCAAAGGTTGACATTACGACCCATCAACGTGTATTATTTATATGTTATTTTGTGTACTTATATCTATATTCTATAAGCGTCTATACAGATAATAATTTTTCCAAAATCCTTTATACACCGAACCGGACTCATTTAATGGAATATTTTATGGAGATCGTCCATTGTATTGCGTATATATAGTAAATAAAACGAATAAAAAAATTGTATTAAACGTGTTTAGGAGATAAAGCAAAGTACCGGGTACGTAAAAGTTTCTTTATGACATAATCTTTTTTTTTTCTTCTTCTTTTCTCAACGAGCACTAAAACTAAAAGTCTAAAAATAACGTCTAGGGTCTATACACGCGAAATTGTGTTGTTTTCATAAGAACTCTAACATTAGTACGGTTAAACAATGGAATAAAAGAAAACTAGGTGAGCAGACGGTAAACCGAAAAATTCTATTATCTCTCTAAAAAAGTATAACCAATAATATTATTTACTCGTATAATATACATTATCGCGCCAAAATTACTCTTGTTACGTTATCACTACTATGTTTTTATTTTTAAACATTAAACATTATTATTATTACCTAAAGTAGTAATCTCTCGCGTAGTAATATACACGTGTTATTATTATTATTATTATTATTATTATTATTATTATTATTATTATTATTATTATTATTATTATTATTTGGCACGATTCGTGCATTTCATTTCGAACACTGTATAAAATAGTTAGGTTAGTTTTTGTTTTCTAGGCGGTGGACATATTTATATATATTATATTATGTATATTCATACATAACAAATAATATGACACGTTTAATAAAGTAAAATTGTCAATACATTTTACACTATGTTAAATACACACGTCGGGTATAATATCAAATTTAAATGATTGGAATTGGAGCGAGGGTCTTTTTCGGTGACATCGCAAGGCGAGTGTTCGACACACGGACCGTGGGATTTCTTAATATTCCTTTGTACACGTATATAGTAAAAACGGCTGTTTAATAAAAAAAATCCCTTCATATAATATAACCGTAAACGGTATAGAAAAAAACAAAATAATAAAAAAATCGTAGGCGTCGTCGGCCATTATTTTTGCGATCGTGAAATAGGCGCGAGCAGCGACTACACAGCGAATAATATTTTAACGTGGGCGATTTTGATAACGATTTTAACGCCGCGTTTTCTATAATATTATGTCGGACAAAGGCGTTCCTCCGTCTGGTGTTCACGTGCGTTGTTTTGCGTTGTTTTGCCATTTTCAAAGAGACCGCAGAAAAAAAAATACACAATACGGTCGAGTCAAGCACAGACGCCGTTAATCGAAACATGTACGATGATAACAATATGTTTTGTTATCACGTATATATTATTATAACATTGCTGACTCGGGGTCGCACGGGATAAAAGTAACGTCATAATAATATAACATAGTATAATCAACGACGATTATAAAGCGAAAATACAAGAAATGTACAACATAATAATAATAATAATAATAATAATAATAATAATAATAATAATAAT
>JAIUCT010000008.1:7362976-7375242 GCA_021307375.1 Tetraneura akinire
ATAATAATAATAATAATAATAATAATAATAATAATAATAATAATAATTTAAATTATTGTTATCAAAAACGCACGTTCAATTAAATGTAAAAACATTGATAATAATAATATACAATGTATATATGGGCAAATAAGGGGGTTTGAGGGGCTGTCACCCCAAAATCTTCTATATGAAAATACACCTAATAATGTTAAAAACATTTTTAGCTCCATCAAAATACATAAAACTAAAATTGCGCCTACGACTATACGATTTGAATGAAATTGCGATTAACATCGAAGGTTCGTCCGTATTATAATATTATGTTATACCTGTGTAAACACAGACCATAAATAAGTCGAATGACGGCCCGTCCCTAATCCTAAACTAGCTCAAAAATAGACTATACGACGAACTTGCGGATTACACGAGTATACCGTATCCGAATCCTTTTTATCCCATCCATACGTCTCTAAACTATTATTATTACGGTCGAATTGTTTCAAAACTTATTTTCTCGCGTATTATCTGATAATATATTATGATCCAATCTCGTTTATAAAAACGTACTCGTTCTGCTTTCTGCGATCACGAAGCGAACACGATTTAAACAAACAAAAATTATTTTAGTTACACTTTATACATTCAAATTATATATTTCGTCTTTCGTTTACATATAGACGAAATAATAACATATCGATTCGTACGAAATCGCAAGTTTTTACATTTCAGTATTTCACCATAATCCTTGTGTAAAATCGATCTCAAATACTCGATTATTTTTATCGTAAATTCGGAATGATTTTTAACTTTCGAGTTTATGTTCGGGGCGCCAAGACGATTCAAATAATATTCTAAAATAATAATAATTGAACGTGTTAATAATATTCTACGTTTATAATAACCGCTAACCAGGGCCGGCGATAAGGGGGCGCATGGGGGGGTGTCACACCCCCCCATGACCTGAATTTGGGTATTAGAGTCGGCAATAATTGAGTTGGGACCGAAGTTGGCAATTTAGTCAATTTAGTCAGAAAGCATAGATAATATATTTATTTTATTATCTATGCCAGAAATTCAAATTTTATTTAAATTGTACTTTAGATTCTGACTCTGAGCGAAGCGAGAATGTATTGGTTTTACAATGATGTGTCTCTTTTTTTTTTTTTATGTCTGAAAACACTTTTACGACCCGAAATAATGCTCAGATTATAATATGATGTTCTATCTCCATAAAATATTGATTTATAATGTAGATTAATGGCTAATTGGTTTCGTGATATAGACTATTGTATTATTGAAATAAATATTTAGTAATAATTAGAAAATATATAAATACTTATAGATTATTAATTTTACTAATACCTATATAAACTTTAAAAAATTATATAATAAATATCGAGAATGGAGATTTTTGTAATTTTTTGGAAAAACGTTAACCAATGGTTTCATAATATAACAACCAATATTAATTAACTATTTAAAATTATATTAAAAACTTATATTAAAATAAAATAAATACCTACCTAGTAATATAACAGGATTATTGAATATTATTTATAATTTTAAATATGTGTATATTACGAATTTTATTCATATTGTCTTTAAAATTATTTTATTTATCAATTATAATAAATATTTTAATACACAACGAAATTATATTATCTTTTATATTAATTATTTAAAATATTATTTACTATTTTTTCATAATATTTCGCTTACCTTCATTGTGATGTCCATCAGCACGGAAAATCCATTTCCTTAGCTGCAGTCGACGGTTATTGAATTCACCAGTATTGTAATACGACTTTATTCTACTTTGGCTCATTTTCGACTAGGTATTCATTTAATTAACTACCTTGTGTAACGACGTAAAAATAAATAAAATGTTAAAATATTATAACAATAAAACGTGTGTATAAACACATATAATATAAAAACAAAAATAATAAAATAAAAACGTTTGAAATTTGTAAAAATATTACAATAGCTATATAATGCTCCATCGCCATAGAATATAGATATAATATATAGACGTATAATGTATAGTTTCATAACAGCTGTTTGGTTTTAGGACATAGATTTATTGCACCGTTGAAATAAATACAACTATAAAAAAAATTGATATTGCATATTTTTGTAACTTTTTGGAAATAAGTTTAATCGATAAGTGAGGATACTTCACTATAATTTTTAGAATTCCTACTACAAAATTAACAATTTTATTAAACATAATGTTAAAATTTTAAGAATAATCTTAAACATCTAGATAAAATTAAAAATGTTAAATATTACAAGAGTTCTATATTTTCACGAAAAGTTCATGTAACAATTAAATACCAGTAACTACCCATTAAAATTTTCACGTCTCTACTTTCAATATTGCCCGACCATTAAATTATCGTAAAATATAGAAATTATCTTATAATAAATTCAGAAATTTTATAAACTCTAAACCAGTGGTTCCCAACATTTTTGGTACTACGGACCCCTAAGAGAACTTCCGATACGTCACGGACCACCTAAATTTTATACCTTATTTTTCTTATAAAGCGGCCCATACACGATCAATATTATTGCTCAATATTTAAATCAATAAATATTTCAATAAATGTTTTAATTTCTTTTGCACTTACACGATCAATATTATTGCTCAATATTTACATCATTAGGTGAATGTTTCAATTGAATATATCGTTCAGTTTCGATCAAAATGTCTAGCGAAGAGAACGCGATTATTGCTATTGCTATTGCTCTTGCCTTGTCACTTGATGAAAAAAAAACCAAAAACGGTAAAAAAACAACGAAGAACCTGGTCAAGAGTGGTTGAAAAATAGATAACAATATACTCACGACAAGCTATTAACAGAGTTGCGCAATTTTGAAAGAAATGATTTAAAATTTTTTTTAAGAATGGATGATGAATGTTTTGATGAAATTTTAACTTTGGTGAATCCATTTATTAAAAAACAAAATACGTCAATGCGAGCTATACCTGCAAGTCAAAGACTGTCTATAACTCTACGTTATTTGGCTACCGGAAACACATTCGAGGACCTAATAATATTGACAGTTTATCAATAAATATCAAAATAGAGACTTGAAAATTTTATTGGGTGTTCACATAGGTACTATGTATGTGTGATAACATTTTGGAACCGTTACGTTAATTATTATTTTATACAAAATATTTAAATATAGGACATTGAATATTTTGTAATATTCTCGTTTTATGTATATAATGTTTGATAAAATTATCAATTTTGGGTATTTAGGTCTGAAAATAGGTCATACATATTACTTGACACTATACCAAAATATTAGAAAAATCCCTAGTCTCAATTTTTTTTATAGTTGTTTAAAGTTGATATTTTTATTTTAATCGAAAATAATATGAAAAAAAATGACGAAAAAACGGCATTATCTGACTGAATTTCGCTCAGAATCGTTTTTCAAATGCAATTGCAATGGTTTATCATTGCATTCAAATTCTAATTAAAATTAAACACTATGATTTTCACACCTATATCCCTGCGGCAGGAGTATCAGCTCGTCTGTTATATTTGTTGTGTTTATTAATAACTTCTTGTATTGATATCTTATTATCTTAACAAGTGAAAATTATTGAGATGTCTAAAAGTAGAAAAAGAAATGGAACAAAAGTTAACTTGCGGTAATGTATTTGATGATGATTATAAGAAGAGACATGAAATTAAAGAACATGCCCATTGATTAAATATTTAATAGTAGGTAACTCGTAGGTATTTAATCAATGATATGCCGGTAGAAAAGTTTCGTTCAAGCATTTTGGAGCACCCGAAAATTTATTTTAATAACACATATTTTTGTGATAAATAAATGATTTAAATATTGGATACACTTAGTGCCACAAAACTAAAAAAAAAACTGCATAATATAACTATAAGAGCGGTTAGGTTAGGTTAGGTTCGGCAAAATAGTCGGCAAAATTGGAAAAAATACATTTATTTTTTTGCTTTTTTACACGTTTTTAAACAGTATTAAAAGTATTTGTGGTCGGCACATTACTACAATTACACCCCCCTACTAATATTTCTTAGCGCCGGCCCTGCCGCTAACCAAGTGTCGACACGGTTTGACACATAGACATAATATAATAATAATACGCATATTATCGCGTATTTTTAGTTTGACCGGAATTCGTGTTATGAAATCTATACGATATAAAAAAATTGTTCGTACGATATTTTTCAGATATTCTTTATAATATTAATACCTATATTATATCCGCCATCGTATTTTATTAATAAATTACACGAAACGAGATATGAGATATAGCCACGACGCGGACCGACGTAATATTATTATAATCACCAGATTTCGAGCAATCTCTCATAATATTATGATAATAATATTATATTTGAATACGAGACGTAACATTTTCGAATATTACTCGGGCGAGTAATATGACGACACGTCGTATGTATAGAATAGAATATTGTGACCTTTCACCGGCACTTTTATTCTTCGGCGCATCACATGAAAGTATACCGACATACCGATAATAATCTTCTCTTTTCGTGGTGTTTTTTTCTTTTTTTTTTTTTTATTCGTATATAAGTTGAAAGATCAAATATCACTCGTATATTATTATAATAATATGATAATTCGTTTAAAATTTAACTTTGACGACGATACGTCGTGCGCAGAACAAAATTCACAACGGAATACGCGCGAGATATTTCATTATATTATTACATCGCGTATCGAGAAATTATAACTTTATAATAATGGTACCTAAATATATTACTTAAATAAAAAACGAAATTGTACGTTTTCAATTTTCTTTGTACTCATTATTTATTGACTATTTGTCGCGAATACAGAAAACGAACGTGTACCGTGTACGCCTTATTTAATTGTAAACATAAAATTTTCTTCTTCTTTATTATTCGATTTACACATTCTTCACATTCTATATTATATTATATACCTAGGTAGTATAGGTACACGTTCATCGATTGTATACAGTGGTTACGGGTCAAGGTATAGACGCGTGAACCTAGTGAAAACTTATTTCAAGTTTTAATCATAATATTATAATATATAATATTTTTTTTTTGTAAAAAATATACCTATAATCGTGATAATAATTAATAATAATGTATTATTTGGACAACGGACAACAATATTCTAATCATATAAGATAACATCATATCATTAGATAACTACGCTGAGCCGTTGAAACTATATTGATATTTATCTATTTACAAGCATAACGTATTTTAAACATTTTAAATATTTAAGGAATTTATAAATTATAAAAAATTAAATACTATTTCCACGTTGTTTATATATAATAATATATATATTTATCATCTGTATTAATCTTAAATTAGTCACTAATTATATTTTATGTTTTTTTTTCTTTTTTACATTCTACCCATTATAAATAATGATTATGGATGGCTTACGATATGCTCGTATTTTAATAATAATTTATAATGCACAAAAACCACAATATCATACTATATATGTATTATAACCTTGATCGTTTTCTTTATACGAAACATTGCCATTAGCATTCAATTATATTAATATGTTTTTTTTTTCGTATCCTAACAAATCTTCTTATCTTTTTTAGTTCTATATAAAACAAAATATCATTATTTTTTAAAAACAAAAATAATAATAAACATGACAATAATTATAATATATACGTTAATAACGTTATAAACGTAAATGGAATTATATTATAATTAAATTGAAACGAAACGTATAATTAATTTCACGTTTTTGAAAAACAATGTGAGTGATGTACGACTAAATTAAAAAAAAAACAAAACAAAATTAAACATTTTGATTTGGTACCTACCTACGTCTTATAGTGCAAATCATATTTTTTATACTGCCCAAAGATTTTTAGTGTTCGAATTATGTTAGGACAATTCCATATACTTTAAATTTTTTCGGGATTTCTCGATAACTTTTTTTCTATAAATTTTTTTTTTTTTTTAAATGGACGAATATTTATTAGAAAGCGGTGTTTTATTTGTGATATAACGGTGTATATATTTAATAAAATTTAGGTAAGATTGATATTAAAAAAAAAAAAAAAAAAACATTATTATGTATTATACACTACATCGGTCGAGTATCAATAAAAAAAAACCATTGAAAATTCTATTGTATATTTTCATATCGTAAAATGGTTATTTTTTATATAATGATTAATGAACTTTGAATATTTATTTATAATATTGACACAACTACTACGAATTTCAATAAAGTGTTGCGCAATAATAATTATGTGATACCGTAAAGGTTACCGAAGCTCATGCAGTCCAACTAAGAATGAAACTGAAAACTGTAGAAAGTACGCGCGACCTCTAATTAAGTTTCATTATGAATTGTAATATAATAATTAGATATTACAATATTCTTAAATGTTTTTTTTTTTTTTTTATATTATTATGGTACTGTAAATTTGTACGTTATAATAAATAAATAAATAATTAATAATAAGTAATAATATATTACTTACTCGTTTATATTTAACCACAGTAATCAATTTCATTAAGTAAATCATAGTATAATTAGTAATTAGTATAGTAATTAGTAGTATGATATATTTAAATAAACAAAAAAAACTATATAATATTTATTGAAATTTATTAATATATATTATAATTAATATATAAATTTATTAATATGATATTTCTTTTATATGTATATATATAGATAGGTAAAATGTAAAAAATGTAAAAATTTGATAAAAAATAATTGGAAGATTTGATTACTTTTTAAGAATATAATTTTTCAATTAAAATAGTATTTATGGTGCGCTCTTTGAATTTTATAAAATTGATGGGTAAATCTACTTTAACATACAAATTTTATAGTTGGTTGCTTGAACTTATAATACCTACTTATAAAAAGTAGTCAATTTAAAACTGCAATATTAACAAACTATAAATTGTCATTTATATTAAAAATTCTATAGCTTATATCGAAAAAATAATAATTTTATACATAACAAATTCTACTCAGTGTCCCAGTCAGTATTGTTCATGATAATTAATCATATCATATTACCATGAAAATAAATGACATTTTTCGTAAATACCCATTCAATAATTCAATTGTAATATTATAATAATTGATATACACAAGGATTTTGTAAACTGAGCCAGATATAAAAATATAAATTTGTATGTACAAACAGATTAAAAAAAAAAAAATTATACTTATTACTTAAAGTTAGGTAGATTTTGCGTATAGAATCTACTGGTAAAACATATGCACACACTTTGAAAATTTAATATATAAACTACAAAAAAAAACAAACTTCATAAAATATAACCCATACAAGTTAGATTATGAGTGGTTTAAAAATGAGTACTCTAATTTAATGTAAAAATATTTAATTGTTATTTTAGGACAACAGTTATATTGTATATATGTATAAAACTCCCCCAAAATTCAATTAATAGTTTCTCTCATAGAATACTCGATTATTTCGTTTTTCATCGAGTGGCTTTATTCCAAAATTTAACTCAATCAACTCGATTGGTACTGTAGATTATTATTTTCAATAAACATCAAAATTGACTCGTTTTTCAATTATTATCACTCATTTATATTTTCATAATTTACAATTTTATGCTATAAAATTTACAATTATTACAATATTTAAATAACACTTTCACAAATTAAAAAAAAATTGAAAATCAGTTCAATGGATCGCCACAATTTATTACAAATTAACCATTAATATATTAGATACTCGTATATGATTAAAATTATTCTATTAATATTTTTATTATATTTATGTCAACTTAACATCGTGAAGAAAAAAACGAATAAAAGTTTTTTATTTTTTAATTGACAACGACACGTATATAATTTGTCCTTAAAAATTTATTTTGTTTTGTATGTTTCATGGATTTTTTTTTTTAAGAAGTACCTAACCGTTATTACAATAATGTAACTATCAGAATATTATTTATTTATTTTTCTCGTAAATTAACAGTTCTCTTATTTCGATTATTATTATTTTTTCATACGCGTATCATAATACGTTTTGTGTTCATGTTATTTACGTCTTAAGAAGTTAATTGAAGACCGTATACGTATTATTAAGAAATTAATTATGTTTAAAATCACGTCTGGTGCATATAAACATTATTTTCAAATACGATAACGAATAATTTGCACGAGTATATAATAATTATAACCAAATCCAAAAAATATATCTTCGAAAAAATAAAAAAATATAACAGAAATACGTATTAAAAAATCTAAATAAACACGTATAAATTGTTCGCATTATACATTTCCATGTATCAATATGTTGAATATAGTTAAAATTTTATACGAGACATTTACGTTTAGTAAATTTAGTTTACGCTAACAAGATTTTCGAGAATAATCTAAGGATGGTTATAATTTATAAACGAGTAACTGTTGATGATAACTCGGTTACATCTTTGTATATAATATATATATATTAATGATTATTACAAATGGTTTTAAACCTTCACAGTCCATATAATATTACATAAGTAAGTAAGTAAGTAAGTAATGGAATGTTTACTTTACTTGTGAACTGCTCAAATTTAATCCTTTGATCCGGCCAACGTAATTATAGATAGTACCTATATAAGTTGTTTGAGTGTATTTTTTCAACACTCGAAGTTTTCACCGATGCGGACGCAAACTTCTATAATGACCATTTCAAATACAGCATCACCGTCATCATCTAAAGAAATATAACACTCGTTATTCGTTATTATATTATGTTACTTTGAAAAATAAAAACATATTTTAATGATAATATTTAAATAATTGAGTACGAAAACGTGTTTAAAACATTTTATAATAATATCCACAGGGGCGCGTAGATTTCAAATTCAGAGGCAGCAGATAGTATAAATTCGGTCCGTAATTTCACATTTATTTTATATAGTTAGTATCACAATATTATAATTGTAACATATTTTGTTATTTAAAAAATATTCCATCGATTAAGACGAATTATTTTACGAAAGTCGAATTGAATAATAATTAGCAGCCAAAAAAAAAAAAAAAAAAAAAAAGATTCCGAGGCGGTATTATTAGTTATACGAAATATTTCTGCGCTTTAGATTCGCGCGTTTATACGTTCCGTCCCGGCGAATGTTTATAACTCTTTTCGCCGGCATGAATTTTAAATCTACATATTTTATATTATATACACAGGCACACACGTACAAAACACGGTCTAATTTTACGAGACTTCGTTAATTCGCTCACCTAACAAATAATTAAGAACGAGGAAAATATAAATTATTAATCGTTATCCGACTCGATTCCCCGTATACGATATGATATTACGTCGAGACGAACTTATACTCGAAATTGCATCGGTATTTATATAGAGAAAAGTTAACATTTTTCATTATAAATTAACGCCAAAACTATACTAATACATTAAAATTATACTATTACGTTTAACAGTCTTTTACGCGTATATACATTCATTTTTTATTTTTTTTATTTTTTACGTTTCTCTCCGCGTTCGCATCCGCATGCAGTTCACACGCGTGTTTTTCGCGCCAGTTTTAATATCACCGCGTAATGACCGCACGAGGAATATTATAAATAATGATAACACGAGGCCGCGACGATGATACACCGTATCGTATTACCCGGTATACCTATTTAATTTAATATAATATGTAATAATTTTATACGTGCACTGTCTATACAGCGTACGCTCCGAGTATTAAATTATGACGTACGGGGTGTCGGTCACCGTGTAACGCGTGATAAAAATAACGCCCGCGTCCGTAATCTCGGCCGTTTTGACGACGTCGAAAATCCGATCACCCTCTATCAATACAATATTATATAATACGTCCTTTTTTTATTTTTTTCCAACCACTATAAAATGTACGTATAATGCGCGAGACGTTATATCATGCGATGAAATTTTATTAAAACGGGCCTACTAATATTATAATATTATATATTTTATGTGTACACGGCGCGGAGAGAGATTAGCGAACGGACAAAGGACCCGAACCGCATACGAATTACGATAGCGCCATCGTTATGAAAATGAAACGTATAAAATAAGGTATACCGTATTATTATTATGTGTTGTACCATGGTTATATAGGAACCGTCGGGATTTCGTAACCGTCATATTATTATTGTTCGCCGGCTGAAAAACGATAATTCGTTTAATTTGTCCGTTACCCCGTTTTATATATTAGGTATTTTTTTTTTTTCCTCGATAGGTACGACAATATTATATTATTATATAAATATATATATATATAAAAAAAAACATAACCTAACCGTTAAATCTATATACGAGTATGCGAGTAGAAAAAAAAATAAAAATATATTTTGGACAGGAAATCGTATATTATAATAATATTAAATAGGTATACTTTTTTTTTTTTTTTAAAACGAAACACGATTAAATTTTATCGATATTAAAAATATCGTTTTAAATAAATTTAAATATTATTGCTTGGAATCGATATATTCACACTACGGTCGATATGTTTTATTATTATATATTCTTATAAGGAGTAAGAATTTAGAATACTCGAGTTCATTTGGTTTTTCATTCGTCATTCCCACGTGTCAAACTTTATATATAGTAATAATAATAATAATAATAATAATAATAATAATAATAATTAATAATAATAATAATAAAATTACATCATGCTGCGGAAACTTCGAAGGCTGTGCGAAAGATAAAGTTTTCTTAATTCATAATGTCAACTATACAATCCCATATAACCTAACCGTGTTCGGCTAGTGTTTACAATATTGACAGGAAATAGTCCGTCCTTAAGAAGACATTAAAAATTAAATTTCATCGTTGACACTCAACAAAAAAACACGAATACAATAAATTTATATTGTATTAAATTGTATTCCTGATGACGATCAAACCAATACTCAAAATGAATCGTACACGACGGGTCTTGTAATTTTATTTAATACAGAATAGGATATTCTATATTAATCGTATAATAGCTGAAATCGAGTCAATTAAACGTTAGAATAATAATTGACTGTTACAGTGAATTATTTTTACAGCGATACTTTATACAGTGGTTACGTTAAGAAAAATTAGCTCGGCGAACAATAAAAATTAAAAACATTATTATAATATTATGAGCTATATAAATCAAATTAAATCATATGATATAACTCGCATTGTATTCGTATAAATTATTATAATTCACCGTTAAAAAAAAAAAAAAAAAAATGGATTATTTGAACGCTGTACAGCTTAAAATAAAAGGGATTTTAATTTTATTTTTTTAATTATTTCAATTTTAAATCCTTTTTGCATTACGTTATATAATGTATTCAAAATATTTTTTTTTAATTTTTATATTAATTTACATAAATCACTTATTTTTATGACTTCAAACCGTTTAAAAACAAAAACGATATTGACGTAAAAAATTGGATTTAGAATTTTTTCGCCTTCGACAAACTCGCAATTCGTGTCATAAAATGGAGACAAGACGTTCGTCAGACTGGAGTATTAAAATTAGGTTAATTTTTAAATTCATATTGAATTTAATAAAATAATAATTAAAATCCAATCGAATGACGCATGCTACCAAAATATTATATTATAAACATCGTCGTACTCTCGCTTTTTAAGTTTATCCAATCCAATAGCTATCAATCATCATCGTCAAACATTGCTCTCCTTATATACGTAATAAATGGAATAACTTATAATAATAAAAAATTGTTCGTTTGGATATTTTGGCCTCCCTCGAATCCGACGAATAACGTTTATCACACGTTCACATCGGTCTGTGAAGATAAAAGAGGAATTTAATATATATATATTTTTTTTTTTTACTTTATATAATTGATTCGCCTATATATATAAAATATATAACGTATTATTATCATATGACCCCGCATATAACATATAATAATTATTGACATTGGGCCTATACTTATATATGGCTATATAATAAGAATAGATTTTTTTAATATTAGGTATTATAATTTTACTTTTCGTTGTTTAGAAACGTCGAAATATTATATAATTAATATATAAATTAATAATTTGATATTTTATTATTTGGATAACGGGTCGAGGTCACTATATAGTTCTGTCACAGCAGCCATTTAAAAATTAACAATCGTTAAATTCGATGACGACGAAACCTTTCATTTGAAATTATGTATTTTGTTCATACTCGTTTGTATTTTGTATATGTATATATAATAATAATAATAATAATAATAATAATAATAATAATAATAATAAT
>JAIUCT010000008.1:7375252-7408458 GCA_021307375.1 Tetraneura akinire
TAATAATAATAATAATAATAATAATAATAATAATAATAATAATAATATATATATATATTATATATTTATATCGCATTGTAGTAATATATCTAGTGTTTTATGAGCTCATCAACGTATCGGGTTGTATAATAAAACAGTATATTCGATTATTATATCGATGACTAACGAGCGAAATCGTTTTACCGTATAGGAAATATAATAATAATATTATGTGCGAATATTTCGTTTTTATTACGGGTACGCGTTAGATTTTCGCAGCGCGTATAGTAATAAATTTGTTATAATATGTATAATTTACCGATCAGCATTCTGGTGGCAACATTTCCTTGTATTATTTTTAAGAGTTCATACGTCATATGACAGTTGATTATAAGGTATATAACGACGAAATCACGTTTTTGGTGCAATTTCGAATCTAAATTGTGCATTATTATAGTGAAGTTATAGCATATTAAAATTGTCCGTGTGATATTGTTTAATCTATTCTACGATTTGACCACAATTCGAAATAACCAAAATAGTCCGTTTACAGGGACGGATAAATTATTGACAAAGACTTCCGGTCTATAAACCGTAAATATTGATCGTAATATTACATAATGGATTATACAGACAACTATTATAATATGAAATCCTCAGCGAGTGAATTTTTTTCTATTCCATTATAAAGTCATAAAAGTTGTGAATTATGCGCGTACTTTTACGTATAACTTTTAATCGCATCTTTTGTCCGCAAAACCTACCCCTGATATAATCTACTGGTATGTCGTAATATTATAAATTTATA
Organism: Tetraneura akinire; assembly: GCA_021307375.1. NCBI lineage: Eukaryota > Metazoa > Arthropoda > Insecta > Hemiptera > Aphididae > Tetraneura > Tetraneura akinire. Next base: position 7,376,040 of record JAIUCT010000008.1, read on the forward strand.
AATATATATAACGAACGAATTTTCGTATAAAATTGATAATAATATTCTGTGCTTAATATTGTAAACATGCAAAATCGATAAAATAATATTAATTTTCTGTGGGGGTGTGTCTTCACGGCGTAAATTTGAATAAATTAATAACGGCGATGATTTTTCGACTAATAACATAATACCTATAAGGCTATAAATATTAATAATTGTACTACACGTAAATCGTTAAACGATGACAAGTCCCATAGGTAATATTAATAATAATAATAGTTTAATACCATGTTATTATAAATTATATACCTACGTCGCCCGAAGAAACGTGCCAGAAAAACTGTAGTAAATGTAATATTACCGAACGTGATTTTTATATTTCACGAGATGTTAATCGACGCACGATCGCGAGTGACACCACGGTATAATATTTATAATAATATTATCCTATTATTAAATACGCGGTATAAAGGTATTTACCACGCGTATACCGCGAACATACCCCTCGACAAAATTAAAGTCACCTGTTATCAGCGATACAAGCCATATTTATTTTGTTTTATATCGTCGTATTTACTTTGAGCATTGCGTGCATGTGTACCTACATATTATACGTATGTATATGGTAAGGCATATAACGCGAATGGAAATTGACGACGACGACGAAGATATAATCGTTGGCGAACAAACGACGACGGCGAAGACTCCGAAGCGAAAAATTCTTGAAAATGCGTTTTGTTTAGTTTACGAAATATTACACACGACCATATAATAAAAGGTAACTCGCGTATAATCTTGACGATAACGCGGGTATATATAAAAAAATAAAAGTACGTCATACGTTTTATGCGTAACGCAGGTATATACGGAGTGATCGTATATAACCTCGAACTGAAAAATAATAATATAGTTATATCGATGTTATCGAGAAAATCATGCAATTTTCATTTGCAGTAACCGTATAATACCGTATTGTCACGATCACTCTGTATTATATTTATAGCGAACGTACGAAAAACACGCGTACCTACCTATACTATATATTATATAGACCGTTGGCGTAATCTTTTGATGGCACCCGAATTTAAACAAAAAAACGAAATAAAAAAATAAATATTTAAATATACGATATATGGACGATTTTACATTTTTTGTTTTGTTTTTTATTCCCGTATATTATTATTATTATTTATTATTGTTATAATATACGACGCGTATTGTCTTCTCGTTGGTTAAAAACAAACACCATTGTGACAAAAATTGTACCGCGCGGTATTGAGGATAACAATTATATTTATTTATTATAACGAAATTCGATATTCGTAGATTACGTTGAGTTTGGTTTCCCTATTCCGTTAATAATAATAATAATAAAAAAAAAAAAAAATTGTAATTTTCGTAATAATTAGTTATTATTGTTTAATTAGTTTCCCAACTATTCAAAATATGTTACAACGCACGTAAACACGTAACAAAAATATATTATCGATTTATGGCCGATTATAAAAGTATAAAACGCGTATATCATAACACTATAAGACATCGTACACGTAATCGTTTTCCTGATGTGCAATAAAAAATAACATCGTATCGTACCGTTCAAATTGTCATAGTTGATATATCGATTGAAAACGTTCCTTTTAACTGATAACGAGAAACTCGAATTCCATACGCGGTCGTGTACCTATACACGACGGCTATATACGTTTTAAATTAGTCGTATTCAACGGACGCGAGTGCCAAATAATTTAAGATAATAACATTACGAAAACAGTTCTTTTTCGTAGTATTTATACGCGTATGCTCTGGGCATAAAAAATATTTTAGAAAACTTTATTTTACGCGAACGATTGTGCTCTATTTAAATAAAAAAAAAATATATATATTTACCATAGAATGCGATTTTATTCGACAAGAGAAATATTTTTAGATTTCGATTTCTTTTGGAGTACTCGAAACCGTTTTAGTGTCGAAATCGCAAAAAAATTCTTATTCTTTTTTGGAAGTTTTAAAATAACGTTCTTTATAATAGAATACGGTGAAACTCGAATGAAAGATTTACAACGCTATAATATGTCTGTATAAGAAAACGACACTCCTTATAGGAACTATATTTATGATTACTTCAATCTATTCATACTATTCTACGCCCCACATTCTCAGTTATCTCGTATGTAAACAAAACAATAATTAACCAGTCAACTGATAAGAATAATAATAATTTTAACCATATGGTATCGTGTATATTTATAGATTAAATTTTTTTAAACCTTTGTAGAAAAACGAAAGTGTTATTTAAAAGTTAAAACACTATCGTTGGAATATGTATTTGTATTTACAGAATTTATATCTTAAAATTATACAAATTTAAAAATACCTGTATTCGTAATATTATAATAACTACCATCATTTGCAGATAATATAATAATATATTATCTATATACAAGGAGGAAAAGTTTCTACGCTCGACTGTACCTTGTATAATATTTTGCATAGAAAAATACATTTGAGAATAACGTTTGAAAATTTCTAGTTCACTTTTTCAAATATCATTCGCCCGCAGTAATGAACGTTATGATTTCCTCCTTATCGGTGTTGTTAAGTTCACGTTAAAAAAATATTAAGAGATTGAACGGAAACGCATCGGCTAAGCATAACACAGTACACAGGTATACACTGTAAGTATGGTATACTACTACTGGTATACTACTCGTTTGTATACTATAGACATGATGAAAAATAAAAATGCCAAAACTATATCTACATTCTACTGAGGTCTGAAAATATACTTCTGTCCGCAGAGCATTTCGACAATTGGATGTTATCTTGATTGACGGATCGTGACAAGACTCGGTGATTTTTTTTTAAAAAAAAATTTCGCGAGTTTCGAGAATTCCAATCTCGTCGTGCATAATATGCGGGGAACGGATTTGTTAGTCGCACAAATATCGTATTGTACGGGAAACACAATGTCAGTCTGAGGAAAATGTTATCTTGTTACTTACGCGATACGTAAAGTAATCAAGAATGAAACCCGCTGTGATATAATCCAACGCGCATCGTGTTGTAATATTCAAAGAACGTCGTACTGAATACACTTTTCATGAGTAGATTGTCTACTTAAAAAATGTATTACGCTCGTGTGGAAAACGTAAAATTAAATAAAAATGAAAATTCAACGTCCAAAATAATAAATGTAAATAATATAATATAGTCATATCGATAACGATTACCCCAGTAATGTACGATTTTAATATATTAATAACATTTTGAAAATTAAAAAAAAAAAAAAAAAATGCAAATAAAAATATACACTGTTAATTTAATATTACTTTCTGCAATACCTAAACGTTATAATATATGTGTTTATTTATTATTTTTTTTTATTTAGAAAAAAATACATCTACAATTTATACAATTTTTGTACAATAATTAGATTTGATAAAAAAAAAAAAAAAATAATAATATAATTAACGGCGAATATTAAGATTGGGAAGTTATCCATTGATAACACCCAGCTATGTGTTTATAAAAACTAATATTTTTTATGTGTTATACGTTATCATTTTATATTACCTAGAACGACCTCAGTGTTCACAGTTCATTATATTATTTATTTATTTAATTATTTGTCGATAAAAATATTATAAAATGTATACGATTAGATTATTTTCTCGTGCCTAATATTGAAACGCGTACGCGATACAAAATAAAAACTTTTCCAAATATTGTCTTTTAACATTACAATAACAACAAGTGTATAATATTATTATAGTGTACTACATAAAATAATCGTAATAAAAAATATATTTTAATCTCGAATACGTATTACGAATTTCGTAATTATTCCGAACATTATTGTTAATATTATGTTGTTTATATAACTATGTAATATTATAAGTTATAAATACGAATTGCGTAAATATTTATTTTATATTATATAGGCAACAGACGCTGCAGCGAACGAATTTGGTGAATTCTATTAAACGTTACAATAAACAATAAAATATGAGAAGTGACTTAAATATGGAATTTGGCAAACACAGCCGCGGATGTCATAATAATAATAATAATTGTTGTGTTTAAGAAAACAGAACAGATCACACGATATTGGCCGACGTCCATGATAACAATAATATAATAATAATGCATATATCGAAACCGATCGAAAGAATAAGATTTCCACTCGTTTATTATATTAATCGTTTACGAAATTGGACGTTAAATCCATAACGTTTTCTGTATAATCACTGTTAACGAAGTGTTCCCGAAAAGAAATTTAATTTACAAAAAAAACAAAGTAACGCTGATTAAATTTCTATAGACGTTTCGTTTTTCTACCATTATAATAATAAATATAAATTTTGGACGATAAAATGAATTTCAACTCGACCCGCAATAAACGACACGTCTGTTTTGACTTATACCTGAGGAATTTCTTATTTCTAAACGCAAAATTTAAACGCGAATCGATGACGTGCAACACGAATCAAAGGCTCGCGTAATGCAAGTTTACCCCGATGGACCGCAATATTTTTATATTTTTATGTACAAAATAATACGATTTATAATGAATTTCGTCGCATCCACAGACTACTAGACCATGACATAAACAATAGTTGTTATATGTATAGGTGGGTACTACATTATAATATAGTCGTAGGTATGATAATAATACGTGTACAAATCGTCACACAAATACAATATAATATTATTACACATATTATAACAACCGTATAGGATGTAGGTAGCATTATTGTCTTCCATGGGTTTTTTTTTTTTTTTTTTAAACGTCCCAACACGTTCGATTACGATTATATTATTATAATATACCAAGGTCGTATACGTGCAAAGTCACTATATATTATATTATTATAATATTATACCTACCTATAATGGGTAATCGTAATAATCATAATCCGACTACGCGTTACCTTTACCGCGGTTAAGTTATATAACTATAGGTATTATAACTTATAAGTTTCTGTAAACGTATATTAAAACGTAAAAGACAAACTATACGCAAAAATATTGAACAATGCGGTTCTTAGAATATTTTATTCGTTTAAGAACGCTTAATCGAATATAATAATATAGGTAGGTACTCGTATATTTTACTAACAATATATTATTATGGATTATTCTTGTAATTTTATTAAATTGATATTGAAAATGAAAATGTAAAATATATTTAAAAATAATTATAATGCGAAATAGTACATCGATTTAACAATTATTCATTTATTAGATTATATTATAATATATTGTAAGAAATATAATAATTTATATCTAAAATTTAAATAAAACTTAATTGCATTGCATTTTATAAAAATTGCGGTAAATTAATTTTAAATAAATGCTTAACACTGATATACCTGTATGAATGCAAATCGTCTTTTCTCCAATCATGGAATATTCATTATAGTAATATAATATTTATTATAGTTATATTATGGATTTTAATGGAATATTTTTATTTTATGTAATTTTTCTTCGATTTTTTTTTTTTTTTTTTTTGTATTCTTCGTAATTTTAAATATGCATATATTAAAAGAAAAAAACATATATTACAAATACGAGTATGCAAATGACGTCCTGTCGTGTAATCATGTATCCACGTTGAATACAATTTTCACATAACATTACAGAATAAAATTTACCGTGATTCAAAATTTATTTGAAATTTGTACATTTTATTAAACAAATCACGGATAATAATTTTTGTATATTATTATAATAACAAAAAGAGGTATATTTTCAATAATTAACGAAATGATTAAACAAAATTAATTTTATGTATAAATATGCATTAAATTTATAATATAAAAAATATATAATGAATTTAGACATAATATTAACTTAAAATATTCAAATATTGATTATTTTTTTGGGTACATTATGATTACTAAAATTATTATAAATAGGTATAAGTTACACCATATTTCATAATATTTTTAGTACTACCTATACTATAATAAATATACATAGAACAAACGTGCACTATTTTATTACTTTTTTTTTTTAAAAAAATGTTTACTGTTTTTTATGGATGATGCTTAAGGTATAGTATAATTTTTGATAAATGAACCAGAAAAGGATAACAATTTTCAAATATAAACTATAAAATAATATTGTAATTAAAAAACACCAATAGCTTTAAATTTTTAATTTGAATTAGTTTATATAATATTTAGTTGGGTACATTATTGGATTTTATATTAAAAATAAACGGTCTATAAAAAAAAATATCTTGAATTATTTATCTAATTTATAATATTATAATAAGAATTAAATGTCATAATAAAGCTATTGATAGAAAATCGATATGGTTAAAACGCATACCGACTCGTATTTTCTTATATGGAATAAAAAATAAACTGAATTTATATAAACAACTAAATAAACGATCACAACATTAATCACGTAAAATAAAAATTAATTAATATTACTTTATTTATACTATGGTATTAGAGTGTATTTATGTTTTTAGAATATTAAACAAAATATTTTAACGTTTCTCTAAAATTCATCATACTTAATAGTTTTTTTTTTTTATATATTTTTTAAAGTTTGTCTAGATAACTATTTATGTATATTTTCTAATTTACCTAAAAGCTTATAGTTATAAGAAAAAACTAATAATAATACTACTTTTATTGAAAATATTTTTTTGGATGCAATGAAATTTCACATAACATAATGTCATAATTTAATATAATATAATGATGTTACAACGACATTTTTTTTATTGAATCTCTGATACAATTTCCATTACCTACCGAATATTGTTTAAAATATTAATTATTGCAGATATTTTAATGCATATTATATGTAGGTACGTTAATTTTACTTTGTGTGTATAAACAAAATAAATTTTACTAAATATTTTGATAAAATCCAATTTTTTAAATTTTTATATTATACGTAACTATAAAATATAAATATATAAATAAAATGGTAATCGTTTCTTTCAGCATTACTTTAATAAAAATTATTATGTTGATGCACGAAAATTGTAACCTAGCTATTAGCCAAAATAAATTTATTCCCTTTATTATCTTAATAATTATGTGTAGTTTAAGTGGGGTATTTTCTTATCACGGTAACCAAAAATATATCCTATTTTTTAAAATACTTTTTTAAGTACTCATAAATATACTTTTTAGTACTCATAAATCTAAAATATATATATATATACTATTCAATCTAAAAGAATAAACCAAAATTAATAATTAAAACGGAAAATGAAATAATAATACTACATTTCTAAATTAAAAATGCATACGTCATAAATACAAAATATGTATGACTTCAATATAAAATTTCGTTGTACAATTTTTTTATTAAATTCATAATAAAAAAATGAATATAAACGAATATTAAATAATTATATACCTATAGGTAATAAAAAAAATATGATGTGACATATCAATATTTTAAATCAATTTCCAAGCATTCATAAATTATTATAAAACAGTTGATTATTATTAACAGGTACTCAGTATAGTGAAATTATAATTTAAATATATTTCATTCCCGTCCAATGAAATAAAATTATGATTACGTAATATTTCAGCCAAACAAAATTTACATAATACATTAATATCTACTACGATGTTTAATATGCGATTTATAAACGGAATTCCGAATTAATCGAATTCCGTGTGAACTATATATATAAAAAAAATTCATATGATAAAAATGTAGACAATTTTTTGAATATAATTTAAAATTAAAATTTTAAATATACAAAAGGTTTATCACGTGTCATGATATAATTTAAAAAACGGACCTCTAAAACTATATACAAATAGTCATTATTTTATATAATAAATTCTGTTTATATTTTTTTACTGGGTATAGGTATAGGTACATAAATTTAAAAATTTAGTTTGATAATTTATGATAGCGTACCGCAATCGTTAAAATTAAACTGTATAGTGATTTATATTGCTTTTAATATTTTTATAAAACAGAGTTATTAAAATATTTTTTTTTTTTTTTTTTTTTTTTTTGTACAATTATTTATATTTAATGATAAATATACAGGGAAATGTGGCGGATGTTCATCATACGCCGTGAATTTATAGTGTAAATAACTAAACGCAGAATCTGAAGTTTAGAAACTATTGTGAAAGAAACAACACTGTTTATAAAAGATTCAATTTGAATCGGCGAAACTGAAATTCTGATAATCTGGGTTTTAGGATTATAATATAGTTTATAATTATTATTTCATACAAAATCACCTTATTATTAATATTTACAAATTACCGTGTAGGGCTTATTAAGGACGATACGATCGCTTATTTGTATAAATAAAAATTTAAATAAATATTGTCATATAAAAATAATACGATAATAATCATAAAATAAAATATATTATATTCATTATATTGCAGAATTAATTACAGTGAAATTACATTTAAATTTATATAATTAATTACCATTTCAATTTAGAAGTTCACTACTTATTACGTTAATATAACTTAGGTATTCGTATTAAAAGTATATGAATCAGTTTATATTATATACGCGTCTTGCCATTTAAAAAGAGCTCTGCGTACTAATAAAAATTGGGTGCATATAAAATATAATATATTGCATGTTAAGAGCCAAAACAATATTATATGTATTTTTATTAATATATATATAAATAGTTATGATTTATAAGTTATCTCTGCAAATAAATCATACTTCAATGTAAATAATTCATAACGTATAATATAATATTATGATTAAAATTAATTATATTTATTAACCTACATAAGTAAAAATAACAATCGTGCAATTTTTCTCTTATCAATAAATTCACATCATACGTAATATATAATATTATTATTTTATATTTTTACTCCGATATTAAATTATTTTTCTAAGTTATGATCCTAAGCATTCGTATAAATGAAACATATTAAATAAGGATTTTACCGTACACTAGAACTCAAGAGAAGAGTCACGGTCCGATTTGGACCAATCCGGAAGGACCGGACCTCGGTCAAGTCTTTCCATTTCGTAATTAATAGTGGTCGGGTCCGTCTATTAGAAATCAGTCCGGTCCTTAGTCGGACCTCGGACCGGACCGGATTTAATAGGGTCTGGTGAAAATTTTTGAATTTAATATTGGTTGTGTTTGGCCTGGGTTATATTACCGGAATACGAGTACATCATATTTATATTATACTTTCATTTAAATTTATCCATTTTATATTTTTATATATTAAAATTAAACATTGATTGTTATTTTTTTGGTTCGACCGGATATAATGCTTCGATATCTAGAAATATCATTAGATTTCTAGTTGAAAATTGGATATAGTTGATACTTTATTTAGGTCATTTTTCGAATTTCTCAAAATTAACCCTATGCGATAGAGACAACGACGAAAAAAGGATGAGAAACGGCATTCTTCAAGAAAACTGAAATTTCGACTTATTCAATTTCAATATTTCATGATAACTCAGGCAATTTTGTTAAAAATACATCAGTCAAATAGGTACTGATATTAGTGTTTATTTAATTATAATTAAATATAATGTCTATTTAAATTCGTTATTGTTATTTGAGTAAAAATAAATAAGATGATATGCAAAATTACCTAATAATAGAATTGCAATCAATGCAATGAAATCCATTATTTATTAAAATAGAACCAGAATCTAAATGTTATGATGAATCGTATTTCCACATTTCTGGCACAATCAACAAACAATATTCTCGTTTCTGGGCTGTTGATAACCCTCAAAAAATACACCAATCTCTTCGCACAGTCCCAAAGTCCCCGTTTGGCGTGTGTCATTAACCAGACATCGTAACGATAAAACCCGATTTAAAAAACCTTATAATATATATTATAGATTTTATAAATATTTTTTTTTTCATATCACAAACCGTTTTTTTTTTTATAATTCACCTCAGAAACGTCCATTTTGCCTCATCCGGTATGTCGACGAATTTTATATCATAATAATATAATTGAATTATTTTTTGATTTATTATTATAATATTATAATTATATATCATCTATACGTTTTAATGGCGTACGCCTCTATATAATATTTTCTATATTAGTAATTATAGTCAATTTAGTTTAAGTTGAAATAGATATGAATGACGTAGGTATATATAAGTATACAATAATAATTGTAAAACTCTAATCAATACGATCGATCAATACAACGACGTCACGTGAACTGTATACAAACCGTAATAAATGGCTTCTGTATTCTATAAAACGTGAGCCTTTCGTGTTTATACCGTGTGTGTACTGTGTACAGTGTCTGAAACTTCGGACCGCAAACCAAAAACTGTAAATTATTAAAAGACAAATAGCATTTAATGGTCCACACTAAAATCCTTTGTGTAACGTATAACGACGCCCTTTCGTTACAAGAGATAGCAGACGCACGGACGAGATATGTGTAGGTGATCGATCACGTGTTAAATTTACACCGTCTTTCTTTTCAATATTATACGCACGAATACATTCGTTGATGTTTAAGACTAATTTTGTATATAGAAAACCGAATTTCTAAAACGTCAGTTTTCTTGGCAATTATACCATAATACACAATAATATGCTATTGCTCGTAGAAATAATAATATATTATATCCACAATATCCTCGTGTACAATATAATCGTGTAAATAATGAGGCAAAGGGTTTCAAAAAAAAATAAATATAAATAAAAATAAAAAACAAAAAAAAAATTAATAAATAATATTAATAAACCCCGCAGTGGGTACGTCATTTCAAGTTTCAACTATAATTAAAATAAAATAAAGGCGTGTTCATCGTTGAGGCTTTTGTCCGTCACCATCACCTCAATTTCAATATTCACACGTCTGTTGCAATAATCTTATTGATTATAGTTAAATATTTATATGCGATGATTATCAATTATAACAATAATATTAACAACATAAAAAACGCAAGAGTCATATATAAATTAGGTGGCAAATGTTTTAAATCTCAATTTAATAAAAATGGAATAATATATTAACCGATAAATATTTTATTGATTATTGTCATCGTCTTATTTTATATTAATAACTTTCGTTTAATTAAATACGTTTATATAATTTCATATTAATTTATATAATTCAAAAATATTTAAATCAAATTATAGTAATATAGATATTTGATAAATTGAAAATTGTTTTTATTTGCCAGAATATCAAACTGATATAAAATTATTTTTTGGCGTTACACAAGCTCTTATTGCCGTGATAAGAACTCTGCGATGAAATGAACTTTTCCGAAACAAATATTGACGAAAATTTGTAATGATATATATTATACCCAAGGAAATATTTGAACATATCAATACATAAATACGAGTATATTATATAAGATAATATATTATCGATAAATATGTCCTAGATTGAGACTGCAAGCGGTTAACCAAAAAAAAAAAAAACTTTTCTTGCCGTATATATCGTGTATACTTTATATAATATATAAGTTTATAATATATGTATGTATATACGTTTTAGTCGCATAAAAGTTTCGGTACCTAACGATATTGGCAATGTCGTATATATTGGTATCTGGGTAAGTGTATAACAGACGGTGAAGTGATAGCATAACACTGATAAGAAAAAAAATTGTATTTAAGTATAATAATAAAATCACATCGATCGGCCATACGAATTCTTTCTCGGATTGCTTTTCAAGTATATGTACGTATTATGCATAAAATGCCAACGAAATAAACAAACTTTTTCGCGGTGTTTACACGGTAACGGGTAAATATAAAATATATATATATAAGTTCCCATCGCTGCCATATAATAATATATAGTATGTACACAATATAATAATATTGTATACAGCTAAATTCGTTTCATGCAAACTGTGATAAAAGAAAGTTTTTATAATAAATTTATTGTCCATATAGCGTACCTATACCTATACCGATACAAATTGATATACCTACCTATAACTATATACGTATAAAACGTTATCACGTCATACCGCTCTGCCAATGACAAGTAGTTGACATTTTCAATTTTCGAAATTGATTTCCTATAATGACAACCATAAAAGTCCGAAAGTTTTGCCTCGTCATAATTATAATTAAATAATAATTTTTATTACCTGTTGGCTGTTATTATTTAAAAACGTAATTCAACGTGTGGGCCGATTAGTTGATAATAATACAAAGTAAGACAGTGAATTCATGCCTGCCTAATTGATTACTAAAACGAACTTTTGAAATCTTGAATTTTTTATGTCTTATTAATATAATATTATAAAAGCATCCGCATGAGTTAAACGTATCGTTCTGTTTATACATTTCATATATGATATATTAAAACAAAACTATATAAATGTATAATAACTTTATAAGTATAGCACTTATTTTATTATTATTATTATTATTATTATTATTATTATTATTATTATTATTATACTTGAATGATTAAATATAAATTAGATTAAACTGTGTAATCATCATAATGGAAATGATATGATATTTTTATTATTTAGATAGGTATATTCGTCAAAAAAAACAAAATCATTTTTTTAGAACATATTGTTAAAATATTGATACGAAATTAAAAACAATATAAAAAGCGATTTGAATTTATTGATAAAAAAAAAAAAAAAAAAAAACAATTAATTATATTATGAAAAGAAAATATTGCAAATATAATATTATGTACTAATATTATAGTTCGGATGTTCGTAAAAAATAAGTACGAATATGAATCTAATGAATATATTATAATACATAAAGCATGTATAAATTTAACGAATAAATGTCAGAGAAAGAATAAATAAATATATTATAAGGGCCGAGTCATGAAAATTTCGTGTATAAGGAAAATAATATACTTTAAAATGCGCGTGTTCGGATATTTTACGCCAATATTATTTTAATTATATTATTGTAAGTATAACTTATAAAACGCCGAACACGAAATGTACAAACAAAAACTTTATATAATATAATTGTATCGTTTTCCGATAAAACTATATAGAAATAATGAAAATTCATCGAAGAAATAATTCTTTTAAAAAACAAAAACTATTAAAGTCAATAATTAAGCAAACACGTCGGGAAAATAAAATATAAATTAAACATAATATTATAATATGTTAGTTGTAGGTACCCATAAATAACTGTAATATATACTCGTATACGTACCTATGTTCACACAACAAATTTACAAATAATTAACCAAACATACGTGTACATGATGACCACATGAGTAATTACAGTACATAATAAACAATAACCATAATCAATTTCGGCCGTATCCGTTGAAAATAAATTAAAACATATACCGTTACATTGTTCGAGTGTATAATAGTTAAAAAGTACATTGTAATTTATAAATTAATACTGGTTCAGTGAGAATGTTAAAGTTAACAACTGGTAGAAATTGCTTATCTTTAAACGCGAATGTGATTCCTACTCGGTTATAAAATATTATTGTAAAATAATAATATTATAAGGTAGGCGCAGGTATTTCATTTTATCGCATATTTTACGATAATATCGCGTAAAAAAAATGATTCAGAAAAAATGGCTAAAAACAATTTTTTAGAAATAATGTGCAATGATTTTCTTTAACTTCACAATAGCACGAAAATTTTTAATTTAAAAATAATATATATATATATATAATATAATATATTCCGTTTCACAAATATTACAAATTTTATCGCTATATCCATATCTAAGCGAGCAATGAAATATTAGTGATTTTTAATCAACTTTTTAAACATATAATTTATATCTTCATCCTACAAAACAAAAAAATAACTCAATAACAAAACAATCAAAATGAAAGTACGAACGAATATAACAAAATATAACCATAAAGCTTACATTTGTCTGATATATTACATTATGTTATGTATATCAAAATGTTCAGCCCAAATTACAACTTGAATAAATTACAAAAAAAAAAGTAAACTTATTGTATAATATTTAACAGCATATTTTTACGATAACAAAATAAAAAAAAAAATATATATTATTCAAGAAAATTAAATACTTTTTTAAAGAAAATTGTTATTTTTTCACGAAGTAAAATTTATATAGTATATTTTATATTATATATATAAAAATATATTATAGAAAAAAAGAAGATTATAAACTTTCACTTTATACCTATACCTACAAAAAATTATATTATAAACTAATACTTTATGAAATAATGAACTCATTTTTAGTATTTTTACCCTTACGGCCACCAGCTAGGTAATATATATATATTTTTTTTTAATCGGTTTTGACCTTTTTTTTTTTATCATTCAACAAAGCGTACTAACACGATTCTTTTAAGTAAAAATGTATTGAAACAACATCAAAAATGTCAGAATAACGTGATGAATGAGAAGGTTAGTGAAAATATACTTAATAGTATTAAACGAATAACCTGTGTATAATGTACAGGTGAATTATTTTATAATATGTACATGCAGTGCCGCAACTAGAATTTTTAGGCCCCAGGGCGACCAAAATTTTAGTGCCTTAAATTTTCTACAAAATATATATAAATAATAATAAATATATATACCTATTATAACCTGTTGATTTACATGGTATACAGTATTTAAATAACAATATAACATAATACTTCATTACATTCAATTACATTATAATATACTAAATAATTATGAAAATATATTTTAATGTACCTATACACTATTAATTAGGTAAGGTACCTAAAATATATATTACAAAAAAAAAAAACCTAAAACTATAATATTAGTTATACTTATATACTTATACTTAGACGTTAAATTACTTATAATATTGTATTTATAAATTATAACAAATTATTATTTATTATTAAAGATCAATCTGATTTAAAAATTATAAAATAGAAAAACATATTATTTAACTTAACTGTTTAGACTTGTTATTAGTCGACATATTTTTGTATTTTATTACGTACAATAATTATTTTTATACAATTATAAGTAGGTATATATTATATATTTAGGTATAATATAATGAAAACATTTACATCACACATTAATATAAATATATAATAATATATTTTTACTTTTAATTTATTAAATATTAGATAAAAGTAAGTAAAATTGTATCTATAAATTAGGAAATGACCATAGAAATATTTTTATATATAACAGTATAACACATAGATCTATAAATGAAATTACACGTTAGTAGTGCGCGCACAGTACGCGCGTGAATACAATAATTTATAATATATTAATATATTTTTTATATTATAATTATATCAATTATTATGCATTATTAATTCATGGAGGAAAGCTTCAGAATTATTCTATGTCTTCAAATTTTATTTTTAATAACATAGAATAGCGATTATTCATTTTCCAATAATATCGGAAATTTTTATATAAAGTATAAAATAAACTCATTTTTGAAAATAATTTTGTTATTAATGAAATAATATTCATACTTTCATAGATCAAAATATACAAATATTAAAATATAGTAAAATTAAAAATGTGCCCCTGTATTTATAATATAGTACCATTTTTTGCCCTGCTCGCCCCCCCCCCCCCGGTAATTGCGGCACTATGTACATGACTGAGGTTTGACTAAAAGAAAAGAAAAATCAACTTTTACTCTACCATATAATATATATAGAGCAAAAAATACTGATCATTATTTTATTTTAATATTTATAATATTATAATAATGGCAGACAATAATAACAATATAATATACTATCGTATAGACATTTATCCAATTATCAAACCGAATAATATTATAATTATTGAAATATTAACGAATATGCCATGGTTAAACTTGTACGCAGAGTGTAGCATATGATTCTAGTAGATAATATTGTCTAGTAGATAGTTTATTTGGATCATTTTTCAAATTTCCCAAAATTGGTCTTATGCGATATGAAAAACTACCAAATAATGTCAAAACTATAATATCTTTTGCGAAAACTGAAATTTCGACAAAATCAATTTATACTTTACGATAACTCATGCAATATTGAATTTAAAATTTTAAAGACTTGAAAATTTTATTGGGTGTTCAAATTGGTACTATATATACAATATACATGATATAATTTTGGAATGGTTAACCTATATTTTATTTTTGCTATAATATACACAGAACATACTGTGTAATCAATATAAAATATAAACATACAAATAATATACCATTAGTTTATTTGATTTCCAGTCTTCACACACATCATCATAACGATTACATTTTTGCACAATATTATTGTTATACCGATAAAACACCACGAGTCGATAACTGATATAAACAATATGTACGTTCCATCTAAAGCCTTGCGTGCGCTTCGAGTAGTCTTATCAATCATGAAATTAAAAATAATGTTTAATCCATCAACGTAAAATATTATAATTAAATAAAAACCAACTATAGGTATATAGTAATAACTATAATATAGTTATACGGAATATGGATAACAAAGTTAAACGAACGTAAATGAAATATAATATGTAAAACGCGTCGGCGATGTTTATTTTTAATTAATTTTCAAAAATGAATAATAAACAAATAGTCTATTAAAAACGAAAATGTCTTTCATATAATCTGTATGCATAGGTATTAAAAAATCACCATTCTTATAATGATAAACTTCAAGTTAAAACATTAATCTAAATCATGATGTTTACATATAATATAACAATTCATACTGTAATGTTTTCTCGATAATATTTTATTTTATTAATATATATTTATATTTTATATAATGATAAATTCAAAATTGATAAAATACAATATTTAGGTACATTATATAATTTATAAACCGTTAATAAACACAGGTAACCTCTGAATAACTTAACCATGTTTCGTGTTTGTTACAAGTATACTATATAATATACTATTATATACTATAATATTATTATAGTATAACATGCATAGATACTTCTCTCGAGATTACGTTGTTCTTTGTCTAAAACGTAGCATAGGAGGTATATGTACACAATTCCGAACAAAGATAAGGTTAAACATAACATGATAATAATAATTTGGCAAACGAATATGGTTGGATATATATTATAATAATGTTATATTCGCGCAGATTCCGCTAAACGCCCAATAAAAGATAAGGCTCAATATTATAATACGAACAGTATAATTATTATTACAAAACAACGTCCAACAATTATAATAGTATAATTGTATTTTATTCGACGACAATAATTATAAAATATTACAAATGTTCTTAAAATATATGAATCGGCATCAGGTAGGTACACCGTACAAAATATGATTTATTTCATTGAAATAATATGACAAATATTAAATCAGATGTACTTACGAATTCGATGCGAGTTCAGGATAGGCAATAACATATTAATCAGTTCACCAACTCTTGCATGCAGGACACAATCCATTTAATATTATATAATAAATTTATTTATATATATATAAAAAAAAAAAAAAAGAAAAGAAAAAAGATACGCGATATTGTATTATCTATAGTCTATACGACAGTGACCAGGTAAACGACACGATTTAATAAATTATACATCGGATTACGATATTATGGTTTACGTGCCCGATCCCTCTTAGTTTTGTATGTGCGATATAGTTTTTGAAAATCACATTGGAACATTTTTTTCGTCGCAAATGTATAAAAATACGACGCTATGTTCTTACCACGGTTATCTACACGGTCACGGTGAATAGATAACCGTGGTTCTTATCTATATTATATAGGTCCCTATACGCGACCATTTTTACATTATACTTCTTATATACCACGCAACAAAACCCGATTCGCAATAAATTAACAAAATATATTTTTCCCTCGTAACATAATAATAAATGGACTTAAACGCCGAAAACTGTAGGTACTGAAAGAATATAATAATATGATATTATATAGTAATTATATAGTAATAATAGGGCTCGGCAGTGGCTTGACTTTACAAAAGGAGATGTGAGATTATCCCACTCGGGTCATGAGTCGCGGTCATGAGTCAGGTCTGTACGCGGGTATTTCGTATGGGCACAGCAGGTTGCAGGTCCAAAATTATATAATTTTAAAGTTTTTCATTTTATAAATTTCAGTGATTTGGAAACGAACGAAAAATCTACAACGAGAGAAAATCGAAATAATTTAAAACGTTTTCTATTGTTTAGTTTCAATAATATTTCAAAAAATTTCTTTTGACGAGTTCTCCAATAATGGAAAACATTTATAAATCAAAAGAAACCTCTACATTTTTACCCAAATACAATATTTTTATATCACCTTGTGTAGTCGTTTCTGAATTATTAAATTCGCGATTGTAATGAGAACAATTTTCATTCATACATGGCATAATATTACATTTAATATTACATTATAATTTATAATACAGTGTGCTTTACCATATTCCACAAAATCCAATTATAAAATTTACGACAGGTTTCAGTATGACATTTTGTCATTGAACGTTAATCAATATAATAATGGTTTTGTATACAGTACCTACCTACAAATCACAATAATTTCAAGCATTCGAAAAACGTAAATATAATAATAATATATTCCGTTGGCCGTTTACAACAATTATTGTTAACCGAATTCAAACAGTCGATAAACGCCAAACATTATAAACAGTATGCATGTTATGCGAATTTATTCTGATAATAATTACAAATTTATCGGATTTACAGGATAGGTCTACACGTCGAATGTCGCTTTGCCAAACTATTAGATAACTTCACATTACGCACTTTCACATTATGTTACGATTCATAATGGATGTTATAATTACACGGATGCGTTTTACATGTGATTCGAAAAATAAAAATAACAGTAAAAACGACTCGCCAAATTTAATAATTTTTTTTTTTTTATTTTTTTCAGATTTCTCAGATTAACATGAGTGGAATACGGGAATCTCACTTTCAGGAGCACTGCATGTATATATATATTATATATATATAAATCTGACACTGCGTCTCTTGTATTAGACGAATCTATACATTTTGTACTCGTATACGAGTATACTCGAGTAATACTCGTATACGTATTACGGATTTACGGATAATAAAATCATTAATTAATGTTAATTTATGCGTTTTATCAAAAAAAATATTCACGTGAATATAAGTATTACGAGCGATTAAAATTCAATATGAACCGTGGAAAATGTAAAAGTAATTTTCAATTCTCCCGACGATTGTTCTTTTTATGACGTAGATACAATTTATTTTATATGAATATTTCAAATAGAACTACAAATGCGGTACCTATTATTTAATATACTATCGTGGTAACAGTATATTAGGTACTATACAATTTCATACATATTAATTTGTTATAAAATTGTTACCTAATTATTAGCGTCATAAAAATATTTTGTTCGTTAGGTTAATATTTCACATTTATGAGAGTACAATATATCGTAATAAAATATTGGCTATTATTTGTATATATATGATATATAGTCATCATTAATAATACTTATAATATGTAGTATCAAAATTCAAAACATTATAATTATATATAGTCTTTAACTTTTATACGTGAAATACTAAAAACGATTTTAAATTAACAGTACTGTATTCTACTTATGATCATATTTTTACAAATTACTTATTATATTAATTGAAAATTCAATCGATATATTATATATAGTATGTACTTAAAATTATTATCATTCCAATATGTTTATCCTGCGGGTTATATTATGATGATGTACACTGTACAAATTAATACGCGTTATTTCATTCTATTAATTCAAACTAGGTAATTTATATATATATATAGGTTGGTTAATTTAATAATGCCATTCTTTTAAATGAAATGTTTATAACTACACTAACTCGTACAATTGGAACATTTAAATTGAACGATATTAAATATATTTCCGTTCTTATTTCATAAGTAATCGTATAATACTTCATTTGTAATATAAAATTGTTTTATTATAATATATTACAAGTTGACTTACATACTTAGGTAGTTAAGTACCCTAGGTAAAGATATTTAAACTTGTTTATTCGATAACTGAAGAAATATTGTATGTATTTCATATGCCTTATTAGTGATTACATAGTGATTCTATATTATCATAAATACAAATTACGAAATATCAAAAATTAAAAAATCAAATATAAATTATAAATAACTAACCCATAAATTTAAATTGTAGGCTTTTTAGATTTCTTTTATTATTTTAATAATTAAAAAAAAAGTTATAAATTAAACAACCTTATTAATTAATGTAATTTTATTACGAAATTATAATAAATTGATAACTTTAATTATTGTATTATTAATACTTACAAATCAAGTTTTACTATTTTAGATAAATTAACGTTACGATAAACGAACATTTTACATTACCAAGATTCAAAGATACTTAATTATTATTTAATACGAGTACTCACCTAAATTAAATATATTTGTAAATATATAAAAAAATATTTGTTTTTGTATAATAATTATAGGAAGTGAAAAAGAACGAATAAATAAATAAATAAATCGATTTTGAATTAAATACCGTTGAAAATATAAACAATCTATATGGACAACTTTAACATTATATTATGGTATATAAGAATCATCAATAACATTTCAGTATAAAATAAGGAAAACGCGGAGAGAGATTAATAGTAATAATACTAGGGGAAACGTCCAGAATGAAAAACAAACCGAGACGGCGGCGATGGATGAATTTAGCGAAGAGGTCGAAACAACAAGAAGCAATATTGGGTTGTTATATGTAAATAAATATGTTTAATATGCCGAAATACGTACGATGAATAAATGAATATTATAATTACCCATATTATAATTATTATTATTTATTAAATCTATCGCTTAGAAGACGTTAAATATTTCATTGATAAATCGGTATCGTTATTATTTATATTATTCTATGATATATTATGTCATTATGTCTAATGTTGACGACAATATTAACACTATAATATATACATATAACATATACAATCATAATATTATAATACGCCTTACGTCGCGATGTTTCATGTCAGATGCAATCGAACAACGATAGTTATTTAAAAAGTAAACCGATAGCCAAAAAGCCGTTTGAGTATAATGTTAGACAAAAATAAATCTATTTATAATTTGTCAGTCTTACGCGTTATGGAATAAAACGATATTATAACACACTATAATGTAATTATTTATATAATATAATGTACCAAATGAATACAATTTCGTTTTTGTAGTCTACTGTCGTCACCGTTTTACCAGTTACATAACATTTTAAATTATTACAATGTCGCACCTCGTACGCCACAATACAACGCGCTTTATATTATGTTCCGATATTTTATCGTTATTATATGATTACTTTTTAGTGACTCTAGTAAAACATAATTTATTGTTTTACGAGTCTTACGTAAAATTCATTCACGATAATGAATTGCTGAACGTTTACATAACGCGAAGTTCTTGTCGTCGTGCAGACACGTGTTATATATATATATATAAAAAAAAAAAAAAAAACATTTTTGTTTACACTTTTTCAATCGTCTAAATTTATTTGTTTTTAAATAATTGATATATTGTATATGAAAACGAGTTAACGCGTTAAAGTCATCTCGTCGAACAGTACGTAATACGAAGACGTCGACTGTCAAAAACGACTGAAAAAATATTCTAAAAAACTCGTCAGTTTATTTTTTATTTTTTGTATACATTAAATATTATCGGTATCTCGTTATTATTTTGATTTTTAATATAAAATAAACTGAATTTTATCGCTACTAAAATTATATACATATATGTGTGTATGTATAATTTTTTTACGAGACTAAAATAATAAAATGCTCGAGAATCGATAAAACATTTCGATGATTATGAATATATTATGATATTTTTGTTTTTTTTTATGTCTTTTAGGAAATTCGACTCTATCACACAATTCAATTTTCAGACAAAATAAACGATACACGTACCACGAGCGTTATTTCATTATCACGGAAAAATGAAAAAATTTAATAAACGTATGGATTTTTTTTATTGAACGATAACTTTTCACTAAACATTTATTATAAAAACACGAGTTAATTTCGAGTTATAATAATAATATTTCGTCACACTGTTATACCAAATCACATTATGATGGTATTTAGTTAAAAAAAAAAAATAATAATACGGGAAACGGACAAACAGTATATTATAATATATATTAATATATCGTAGTATAAAAAAAAAACACACACATCCGACTCGATTTTTACCGCTTAACTCGTATAAAATATACAACCACCGTGCAGGTGCAAGTATATAAAAACATGATATTATAATATTTTTATATTAGAGTAATCGTTGGTATATTCGCGAGGTCGATTATAATATGAGCAGAACTCATCGATAAAAAAAAAAAATTTTAAATAAAAATGAATTATTTATAGAAGGGTACCTGCATAATAATTTTATATGTACCTATTATAGACGAACAAGTAAAAATATATATAAAATCGTTTCTAATTTATTTGCAAACATACGGGAAAAAAATAGTTTTCAATTAATAATAATAATAATATAACGTGTGTCGTTTACCCTAAAAGAAGTATATACGTATACGCGTATTATATTTAAATATAATATTATACCTGGAACGAGTTATGGATGTACCGACCTCAATCATTCATCTCGACATTTTTTTTTTTTTTTTTTTTTTTTTGTTACACCATAAACTCGAATTTGCAATGCCTTTAATAAACACATATATAATACACTGTAAACGTCATGGTTCAGCCATTCCCAGAAATTTAATTTCCCGACATTAATTCGATTTCACGTTGGCGCAAAAAGAGAATTTATTCAGTATATAATATGGATAAAAGAATAATATTAAATTAAATTAAACATAATTTAATTATATTATATGTTGTAAACGTTCTTCAAGAAAATTTGATAAACGCGTCTAAATAAATATTATCCCTTCGTCGTCTATTCATAAAAAAAAAATTCGAAAAATATTATTAAAATTAATCAAGTAAAACAACGATTCTGTCATTCGAATTACAAATTTTTAATAACTATTCTACATGAAGACCATACGACGAACGTTTGTTGAAATCTATCTACGGCGTGGTCGGAAGTTTGAAACGTTTCTGAATCATCGGATTCACGCGCATACAAAAAAAAAAAAAAACGTAAAAATAAAAATAACGAAACGTAAACTAACCGGACCTGTTGATTTTTTCCCCCTAATTGGTATTACGTATATACTTCTTTCAAATAATAATAAATATTATGTTAAATCTAAAAAAATTAAAATATATATATATTCAATCAGTAACAAAATAATGAAAAACAAATAATATAAACAAAAGAGTAATTTTAAATTTTATTTTATTTTTAACAATGTTAAAAAACAATCATATCACATACCTAACCTAATAAAACTTTAAAATTAATTTTTTTTTAATTTTGCAGTAACTCGATTCGCTATAAATATTTTTCATTGTTGCAATATTGATGAACGATCATTGTTATTATTGAAATAAACTATTTTTAATTATCTGTAAAATGTGAGAAAATAAATTTCATTAAAAATACCAAATAAACGGCTGATACTACATAGATTAATTGATAATAAATATTCCAGTATTAATATAGTGTTTTTTTTTTTTATTATTAATATTTAATATCTAAAAATGACGTAAATAATTTTTTAATAATTACAAACAATTATATATTATTTTAAATTTCGATACGATGACGACAGTTAAATTGCATTTCCGTTCATTTATTTTTGTCTGATTGAATAAAACAATATTATTTTAGTATGTATAGTTTATAGTTCTATCATTCAGAATATCTGTTGCGTTCATCATAACCGGACATGTATCTGTCAGTTGTGTTTAATAATTTAACACATTGAGTCATGAGATAAAATAATATAATTCAATTTTTATCATGTAAAATATTTTTATTACTTTTTAAATTCTTATATTTTCTTAAGATTATAAATTGAAAAAATAAATATTATTATTATTATGTTAACTCGTATAATATTATAAAATTACTAACTTTTTTTTTAAGTAAAATAACATAGCTACATAAATAACGACTTTAAAAAAATGTTAAACAATTAGTTAAAATTATATTTTTACACATCCAGTGTTGACTAAATATTTACATAGTTATTTTTTAAAAGCCAATTTTTTTTTATATTATTTTACATATCCAAACTATAGGAATGTTATTTTTTATTTTATTAATTAGGGTGCAATGTGTATAACGGTTTGGGGATGAATTATCATCATAAAACCTTTTGAAGTGTAGAGAAAATACAAATTACACATGTAACATTCTATTCATATACAATTACATTAATATAAAATATTAGTATTAATTTCCACTTAAATAAACAAAATGGTATAAAAACACGTCAAATTTATTTGTCGGCGTAATTTAATATTTTCTACACATTAAAATTAATTACAATATATTAATTTCATAATAATTAACAAATAACAACAACCTAAAGCAATTTCAAATTTACGCAAAAAATTTATGCCCTCTTTTAAAATATTATTTTGTACAAAAACTAAACCGTAAACCATATCATAATATATGATATATAATATTGTATATTATATTATACATACCTAAGTATAAAAATATGATATGTAATATTATCCCAATAATTCTACTTATATGGGAAAAATTTGATTAAATATCAATTTCATCTTTATTGCTTTTAAAACATAATACGAGTGTCGAGTAGGTATATATTGTTCGTGTTACACGCAGTACATTTGCAATAAATTAGAACTTATAATCTCAAAAACGAGATACCTACATATTAAATGTATATGTTTAAATTATATTTAATAAAGATGAATTTGTCGTATAAAATATTATAAATTAATGCAAATGAAATGTATAAACCCTTATGGCCAATGCTCCATGGAGGATAAAATATAAACAAATTCATAAAATAAGGTATAATCTCATATATATAGACGAATTTATATTTTACGTAAGTACGGCTGTCTTACCTAAAAATCTGTGCTTTCATATTTTAAATAGATTGTCTTTTTTTTTTTTTTTTAAAAAAAAAAAAAGAAAAAACTCATTCTATGTAGGTACTTTTATACCGCGAACATATACATAAATATAGATTAAAGAAGTCTCTGGTAATACTTTTAGGAATAAATAAACGGATACGGTATATTGCCTACGTAACATTTATAATTTAAAATATTTTCTTATTAATCTGAATGAAAAATAAAACGGTAATGAAAAATAAATGGAAAACGTTAACAGAATAACACTATTAATAAACCTTGTAAAAAAAGAAGAAATTATCTCAATTTATTCGTTTTTATATTATTTTATGCGATTTTTCCAGTTACATAATATAATATAAACTATTGGTAGTAACGATCTATCTTCAAAGTAATGTGATTTCAAAATAATATAATATAGATTCGAAATATACTATCCAATATTTATGTAATCCAATTATTATTACCGAGTGAAATAAAATGTCAATCTAAAAACAATCAAAACTATATAGGCTGAATTCTGAATTAGTTATAAGTTAATAACTATTATAATCAAAGACGAAATAATCAATATATTGTTTATTACTTAGAAATAATAAAAAATTAAAATAAAAAATAAAATTATATATATATATATTTGATTGGATTCTTTAATAAATTGCACGATGATTATTTTTAATACCACTGTAACTTTATAATGTTGTTCTCGTTTAAATTTTTCAATTTGTGGATTATACAACATAATATTATAAAATATTAATACACGGGTACGAGTGATAAATTGATAAAATTATTATATCGCAATACTTATTTAATTTTTATGCCTAAACTATTTCGAAAAAAAAAAATAAAAATATGACGTGTAAATAAAAAACAGATTTTCTTGCTCGTTATATTACAGTAAAAACGATATTTTTAATTATTAAACAATGTATTATATTATTAAAAACTTTTAATTGATCGTTATAAATATAAATTTATAATATTGAAAAGTACCTGTGTGGAAATAAAATATTGTTTACTTTTAAAACTATTGGCTTGTAACGAATAAAATATATATTGTACGACTGGAAATCATATTTGAAACATAAAACCGAGATAAAACGAAAGTAAATGTTTTTATATAATATTTTTATTTTGTAGAATCGACAAAAATAAATAAATAAATAAATAAAAGGAAATTAATGAAATCCGTTAGAAAAAGATGTGTTATATTTTTTCAACTATATTTTATAATACATAGAAAAAATATAACCAAACGTATTATATTCGAGTTAACTTGGTATATGTCAAAGTCAAATACACGGTTTCTCCATGACCCTTTTATATTTCACATCTTTAATGTGGAAGATATTCGACGAAGATATTTTCGAACGACGAAAAATAATATCGCATTTACAGTAAAACGTAATGTCTCCTAATATAAGAGTATATTTTATGGAAATAGTTAATGATAAACCGATATAACCTGTATGAGTACAGGTCACAGGTGTACGTATTACGTAAATTGTTAGTTATTCGATTTACAAATCAATCTGAACAAAAATGGTTTTTTTTTTTTTTTTTTATAATGTAAATTTTACGTTATTTAACAATCGCACATTTCCTTAATATGACGCAGAGTGACGTTAAACGAATTTAAATCTTCTATCAGTCGCGCAATTATTATTCGTTATAGTGATCATATTTCTGTTTCTATATCCAACTATCGTAAATTCCGCATTTCGAACTGGCGTTTGGACTACGTTTTCTGCATCGTACGTACGTATCGGAATTATTTGAACACGTTTCATTTTAAATTCGTCGTCCGGTCGATTTACTCTAGTAATATTTCGTCGTTTTATTTTTTATTCGTGTCAAACTCGAAAAAGACAAATATGGAATGATTTTCAAAGGAAAAATCGAAAAAAAAGAAACGTAAAATCGACCGGATAAGTTAATATCTTGCACGTACGAAACATTTGTTTTTACCGAAAGCGATTTTTATTTTTATTTTTCCCGTTCGTTCTTTATAATATTATACAGTCGCACAAAATACAAATACGATATAGTATAATAATTTTCGCGCCCAACAAAACGTCGTCTCGTACGACGTACACAATACTGATAAATTAATAAACTCAGCGAAACCAAACACATGGTCACTGGTCACCGGGTCAGCTGTGCGGTCGTCCAGTCATCGTTGCCCACACTTTGTGAATGAACGAACCACGGACGAAGAGTGAAATAATAATAATAATAATAATAATAATAATAATAATAATAATAATAATAATAATAATAATAATAATAATAATAATAATAATAATAATAATTTTAATATGAATAATAATGATAATAATAATAATAATAATAATAATAATAATAATAATAATAATAATAATTTATATTTTTATACAGAAAAAAAACCCCCCGAAAAGAAAAGTGAATGGCTTACCTGCAATAAAATAATAATAATAATAATAATTTATTATTGTGCGTACTGCGTGAAACTCTTCGTCGTCGGAGTAGAAGTGAACGGCAATGACGGCGTCGAAGGTAATAATATATTATTAATAATAATAATTGATAACAATATTATCAAAACGAAATATGAAATATATATTACATATTGTATATTATGTATAATTTTTTTTATTTTTATTATTACTCGCGTACGAACGTGTATAATATAATAATATTATTATACCTGTATATTATTTTCGCGCGGAAACAGAAAAAACGCGCTACCGGCGAAACGAATGATAAATGCAATTCGGCCGAAAGTGAAAGATGCGATAAATATTATTATTATCGTTATGGAGAAAATTACACTGCTATAATATATAACACGTGTTTGCACGGAGCGAGGTATATATTAATATTATTATAATACATTCTTGTGTACTCGCACTCGAAAAACGAAAAAAGTGTATTGGATATTATTTTTTTTCAAACGTGTCGATTAATAATAATATTAATAAAATATTAATAATATAATTAATAATATTAATAATATTAACAATTATAATATTTTTTTTATTTCGTCCGTCGGGATTTACGTGACTCGAATGCGACGAGCGAAGAGCGACGACTAGAACAACGCGACGGCCGCCGGACGCAACGTGCGCGTCGATTTTGATCCGGTGGCGGCGGCACACGACGCGAAAACGCGCACGCACTGGCACGGTCGCGTCACACTACGCGAACGCGGGCTCGGAGAGAGAGACTCGTCGGCGGCGGACACCGCGTTCGTCCTCCTGTAATAATTATTATTACGGCGGTCGTCGTCGCGGGCTCCACAACACAACGTGCTGGCCGACGTACGTACCCGGTATTGCCGTCGTCGGCGGCACGGCAAGCGACAGGTGGTCCGCGCCGTCGGTCATGCGCCGCCCGGCGACGACGTGCACACGTTACCGGCCGCCGCCACAGCGCTCGTCATACCGTTGACACGATAATAATAATTATTATTATTAATTTATTATAATGCCTAATCGTCCGTTTCGCAGCGTATTATTTTTTTTAGATAATACAAAAATATAATATTAGGAAACTGATCAAATATAATATAAGTAATATTATTATTATTATAAGTAGTAAGTACGCAATAAATTGATGGATTCGGAAAATATTATTTTATTTTATAACGTTCCCCGTTTATCAAAAGTTTGTCAAAAAAAAAAAAAAAAAAAAATTCCATTTTGAAAACTATAACGATTAAAATTATTTTCAAGTGTTCGCATTGTAAAATATAATATAGAGGCATATTATTTATACCTAACCTAGCACGTGTCGCATAATAAATCGAAAAGGTAACTCGGCGATTATCTCGACCGTTTAGATTAATGTCCGTGATGTTTTAAGTATACAATTTAAATGTAAAATATTTCTTGAGCAAGAAACGTAATTGAAATAAAAAACGTGGTACTGATGTGAAAAACATAATGATATTATCTTTAATGTGAATGAAAGCATAATGTTGTATTAAAATTCTGATTCGAGCGCATTGATAAAATATAATTATCATCGCATTCGAAAAAAAACACGCGATTCTGAGTGAGCGAAATGCAGTTAGATATGTACTTACCGATAAATAAATGATGAATATTGGTCGTTAATATTTTGATAACAGTAATGAAATATATAACACATTAACACCATAATTTTGAATTAAAATAGTAAAATAATTTATTTATGATGACTCGTTACTATTATTATTATCATCTTTAATTAATCAATTCAAGGTCATATAATTTATAGTTCGCGCCGAATTTTACCGTTTTGAAGCAATTTTTGTATACTTTAACCTATCACGTGATAAAACTATTGAGAAATTCAAAAAACGACTTACATAATAATATTTTGTGCCGATAACTATAGATATAATTTTCAACCGAAAACATATACCCCATTTTGTTATTATCAGACCATTATTTTTGTTCAAAAAAGTGTTTACATATTTAAAAAAACTCAAAATTCACACGTTTTTCTTGAATTTCGAAAGTGTCTAAAAAATTATACTTATCGATTTTCGAAGTATTTGACATGTATTTGGAAGTGGATGTTTATTACCTATATGGGTATATTACTTTTACTTAATATCACTATATCAGTACCGTAGAAACTATCACCTTGGACCTCTACATCATCTAGGAAAATGATATTGTAATAATTAATATAGGATTAATAAATATTCTAAATCTAAATATTATTATAATAAATTATTTGTTTTGTTTTTTTAGTATAATGCATATTACTATAACACATAATAACATAAAAATGATCTTATTAAGGAAATCACTGAATTTTTATTTTTTTTTTTTTATCAATTACCTACGTAGAAAAAATGTACGTATGTATTATAATATGTATTGTATACTGTATATGTATATGTATATTGTTTATAATTTGAAATAAAATAAAAATACACT
This sequence comes from Tetraneura akinire, assembly GCA_021307375.1. Taxonomy (NCBI): domain Eukaryota; kingdom Metazoa; phylum Arthropoda; class Insecta; order Hemiptera; family Aphididae; genus Tetraneura; species Tetraneura akinire. The sequence continues at coordinate 7,405,882 of JAIUCT010000008.1, forward strand.
TTTATTGTAGGGACCAATAAATGTTATTTGTATAATTGCACTGATATATTTTTTTTTATTTAATTATACAAAAATATTATAGCATTATAAGGATCTAAATTTGCATTCAACAACTTTTTGCTCCATGAATTTGATAATCAGTTGCTTCCTGAATTCGACCACCAATTCAATCTGAAATTGACCATCTGCAGTTGATTCAATTAAGTATAATATTAAATAAAAAATAAATAAACTTTTATTATGGGGTCCACTATATATTATATTTGCAATATTATAGTGATACAAAATTTTTATTTAACTATACAATAATTAAATATAATTGAATTATTGGGATTACATTTTCAATTAAACCACCTGTTAATTATTGAGATCGACTACCTGGAACCTGGTGTATTCTAAATTTGACCATCTTTTGATTCCTTAATTCGACCACTAACAACTACATTATCCTCACCTTCATTTTAACTATAGGTACATTTTAATATTAATTTATACCATAAATATCGGTTAAATAGATGATTCGTTAACTTAATCAATATATTGCTCTTTATAAAAATGATATATCCAACTAGATAATTCATTTATACATTAAGATAGAATATATATATAAATATTAATACAAAACAAAAATGTTGTAATATTAATTTTTATAAATCAAAAAAAAAAAAAAAAAAAAATATATATATAAAAACTTAGAACTTTACATTATAGGTATGTATAAATAATGACTTAACTAGCAAAAATATACATTTTATAGATAATGCTAATAATTGAAACATAATACTTAACTACTTATGATATTGAAAATTTTAACAAATATACAGGTCGTATAACTCTATACAATTAATACACATAAGAAAATAATTAATTAAAGGAATAATTACAGGTATGTGGTTATATAAATATAAAAGATATTCGTAATATTCTTATAAGTTATAACATTTGTAAATTTATACAGTTAAATTTTGTTAATTTATATAATGAATATTTTTTAACTATGATAATACAATAATTCATAATATTATTTTATCATATTACATTTTTAAAATTTATTTATGTAATATTTTTACTAAATATATAAAAAGGAAATAAATTTAATAATTATATTACTTTCAATTCATACAATAACGTTATTTATTTTATTCTTCTTTTGAATTATATTATGTAGTAACAAATAGTAATTATTACGTATTATAAAAATTGAATTGTTATAGAAATATAATTATTTCCTTTTTAATATTGGAAGAATAAGATAATAACCATAATATAAAAATTCTGTTGTTTATCAATCGTACTTATCTATAATGTCGATTAAATAATTTACATTTCATTATGAAATTGGTGTATTTTTTATATATTTTTATCAATAAATTATAAAACTTAAACATACAAATTAAATTAACGCAAATGATTAATAATACAATGGTGTAAAATGTTATGATAGGTATGTTTAAAAATTGAACGAAACTCTGATTACGAGTATATCACAACAAATACAAATATAATATGACTATGGTATGTATAACTATAATAGGAATTCAGAGAAAAACAACGTTGTAATATTAAAGTTTTTTGTTTTAGATGTATTGTTAATTGTGTATTTATATATTATTTTATATTTTGCCCAAATTTTTAACGAAGAATAGAATTTACCAAGACAGAATTTGCGGGTGATGTGTTTTTAAACGAATTTAAGGTTGATGTTGTCTGATTAAACACATTTGTAGGAATAGCTGTTGTTAAAATCAAAGAAAAATTTGCGGGTAATTTGTTATAAAACAAATTGTCGGTTGATATTGTCTGATTAAACACATTTGTAGGAGCTGTTGTTGTATTCAAAGTCAAATTTTCGGTGACGTGTAATTAAACAAATTTTCGGTTGATATTGTCTTATTAAACAAATTTGTAGGAATAGTGGTTGTTGTAACGAAAGACAAATTTGCGGGTAATTTGTTATAAAACGAATTTTCAGTTGGTGTTGTCTTATTAAACAAATTTGTAGGAATAGTTGTTGTTGTAACGAAAGCCAAATTTGCGGGTAATTTCTTATAAAACAAAATTGTAGGAATAGTTGTTGTAATGAAAGCCAAATTTGCGGGTAATTTCTTATAAAACAAATTTTCGTTTGATGTCTGATTAAACAAATTTATAGGAATAGTTGTTGTTGTAACGAAAGCCAAATTTACGGGTAATTTCTTATAAAACAAATTTTCGTTTGATGCTGTCTGATTAAACACATTTGTAGGAATAGTTTTTGTTGTAACGAAAGCCAAATTTGCGGGTAATTTCATATAAAACAAATTTTCGTTTGATGTTGTCTGATTAAACAGATTTGTAGAAATAGTTGTTGTTGTAACAAAAGCCAAATTTGCAGGTAATTTCTTATAAAACAAATTTTCGTTTGATGTTGTCTGATTAAAGAGATTTGTAGAAATAGTTGTTGTTGTAACAAAAGCCAAATTTGCAGGTAATTTCTTATAAAACAAATTTTCGTTTGATGTTGTCTGATTAAACAAATTTGTAGGAACAGCTGTTGTTGTATTCAAAGAGAAATTAGCGGATAATGTGTAATTAAAC